>CM063500.1:118553069-118580858 GCA_032207245.1 Pardosa pseudoannulata | reverse complement strand
TTGAAACTTTTTGTATTACCTTTTACTTACTACCTGTAAAAATAATATAATATCACATTGGTCTAGTGCTTGAGAAAGAAATTTAAACTCATTAAAAAACACATGGACAAATATGTCTATCAATTTTATAAAATGGAATGCCTAAGGAATGCAAATGGATTACAACTTTTAGTAGATATGGACGAGTCCTCTGGATTCGGAGTTGGTTTCGCAAATATGGTAACGTTCTTTCCCTTTCTCGTGCAGCTCCAAAAAAGTGGTCGATCTCGCAAGCAGCGGATGCCAGCAGCGTTCCTTTCTTCTCTCCTCGGGTAACAATCTTGTCCTTAAAAAATCAGACTGCCTCGCGGAGGAAAAACAGGGGTCCACTCCAATTTGCATTTGGCATTACAAAACTACTAAGCAACAAAGACTATCAAAAAACAATATACCAAATTTAACACAATATACCAAAATGTAACTATCCAAGCCTTAACTTCAGTGAGCATTTTCTTTCTAAAAGTATAGATTTTATCTTATTCTTTTAGAAATAATCCATACTTTATAAAAACTTTGCATACTCATGTTATAGATTTAAGTAGTTTTTCATAAATTCTTTTAAGAATAAATGCTTAACCATTTTGAAGGGTTGAGTTTCTTTCAGAAATGAAGAAAAATTAAAAATAACTTAGACTAAGATTTCAAAAAATCCTACTTTATCAAAATGAGATTCAAATTTTTTTTTTTTAAATGACATTCCTCGAGACAATTATATCTCAGCAAAAATAGCTTTCTAAACTTCTGCGAGAGAAAGGTATACAGCAATCAAGTTCATGTAAATACTAATCAACAGTAGTTAATCACTTTCCAATCTCTACTAAAAAGATAATAGTAATTAAAATTAATCAATAAAATGTTTAAACAGAATAGGTATTAGATTAAAAATGAAAATTTTTGGAGCTTTGCTATTGCTTCCTTATGTAAATGTCCATAAGTTCTTAATTCAAACTATTTTTGTATTACCTTTTACTTACTACCTACAACCTATACTAATTTGATTTGATTTGATTAGCACAGATTAGGATTTATTATAAGGGTATAAATCTAGGAGCTTTAGCTGCGATTAGAGAATATCCCGATTAGAATCTAACATTCAACCTGAACTTTAATCTTAAGCTGTTTAAATTAAATTAATAAGCGAAAAAGTAGTCAAATGTCATAGAAACATATTTTGTTTTTTGGAGCTAAATTATTATCTAAAGAATCCTGCTGTATTTAACAGCTGGTTGCTAGTCAATTTCAAAAAATCGACCCAAAACAGCCGAAGTTGCATAAAATGTCTCATTTCAAATAAAACTTGAGGTAAAGTTCCATGACTGCTGCGATAGGTTTGTACATAAAAGCAAAATATTTTCAACAATGATAAATCTACAATACTCAATTATGTCTAGCTCGGTATTTAAAGTTGTATTAACACATTCACATTCTATTTTTCGCATCGTTTCTACGACAATACAGTCAAAAATAATGAAACTTTGAAACTGGTTTCTAAAACTTATCACCTGTTAAGGATACGTTAGATATAGTAAAGTACAAATATAAGAGTACTGAAAAATCAATATACAACCTTTAAAAACTAAAGCATGCACATTACATTTATCAGTTAACTAACTTTCCCAAAAATAATGTTAACCAATTTTGGTGCTATTGCTTTATTTGCAAGTTAAATTTCGAAAACATTTCCGGATTCTACATTTTTAAAAGTAAATTTAATTTTTAATAATTTTGAATGTTGGCGGGCATGAAATGAAGCAGTCCGATTCTCAAACAACGTTAACTAAACTTATTAATTTTCATAACAAGTACCTACAAATACTATATCTTAAGAACTTTAAACTTAGAATACAAATATATTGGGAAGTAGGAACTCAAATCTTCCGAGTATTTATTCTATATATCGACTTTTCTACGTTTTTCCCTTTCTGAAGGTGTACCAGGTTTGACAGAAATTTCAATAAAATAGTTTATCTAAAAGTGTATGCCACTATACTCGTTTTCGGGTATTTAGAAAGTTACAGAAAATACAGGACAGAATAATAAAAATTTACTGTTAGCCCCATCAAAAGTTGTTCAGTTACCAGCCCGAAAACGAGATAAGATTGTAGCTTTAAAAATTGAGAAAATTATTTTATATCGCTCTTAAGCGTGTTGTTTTGTCAGAAAGAATTTTTCGCAATTACCTGCTAAACTAGAATTTACAACTGTCAAACCTGGCAACTTAATTAGAATGCTTGGTTTTTCTTAAATTTTAGTTCTATTCAGTTCAGAGTTGGAGCAATTTTAAATTACTAGTTTACATTTTATCCTTCCTGACCATTATCACTCATTCATATCAGCGCAGCAATATCTCTAGAAATAATAGGGGATTTCTTCAAAAAGGGGATTAAGTTTTGTTCGAAATGAGATATTCTTCAAGTCTCAACTACGGCGCACCAAAAACAGCTTTCAAGACTTCTGTCACAAAAAGGTATGCAGAAATCTAGTCAATACTAAATCACTTTCAACTCTTAGTACTACAAACATTAAGACAATAGTAATTGAAACTTAGCAATACACTCACCGCTTGAGTTTGCAATAAATGTGTAAAAGTATTTTAAAAGAAAATTAAGCTTGAATCAGAAGAATTGTAATAAATTATATATCCATTAAATAAATTTTCAAATTCAATAAAAATTTTGAGTCAAAATATTAAGATAAGCAATATTTCTCAAATAATTCAGAATTGGGGGAAATTTAAGATGATTACTTTACATACATTTCTACAACAATCTCACTTAATCTTAGAATTGAAAACACTTTACTTACCTGGGTATCTAGAAAGAATGGCTCTTTCCACTCCTCTTCATACGGAAAATATAAAATTCCTTGCAACTGCAAAACTAACACTAATAAAAAAAGGAAAAGGTCAAACTTAAATCTGTAAAAGAGGAATGCAACAAATAAATCCGTGTAACTACTAGTCAATACTTGTTATTCATATTCTTGATTGTCAGAATTTTTAAGTGTTTTAATTTTCAATAAATACGGAAAACATTTTTTAAATAAAAATTATTTAAAAGCAATACATAATAATCTATAAATATACACCCAAACGTTTATAAAGCCCAACACATTTCGAGCGTTGTAAAACACTGATGGTGCGTCATTGGCTGATGTCATGTGTGCTCAGATATACCAACAAGTAAATGAAACAGCTCATCTTATGTAAATACATCATACATTAAACATTTACTATAATAGCGAAATATTCAAGCATGTTTAGATAGGAAAGATATTAAATAGATTAAAACTGCAAATTTTTGAAACTTTGCCATTGCATCCTCATTTAAATGTCCATAAGATCTTAATTGAAACTATTTTTGTATTACTACCTGTAAAAATGTTGTATCGGTCTAGAGTTCGAGAAAGAAATTTAAACTCATTAAAAACACATGGACAAATATGTCTATTAATTTTATAAAATTAAATGCCTAAGGTATACAATTGGAACACAACTTATTTGTAGATATGGGCGAGTTCTCTAGCTTCGGCGTTAGTTTCACAAATATGGCGACGTTCTTTCCCTTTCTCGTGTCGCTACAAAAAAATGGTCTATACCTCAAGCAGCGAATGACAGCAGCGTTCTTTTCTTCTCTCCTCTGGTAACAACCTTGTCCTCTAAAAAAAACAGACTGAGAAAAAAAAGTTTTCAAATTAGATTCACTTATTCTGTAGCAGAAAAGTTAAGTGGTGAGTTTAAGTGGACATGTCAGTAATGCCTTACCTGCATTTAAAACGGTGACATCAAGTTTTCTTACCCTGGCATACAAGATCCACAGTATTCTTCCACCTTCATAGTCTTTTGTCGTCAGAATATCACTTGCAAGTCATGGAGCCTATGTGTGGTATGCGGGTTTCTATTCTATATCTACGGGGTAATAATCTTTAAACACTAAAAATTACTTCCGATGACTGAATGTTATAGAATCAGGAATGGAATTTGGAATAAACACTTCCTGTTCATGGAATTGGTTGAAAAACTTGACCAAAGTCTTAGTGCCAAAACAACGGGCTGATTTCCCCTCTACGTAGCTTGTCGGACAGAGTTGCTGAGTCAGTTTCAAGAAATCTCTCCAAAACAGCTCAAGTTACATAAAATGTCTCATTTCAACCAAAACTTGAGGTAAAGTTCCACGACTGAAATTATACACAGGTTTCTACACTTAGTATTCAACAAAGTAAAATATTTTCTACAATAAGTCTATAACACTCAATTACGTCTAGCTCAGTAATTGAAGTTGACTTAACACATTTATGTTAGTAATTTCTCATCGTTTCTAAGACAGTACAGTAGAAAATAATGAAATTTAGAGACTGGTTTTTAAAACATCAACTGTTAAGGCTACGATAGATACGGTAAAGTAGAATTATGAAAGTACTGAAAAGACAAAATACTACCTTTAAAAACTACAGCAGAAGTACGCAAATTATATTCATCTCTTATCAGTAAAGTAACTTTTCTAAAAAGAATGTTAACTTATTTTGGTGCCTACTGCTTTATTTGCAAGTTAAATTTCAAAAACATTTTCAGAGTAAATTTTAGTTTTCAATGATTTTGAATATTAGAGCATGAAATTAAACAGTCGGATCCTCAAACGTCATCAACGCAAATTATTAAATTTATTAAATTTTATAACAAGTACCTACGAATACAATATCTTAAGACCTATTTAAACTGAGAATACAAATTTATTGGGAAGTAGGAACTCAAAACTCAAGTATTTATTCTACATATTGACTTTACTACCTTTTTTACTTTCGGAAGTTATACCAGGTTTGACAGAAATTTTTAATAAAATATTTAACAAATCTATGACCCGCGATACTCGTTTTCGGGTATTTAGAAAGTTAGAGTAAACACAGGACAGAATAATAAAAATTTACTGTTAGCCCCAATCAAAAGTTGTTCAGTTACCAGCCCGAAAACGAGATAAGATTGTAGCTTTAAAAATTGAGAAAATGATTTTGTATCGCTCTTAAGCATGTAGTTTTGCCAGAAAGAATATTTCGCAATTACCTGCTAAACTAAAATTTACAACTGTCAAACCTGGCGACTTCTTAATTAGAATGTTTGGTTTTTCTTAAATTTTAGTACTAAAAAATTTTGGTCACAAAAAAATAAGTTTCAAAATTTCTGTGAAAGGTATGCAGCAATCAAATTCGTGTAGATACTAATCAATACTAGTTAATCACTTTCTAATCGTAGTACTACTAACATTAAGACAATACTAATTGAAACTAAGCAATAAACTCACCGCTTGAGTTTACAATAAATGTGCAAAAGTACTTTAAATGAAGAGGAAGCTCGATTCAGAAGAATTGTATAGTAATCCCTAATAAATATGTCCATTAATTTATTTTGAATTTCAATTCAAATTTCAGTCAAAAAATTAACTACAGATATTTGTGAAGTAATTAGAAATTGCGCGAATCATAAGATAACTTAAATACATTTCTACAATAATATCACTTAATCTTCGAATTGAAAACACTTCAATTACTAACCTGAGCATCTAGAAAGAATGGCTCTTTCCACTCACCTTCATACGGAAAATATGAAATTCTTTGCAACGGTAAAACTAACAATTTAATAAGAAAAAGGGTCAAACTTAAATCTGTAAAAGAGGAATGCAACAAATAAATCAGTGTAACTACTAGTCAATACTAGTTATTCATGTTCCCGATTACTGCCAGAATTTTTAAAACTATGTTACACATTTAAATAACTATCACAGTACTACTATTAATACAATGAAATGAACTTTGATAACAATACTTTAGTATACGATAGAAGAGTAAAATATTTCAAAATGAGATCTATTTTTTCTGAAAATCTATAGCAATACCTAAAACGCTATATCCAATAAGGTTTAAAATTTAAACTTTAAATTTATTTTAATAAAAATTAACAAAATATTATGTCTACAATCTACTTCTAAATTGGGGTAAAATAGCAAATGAATTTCTGTAATAATTGCATTTAATCTGATCAACTTGAAATTACCTATATCTATAATGAATATACTTTTTCACTCACAAAACTTCATATAAAGAATATTTAATCTTTTAATATTGTAAACATTTAACACTAAATTACCAATCTTTTTAGTATAGCTGTGTCAAAGAAGCTGTAGAGTTTTTAGGTCTTTAGCAAAATAAAATGATTATCCAATACTTATCTTCGTAGTTATCTTTCGACTTATGTAAGGCCACTAATTCATGAAGTTGGTTACACCTATGGACTTGCTGCTGAGGAAAAAGTTTGAATCTTCGTCATCTTTGCACACTGAAAAATATTAAAATACATCAAACAATTTTAGAAACTTCAAATATTTTACTATTTATATACCGAGAACACCTAGAAGAATCTAAACTTCACAATATATCTAGTCTGAATTTTTACATAAAGAAATTCAATTTGAGTTTTTTTAACTGATAAATAGAATTCAGTGTCGCAAATTAAGTTTAAATTACTGCTTATGAATACATATATAACATAACGAACCAAAGTCTACATATCTTTAAGTTCCTTTAAAAAATGAATGAACTAAAAAAGCAAAGAATGTAAAATGATTTAAGTACACAAAAAAAATTTAGTTTTTTTGCAATGTTATTGCGTCTTGTCATTAAAATGGTAAGGAATTCTTAAGTCTTACTATAATTTTTCTTACATTCTAAGCCCAACCGATATGTTTCAGTTGTACTAAAAATAATTTATACTTTAGGATTTATATCAAACCCAAGATTTGTAGATGTGATTTGAGAATATAGCAATTAGAATCTAACACTTATCCTAGACTGCAATGTTAAGCTGTTCATTTTTCTTTTTAAGAAGTACGAACGAATACAATATCTTGATAAGCTTTGCAATTAAAAATTTAGATATCTTAATTGGGAAATAAGAATTTAAAACATATCTCCGTAAATTTGTCCTTGCATGTTGCTTTTCTTGTATTAATATACCAGGTTTGACAGAAATTTTAATAAATCAGTTTACCTAAATCTATGAGTCGTAATACTCGTTTTCGGGTATTTAGAAAGTTAGAGAAAATACAGGACAGAATGAAAACTGTTAGTCCCCATCACAAGTTCACTTACCAGCCCGAAAACGAGAAAATTTAAGATTCTAGTTTTAAAAATTTTGAGAAAATATTTTGTATCCTTAGGCGTGTAGTTTTGCCAGAAAGAATATTTCGCAATTACCTGCTAAACTAAAATTTACAACTGTCAAACCTGACGACTCCTTAATTAGAATGTTTGGTTTTCCTCAAATTTTACTACTATTCAGTTCAGAATTTGAGCAATTTTTAATTCAGTCACCATTTAAATTTATTCCTGAGCATTTTCACTCCAGTCATCAGCGTAGCAATATCTCTAGAAATATGAATCTATAGAGGGCTTTCAAAAAGCTATCCAAATTTTGT
Source organism: Pardosa pseudoannulata (assembly GCA_032207245.1). NCBI lineage: Eukaryota > Metazoa > Arthropoda > Arachnida > Araneae > Lycosidae > Pardosa > Pardosa pseudoannulata. The sequence continues at coordinate 118,573,356 of CM063500.1, read as the reverse complement.
TTCAAATGGGACATTCTTCAAATCGATTATATATTTCTCACTAAAAACACCTTTCAAAACTTCCGTGATATGTATACAGTAATCAAATTCATGTAAATACTAATCAATACTACTTAATCACTTTCCAATCTTAGTATTACAAACATTAAGGCAATAATAATTGATACTAAGCAATAAACTAACCGCTTGAGTTTGCAATAAATGTGCGAAAGTACTTTAAAAAATTAAGCTTCAATCAGAAGAATGATATAGTAAATGCCTAATAAATTATATATAAATTAAATAATTTTAAATTTCAATAAAAATTTTGCGACAAAGTATTTAAACTGTCGATATTGCTCAAATAATTAAGAATTGTGGTAAAATTAAGATAACTTTAAATACATTTCTACAACTACCTCACTTAATCTTCGAATTGAAAGCACCCCAATTATTAATCTCCGAATCTACTTATCTAAAAATAATGGCTCTTTCCACTCATATTTATACGGAAAGTATAAAATTCTTTGCAACTGTAAAACTAACACTCATAAGAAAAAGTCAAACTTAAATCTGTAAAAGCGGAATGCAACAACAGTGCAACTACTAGTCAATACTAGTTTTTCATGTTCTTGAGTGTTGCCAGAATTTTTAAAACTATGTTAAACATTTAAGTAACTATGTCAGTACTACCAGCATTATTACAATGAAATAATCTTTAAGATCAATGCTTTAGTTTGCAATAAAAGACTAAAAAATATATTTAAAAATGAGATCAAATTTCTGAAAATTTGTATAGCAGTACCTAAAAAGCTCCATATCCAATAAATAACAGTTAAAAATGAAACTTAACTTTATCTTAATAAAATTTTATTGACAAAGTATTAGATCTACAATCCATTTCTAAATAAGAGTAAAATAGTAAATGAATTTCTGTAATTGCATTTAATCTGATCAACTTGATATTACCTAACTATGTATATATAATTAATATACGTTTTCACTCACTGACAAAACTTCATATAGAATCCTTTAATATTGTAAACATTTAACACTAAATTACCATTCTTTTTCCAATATCGCTGTATGAAAACTGCAGAGTTATTAGGTTTTTGAAAAATAAAAGGATTATCCAGTACTTATCTTAATAGTTATCTGCGTTATTAACTTTCGAGTTATGCCAGGCCACCACCTGCATGAAGATATGGACATCGATCCTGCTACGGAAAAGTTGCAATCTTCGTCATCTTTGCAATATTCAGAAAGAAATTTGTTGAACCCTTAAAGAAATACACACTTATAACAATCGTTATCCAATTTAAAATTAATTATTTTGTCAGTGATTTCGAAGGAATTTCAGTTCAAAATACATTTTGCGTCAATTAAATAATTACAAATTTTAACCAGATTTCTTTATTTCACTTTAGATAAGAAAGACTAGAAGCATTAATACGAACATAAGCTTAAAATTCTAGAGTCATAAATATACCCGTCTGTATGCATACTCCGTCCCAGCTTGTAGATAAAGAAAAAAGCTTCATATGCCTCGTAGAAGGGTAGATAGACACACCAAGTCTTCACAAAGCCTAAAAAATATAAACGTTTATATTAGTGACTAAATTTTACTGATGTAATTCTTCGGACCAGCACTAAAAGATACTGTAAAAGCCGATACCCGTTGAAGAATCTAACGTAACTTTCATAATACATTCGACAAGTAACGCAAAAGATTCTTTAAATGTGAACTAATCTCCTGCTTCCTACTAGAATGCCTGAAAATTCAGGCTGATGAATTCTTCTGCAGTAGTGCACGAGTCGTGAAATTGAAAACATTCAAACACACGTTAAATATATATATACTCAATACACTCATAATCCAACTTTCATTTAATTAGAAATAATCTTAGCAATGATTTCTGACCAATAAAAATCCTCGACAATTAGTTCATTTTTCAATTAGACAATTATTACAAATATTTTAGATATAATTATATCATTACACCTTAGTTGAAATAAGAACCACTAAAAGCAAAAATACTAACGTAAGTTTGTAACTTGAAATGAAGTAGTTAAAATCTTACGGAAGCAATTGTTATAGAATAATGTATTTTACCTTGTAGTTTGAACTAGCCATCCAATCCACCTGCAAGAATTGTTGCAAATTATCGCATATCATTAGGTCAACTGCCAACATATGTATAAAAACAGAATGAAAGTATAGTATTAGTTAAACCATGTAACGTTTGGTACAAAGGCATTGCCTAGATTTCCCAAGACACGATTTTGTAGAGCGTTTATGCAACTCATGTAAGAGCTTTAGCCAGAAGACGTCTGATTTAGGGGTAAAAACTGAAATCATACCCAATATAACACTTTCCAAATAATAGAAATTCACGGGCTCAATTTTAAGTAACTGCTGGGGTATTGAAAATACACCTACGTGAAACTTAAAAAAAATATTAAAATATATTAAACACTACGTTCAGAGAACCTTTCCTCCTATTTTTAAATATCGATTTCTCCCTCCGTTAAATGTCATCATTTCAATGATGCAACTAAATTCAAGGAAATTCATATTTTCAATTAAAAGTCAGGTATTCCATGAATACTTTCACCCATTAAAAAATGCTGCTTACTTCTTTAATGGTTTTAAGTTTGTTGTAGAAATAAATTCGAAGAAAAAAATTAGCTTTGATATATTGCTAAGATTCCAAAGTTAAAATAAAGCAAGTCTCCCAAAAATCTCTAGCTGCGGTTGCAATCTACTATCCTTTGATAAGGAAAACAAAAGTTTAATGGTTTTATGTTTAATTGTTCGGTTTTTAGAGCTATTGTATTGTTTTGCTACATCGCAGCCAAATATTGAAAATTTAAATAAATTCAAATATCAATACAACCAATATAAAATAGAACAATGCAACTTTAATCTTGCAATAAGTAAAATTTCTCAAAATTAATTTTATCTGTTCTTGAATGTCTGTTGCTTTATTTGCACGTTATATTTCAAAAACATGTTTAGACTCGTTAGAAGTGAAGTGTACAATTAATTTTTTTACTTTTTAATAATTTTGGAGGTTGTAGGGCAAGAAACAAAATGGTTCTCTATTAACATAACGAATTAAGAGATTCTTTTTAACAAGTATTAACGATATATATATCTTAAACTTGGCCTTTAAAAATGAAGAAATCGTAATTTGAAAACCGGAATTCTAAACATTTATTTACCATATATTTGTCATTACATATTGCCTTTTCTGTTTCAATTTCTGTATTAACCAGGTTTGACAGAAATTTCAATAAAATCACTTACCTAAATCTATGCTTTGCTACTCGTTTTCGGCTATTCAGAAAGTTAGAGAAAATACAGGATAGTAAATTTATTGTTATCCCCATTTAAAATAGACCTCCTCCCGAACCGAAAACGAGAAAACTGGATTTTAGTTTTAAAAATTTTGAGAATTTAGTATAGCATTTATGCTAATAGTCTGCTAAAGAGGCTGTTTTTATACTTGCTAATGTAATATTTAAATCTAACTGTCAAACCTGTCAACTCCTTAAGTAGAAAATTCTGAACAAAAGAAAATCTGAATTTAACAAATGTATTAATTATATTTTTAGGATCAAAAGACAAGATATGTAGATGTGATTTGAGAGTACAAATTAAATTGAATTGTTATCCTTAAATACAATGTTTAGCTGTTTATAAAATGTGTAATGAAAATAATCGAAAAAAGTAGTCGAATTTAACCATCGAAATTTAATATATTTTGTTTACTGAAGCTAAAATGTCATCAAAATAGTCCCGCTGTGTTTAATCGCTGATTAACCTGGTAAGAGATGGATGATTATAATGAATAGAAGTAATTTTACTTTGAACAAACATCAATCTTGAATTTTGGTTTTAATTCAATTAACCGAAATGTGCAGCAGTAATGATAGAGAACAACTTAATTGTTTACCTTTTTACAATTGTGATTTGTTATTAAGGATCCACAGAAACCGAAATATGGAAGAAAACAATTCTTTTGTCTAACACAACTTTCCTTTAAATATGCAACACATCACGCTGAATTCACAGTACACAAAATGAATTATTTCAGGTTTTCAATACATGTTTTCCAGGTAGATATGAATAAAATAGAGGTTAAATGGATAAAATTAAAAAAACCCGAATACCGAACTGACAGCCATAGTTTTCTCGCCTCCAATACAATAAAAAACAAATGCAGGGTGATGCCATCTGTAGATATACAAACAATTAGAAAAGAAACAAACAATAAAGTATAAAAGAAAGAACTATTATGAATTATCTTATTAAAATAAGCAAGGCTCTTATGAAGAGTCAAGATTAATGTAAAATCCGGTTAGTTGTCATTTATTAAAATTTATTAGTTATGTTTTTAATGTCAATACTGTGCAAGTCAATCTCTTTATAAATCAAAAAAGATCCATTATAAACTAACTAAAGTATATGACAACTAATATCAGTAATCTTGCGTCTAAATTAATCGTACTAAATGTTTTGAGTAAAATATCTATAAGGTACTACCAGTTTCCATATTCCACAGCCATTTACTTCTCTGGACGTAAGTATAATTCTTTCCACTTCGAGTGGTAGATAGACACCAAGTCTCACAAAGCCTGAAATATATAAACATTTACATTAGTGACTAGATTTTACCGATATAATTCATTGAAGCAGCACTAAAATATACTGTAAAAGGTAATACCCGTTTAAGAATCTGACATAACTTGTATGATACATTCAACAAGTAACGAAAAAGATTGCGCATCTGGTGAACTAATCTCCTTTTTCCTACTACAATCTGCCTGAGATTTTTCAGTCTGATAAATTTTCCTTAGTGGTGAACGAGACCTAAAATTTAAAACAAACGAAAACACATTTAAAATAAATATAAATACTTAATTTCTAGTTAAATTTTAGTTGGATTAGGAGTGTATTATCTTGACAATGATTTCCGACTAATAAAAGTCTTAGACAATGAGATCCAATTTAAAGTCTCTTCAATTGGACAATTATTACAAATATTTTAGAGAAATAATTATAACGTTACACCTTAGTTGAAATAAGACTAAAAGCCAAAACACTAACATAAGTTGTAACTTGAGAATCAGAAGTACTCATAATCCAACTTAAATTTAACTAGAAATTATCGAAGTAATTATTTCTGACTAAAAATAATATACAATTAGTTAGAATTTAAAATCCCTATTTCTTTCGTTAAAAAATTTAAATATTTTAGAGAAATTATAGCATTACACCTCAGCTGAAATAAGACTAAAAACAAACACAGTTACAAACTAACAACTTGAGAATCTGAAGAAGCTAAAATTCCGTCTAAAACAATTCTTACAGGATAATGTATTTCACCTTTCAGTTTGATTTGATTCAATTCACTGTCCGAACAAGTTTAGAATATTCTCTTGATACATACGTACAGCTGATGTCCATCAATTTCTATAACCTATGAACAAAATCTTAGAATTTTCTAAGAAACTACTATCCACAACCATTTCATCAATACTTACCCAAATAATGTTTCGTGCCATACAATCCACTTGTAAAAATGTTTCTAATTATCACATACCATTAAGTCACAACTGCCAACATATGTACAAAAACAGAATGGTAGCATAGTATTACTTTGGTAACGTTAGATACAAATCTCAAGGTCTAAGTACAAGACATTGCCTAAATTTGCCAAGACACTTTGCATTTTGTACAGCGTTTATATAACACATGTAAGGGTTTTAGCCAGAAGCCGTGTAATCTGTCAGTAAAAATTGGAACTTATACACAATATAAAATAGTCTACATAATAGAAATCTACAGGTTAGAATTGAAATGGCTGCTTGACGTTGGGGTGTTGAAAATACACTGACGTGAACTAATATAAAAATATCAATATATTAAACAGTGTTCAGAGAACCTTACCGCTTTTTTTAAATATAGATTTTTCCCTCTGTTAAATGTCACCATCATTTCAATGCTCAAATTTAAATTCATTCAAGGAAATTTATTCATATCTTCAATTAAAAGTCGGGTTTCCTATGAATACTCAGATTAAAAAATCCTGCTAACTCCTTTAACGGCTTTAAGTTTGTTATAGAAATTTAAAAAAAATAGCTTTATATTGTTAAAATTCCAAAGTTAAAAAATAAAGTAATTCCCCAAAATCTCTAGCGGCAGTCACTATCTCCGAGGTCAGAAACTTTAATAAGTTTGTTTTAATATTTAAAACACTTTAACCGTAAAGGAAAACAAGTTTAATGGTTTTATATTTAATCGTTCGATTTAAAGACCTATTTTATTGTTTTGCTACATCGAAGCTAAATATTGAAGATTTAAATAAATACAAATATCAGTACAACCAATATAAAGTAGAACAATGCAACTTTAATCTTGCAATTGGTGAAGTTTCTCAAAATTGATGCTAATTTTCTAATGTCTGTTGCTTTATTTGCACGTTATATTTCGAAAACATGTTTAAACTCGTTAGAAGAGTAGTTTTTTTACTTTTTAATAATCTGAGGTTGTAGGGCAAGGAATAAAATTGTTCTCAATTAACATAACGAATTCTTAAGAGATTCATTTTAACAAGTACGAACGTATGTAATATCTTGTTAAGCTTTGGCATTAAAATTTTAGAAATCGTAATTGGGAAACCGGAATTCTAAACATCTTTCCGTATATTTGTCGTTACATATTACCATTTCTGTTTCAATTTCTGTATTAATATACCAGGCTTGACAGATATTTCAATAAAATTATTTACCTAAATCCGAGCCTTGCTATTCGTTTTCGGCTATTCATAAAGTTAGAGAAAAAACAGGATAGTAGATTTATAGTTAGCCCCCATTTAAAATAGATCCCCTCCCGAGCCGAAAACGAGAAAACTAGATTTTAGTTTTAAAAATTTAGACTTTAGTATCTATTTTATGAGAATAATTTGCCAGAGAGAATATTTCTTCACCTCCTAACGTAATGTTTAAATCTAACTGTCAAACCCGGCAACTCCTTACTTAAATTTTTACTCAAGTTTTTCTTCTGTTCAGCATTTAATTTAATTATTACTTAAGATCAAAAGCCAAGATCTGTAGATTTTATTTGAAAATGTACAAGTTTAATTGTTATTCTTAACTACAACGTTGGGCTGTTTATACAATGTAAATGAAAATAATCTAAATAGTCAAATGTAACCATCGAAATTTAATATATTGTGTTTACTGAAGCTAAAATGTCATCGAAATAGTCCCGCTGTGTTTAATCGCCGAGCAGCATAAGAGCTGGATGGTTGTAATGAATAGAAGGAATTTTACTTTGAATAAACATGAATCTTTAATTTCGGTTTTAAGTCTATTAACTGAAATGTCTAGAAGTAATGATAACCAACAATTGAATAAATAATTTACCTTTTTATTCTTGTAATTTGCTGTGAAGAAACTGTAGAAATCGATATATGGATGAAAACAGAAGTCTTGTCGAACACAACTTTCCTTTAATTGTGCAACACATCACGCTGAATTCACAGTACACAAAATTAAAAATAAGTATGTTTTCAATACGTGTTTTCCAGATGAATATAAAAAAAAGTTTAATGGATAGAATTAAAAACACCCCGAATACCGAACTAGACATTTTTCTCGCCTCTTATACAATAAAAGCCGTTCCAGGTTGATGCCATCTGTTGAAATACAAAAAAAAAAAAAAATTGAACAGAAACGGAAAATGAAGAATAAAAGAAACTATTATCAATTATTTAAAAATTAAAATAACAAGTCTTGTGAAGACTGAACAGTGGTAAAGGACAAGACTAGTGTAGGTTGGTTGGTTGGAGTTTTACGGCGCAAGGTCCTGTTTAGGACATAAGCGCCAAGCACAAGGTGTTTTCATAAAAACAAGACCTAACTGATAAAAGAGCCCTAGCCTAATAACAAGGAAAAACCGTACCAGTTTAATAAAGTTATAAAAAGTCTGCAATGTAAAAACTCAATTACACCAGATAGGTATGTAAAAGGTAAAATGATGAAACATTAAAAAGCTAAAAACACAATAAATTTTAATTAAAAGATTTAAAAATACTAAAACACTTAATAGAAAAAAGTTAAATAGACCAAAATAAGCCTATAAAACGTAAAAAAGATAAAAGACAGGGATGCGGGGGTTCACCTAATAACTCCGTTAAGGTAGGATGCCGAGTACTAAAAAATAAGACATACGCAGGCTGTAACTGACTACAAGATGCAAGTAAATGTAAAATTGTTAGCGGGGCCTGACAGAAAGAACATTGGGGTTTGGGGTCATTAGAAAGATAGTAATTATGTGTGAGACGAATGTTCCCAATACGCAAACGAGTAATTAAAACGTCATGCTTACGACTAACATTATCCGGGAAAGATCGAATGTCCTCAGTAATGACAAGACTAATGTAAAACCCTGTTAGTTGTCATTTATTAAAGAATTCTCTTAAATGGCAGTTCTTTGAAAATCAATCTATATAAATGAAAAAAGAATCGCAAACTCACTGGAGTCTTTGACAACTAATCTCTAAACATTATCCGTCTATACGTTCCCACTAAATGTTTTCAATAAAATATTTCTAAGATACTACCAATTTCCATATTCCAACGCCATTTACTTCTCTGGAAGCAAGTAAAATGTTTTCCGCCTCCGGGCCTTACAGTCTACCCCAAACCTGAAAATAAAGCCAAAAATACTCTCCATCTGCATCCTGGAAGGATCAGTAGGTAAACGGAGTTTTTAGACTTGTACAAAAGAAATATAACGTTTTTGCAATAGTAACATTAATTTCATCAAGTATAACAATCTTAACTAGCCCTAAACAAAGTAATAAATACCTTTTTCTGAAGCTAACATCTTTTATTCTCGTAATCTGCAGAGAAGTTAAGCTTATTTTCTTTTTAGACGACAATATAGAATGCTTTTCCTTACAAGAACCTCGTTTCCCCAAGCACTTTCTCTAAAATCAATCTATTTTCCTCATTGGTGAACAAGACCTGTAATTGCAGATATTAAGAAATTTGTTAAAGGTTTACAGAAATACACACTTCTAACAATCGTTATCCAATAGAAAATTAACTAAAAATTATTTTGTCAATGATATCGAATGAATTTCAATTCAAAATAACTTTTGGCAATTAAATACCTACCAATTTTAACCAGATTTGTTTATTTAACTTTAGTTCAGATAAAAGACTAGGAGCATTATATCACCATAGCTTTAAAATACTAGAGTCATCAGTCTGCATGCCTGCTCCGGCCCAGCTTGTAGATATAAAGCAAAAAGCTCCATATGCCTCGTGCAGGGGTAGATAGACACACCAAGTCTTCACATAGCCTGAAAGTTTTAAACATTAGCATTAGTCACTAGATTTTACCGATATAATTTGAACCAGCATTAAACACTAACATTTGATCCCCGTTTAGGAATCTGACATAACATGTACGATGTATTCAACAAGTAATGCAATAGACTTCCCATCTTCGAAAGTTCCTTTCGGTGCCTAAGGGTTGTGTCGATTTTGCTCTAAATAGCTTGTTGCACTCTGTTCATATAGTGGCATAGAATACCAAAGAACCTTTCTCATAGCTAGAGCAACATTAAAAGTCATTTCTTCATAACCAGGTAAATTTCCTCCATTATTTCGATAGATTTTGTCTATTACAGTGCAAGATACTTTCCACAGTGATAATTACAATACTTAAAATTGTATCCAGCTGAATATTTTAAATTGGTACATGCATGGGTGGGTGAGTTACTGTGTGTGTGTGGGGGGGTCATTCCTTAACCCAAATTGGACCGCTGTCCTATATACAGGACAGCAAATAAAATTCCATTTAATAATAAAGTTATAAATATTTTCTGAGTGGATTTTATTTTAACACCTTTAAAATAGACACTTTAGCACAGTAACAAAAAAAAAACTGAGAAATCAAATTATATTTTATTGTAAAATTTATTTTCAGCTACCTCTTAAAAATTGTCATTTTTTAATCTTTAATTTTATATTCATTATTATTTTTTAAACATTGTGGAGGTTACTTTTAGTTTAAAAACAGAGCTAATAATGTAGCTGAAAGTTTTTGTTGAAAAATCTATTTTACACGCGTATTTTGTAAGTATAAAAAAGGTGCCCTAAAATTAAGACGACGGTCCAATCCCGATTATTTTTCTATGAACTCGATATTGCATTGATAGAGCACATTATTTTCTTATCTTTCAATGAAAACAAGTTCAAACACCTGTTCACACACCTGGACACAAGGGGTAAATAGATGTCTATTCAATTCAGAAAAAGTGAACATATTTTGAAAGATAAACTTACTCTGTTACTGCCAGTTCAATAACTGCAAGAGAAAACCTACAACATAACTTAAAATGTAATGTTGGACTTCGTTTTGACTGTTTCCCCAAATTTCATCTATGAATCAGCCTAATGCAAAGTAAGAGATATTTGTTAAGTTTTAGTAGTGTAATGGACCGTTGTCCTATTTATAGGACAGCCAATTACATAAAAAATTAAAAATATTTTTTCAAAATTTTAATTTTATATACTTAGTTACACCATATTAATGATATGTATTAAGTTTTAATAACTTACAGAAATATTTTGTTCTGTGTGGTACAATATGGGTTAAACAAAAATGTTAGAAATACACTTTGAAACTAGCTGTAGAACACTTTGATCGTTAAGGGAAAAACAAAAGTGTAATGGTTTTATACTGAATTGTAGTGCTTTTAAAGCTATTTTAATGTTTTGCTACATCGCAGCTAAATATTGAAAATTTAAAGATTCAAAATATAAGTATAAGTATTTCACGAGTAAAAATATCAAAAGACAACCAAAATAAAATAGAACAATTCAATTTTAACCTTGCAATCAATGAAATGTTTCAAAATTTGTGTTAACTGTTCTTAACCTGTTACTTTATTTTCAAGTTATATTTCGAAAACATGTTTAGACTCGTTAGAAATGAAGATTAGATTCAATTTTTACTTCATTTTAATAATTTTTGGGGTTGCAGGGCAGGAATAAAATAGTTTTCATTCTCAATTAACATAACTAATTATTAAAAACACTTTAACAAGTACGAACAAATGTAACATCTTGATAAGCTTTGCCATTAAAAATTTAGAAATCGTAATTGGGAAACAGGAATTCTAAACATTTTTTCGTATATTTATCGTTACGTATTGCCTTTTCTGTTTCAATTTCTGAAGTAGTACACCAGATTTGACAGAAATTTCAATAAAATCATTTACCTAAATCTGAGACTTGCTACTCGTTTTCGGCTATTCAGAAAGTTAGAGAAAATGCAGGATAGGAAATTTATCGTTAGTCCCCATTTAAAATAGATCCCCTCCCGAGCCGAAGACGAGAAAATTAGATTTTAGTTTTAAAAACTGAGAATATAATTTAGTATCGCATTTATGATAACAGTTTGCCAGTGAGAATGTTTCTTTACCTTCTAACGTAACATTTAAATCTGTCAAACCTGACAACTCCTTACTTAAAAAAGTTTAAATTTTCCTCAAGTTTATCTTATGTTAAGAATTTAGAAAATTTATTAATTCTAGAGTAGTAACAAGCCTCGTTATTAACTAGCCTAATTATATCTTTAAAAAGTTTTAGCGTGGATTTTCTTTCGAAAAAATTTAATTTTTGGGAGAAATGTGATAATAATTTTCAAGCTGATTTCTTAAATTTTTGAAAACAATACTAACTGAAATCCGTGAGAAAGAAGGATTAAACAAATCAATGTAACTACTAGTCAAAATTCTAAAAACTACGTTAAATATTTAAGCAACCATATTACTACTGCATAGTGATTTAGTTTGCAACTGATAAGCAATATATATTTTTAAAATCGGAAGGAAATTTTTCTATCTGAAGAACGATTTATAGTAATACCTAAAAGGCCATGTATAATGCATAAATTAAAGTATCAGCCGTTTGAGTTTCCTTGGGCTTTAACCGAACACTGTCGAATATTCTCGAACAGCACTTTATATGGTTACGAAAAGACCAAAGTAACGCTGTAGCACTGTAATTGTGTGTCGATAAATACTAAGTAACGCGATAGCAATTCTATTTTTATTCTATTAAGCATATACGCTTCAATATTGCACTATTATGGTAATGTACCTACTGTAAAATGTATTTACGTAAAGTTTGGTTTGGAGTGCTACGGTCTACTTTTTGCAACACGAGGGCTAATGAGACCGGGACCTACAGCTTAAAGCCGATTCCGAACGGTTACGAACATTCATGCCACTACGGGATTCGAACCCACGAACTCCGGTGCCGAAGTCCAGCACCCTAACCAATCGGCCATCGTTCGGCGTATTTACGTAAAGAGGAGCTGTGTGTTGTACTTCCGTTAGTAAATCTGACTAGGGGCGACTTAAACAGTCGATAGTGCACCATCAGTGTTCTACAACGCTCGAATTACGCTGGGTTTACTAGACATAAAAACTGAACAAAGCGATCACGCTTTTTTGGTATTACAAGTCTAATGAAAGATCAACTCTCTTCAATATAAATTAAGACAAAGTATTAGAAATACAACTAATATTTATAAAATAGAGAGAAATTAAGGTAAAACTACGTGGGGAAATTAGAGGTAAATAAGTTACAGTAATCCCCAATATAATCCTAGAAAAACATGTGAAAAATTATAATAGCTTTAACTTTTGAATTCCAATAAAAATTTTAAACCTAAATATCGAGACTACTATCGATTTTATCTGAATTAAAGACCGGGAAAACTGTAGGTAACTTAATGTAAATAAAATTCCTGCAACAATTGCACTCAATCTGAGCTTGTGTTTGAAATCACCAAATTTCTATTTTGCATATCTATAATGAAATACTTGTTTGCACCCACTTCCAAGACTCATACAGGAACATAAAGTCTTTTAAGATTGTAAACGTAACACTAAATATAGGATCTTAACAAGTACAAACAGGATCTTAACAAATTTAAATCTGGAAGAGATACTACGAATAAATCTATGTAATTAATAGGTTGATCGCATTTCTGATTGCCAAAATTCTAGAACTAAACATTTAAATAACCATCTCAGTATTGTGACGTACATTACTCGATATTAAACGTTTAGCCCAAATTCCAAAATTTCAACATAACACAGTAACAATCACTTAAAACCAAAACCAATAAATCATGAGAATTTTCATAGTACACATGCACACAATACAAAAAATACTTGCAATATTCTCTTTATAATGTGCTACAGTTTAAGTCTAAAATTATGTTAATGCACAATATACTTATTGAAATTTATGTTCTCCACCCAATCGTTCTTATCTTATTGACCGATTTAAAATCCAACACAGTTCTACACAATTTAAAATCTTCAATTTATTCACATTCGAAAATTCAAAATTATATTCAGTTTTAAAAAAATTTTAATTTATACACAATGTAAAAGTCTTATTTATGAACAGTTAAATTCCAGTTAATGTTAAATTACAATTATAATTATAATTTACACACAATTTTAAAATTGTGAATTATTCACAATAATATTACTCAAAAAATTCTTAATTCAGTTTACTCTCAATTCAAATCCTTTAGTACACCTTAATGATTTCTACTTTCCAAATTACTTTCAATCATCCTATAGAACATTTATATATACCAATTTATGACTGGTTTAATTTATCTACGTTTAATCTAAAACACAATGCAACACAGTTTACTATATTATAATTAAAATTCCTAGTAAAATTTTACTGAAAACACTGTTGGTTCGTTACAAAAGAACATAATTGGTTACTCACAGTTTTTGCTGCTTGCTTCATTGGTCTCAAGTCGTCGTATCACACTTTAACACAAGGTTAAACTGTTCGCTCTCAATATTTCAAATTCACACAAAGTCTCACTGTTGAGAGAAAATTGCCGGTTCACCAAAAGTTTCACTATTGATGTTCACTAATAAGGTTCACGCTCGAACGCAAAATTTCGTATTTGATGCTTGGTTGCACAATTTCACACTTGAAAACAAAGGCCATGCGAAAATTTCTTCCCCTAGCCTTCACTGTCTAATGTCGAAGCGCTGCCACCAAAATCTCAAACATACACGTTATACTTGCCTGTGTAGTCCTGAAGTAGGGGATAGACGAAGGCGTCAATTATATACTCAATGATTGCTTAAAGCCGATTCCGAACAGCTGCGACCACCAATGCCACATTGGGATTCAAACCCACAAACTCGGGTTCCGAATATCAGCGTCCTAACTATTCGGCAGTTCGGTTCAACTGTTCAGTGATGAGGTATTGAAATTTCAAAGACTGACACCTATATTTAAATAGTAGTGTTATGAGCAAGGTTTATGGTCAGGGAAAATTTTCCCCTATAGTTAAAATTTACTTCTCACTCCGTTCAGAGTACCTTCATTTCAAAGTCCAAACTGGGAATTTATACATGAAAATGGTTAATTATAAATATCAATATCGGAATACTTTTCAAGCATTAAAAAACGATGCTTGCTACTTTGAGGGCTAGTTTTCTCGTAGAAATGAATACCAAGAAAAAATTTTACATTTAAAATTACGATAAGATTCCAAAATTAATCTAATTCACAATAAATCTAACGAAGGTTATTGTTACTATTCCTGAGATCAGAAACTTCAACAGGTTCTGTTTTAACACTGTATCCGGTACTACACATTTGGTGTAAACTCAATAGGCACTTCAAGGTCACTGATTTTTCCCCGATCACCAACTGTAACTATGGTAACGACAGTTGGGAAAAGACTTTACTCTTTTTTCCCCACTGTGTTAAGGGGTGTCATGCATCTTGTGGGGAGGTAAACTTTCTATTCCAAAATTGCACTGAATTATTTTATGATTTTACAAGAATTGAAAGAGGTCTTAATGCAATAACAATATTTTGTATAGGTTGGTTGGTTGGGAGAACTACGGTCTACTTTTTGCTACACGAGGGCTAATGAGACCGGGACCTACCAATATTTTGTATAATTTTATTATGTATTTAAAGATTTATGGTCTGTTGACACATTTTTAGAAAGTCAAAATTTCTTTAGAAGGTACAGATTCCTAATGTTTTAGTAAGAATTCTAAATTAAAATAAATTTTTGTATTTTTACAAGAACATTATGATTTATTATAAACTTTTTATACATATTGTTAAACTTTTCTTTATGTAAATAGTTTTCATGCACAACTGAAAATTTTAACTTTGCTTATAATTAGTAGTTTGTTAAAAAAACTGTAGTTAAATTTATTTAAAAAAGCTTTAAAAACTAAATAAAAAATATTTCCTGTGTTTTAGTTAAACGGCATTTTAAAGGCAGAAAAGGTGACACTTTTGTCAAAATCATCTAATTCTGTTACGCGCCTTTTATGTGAAATTTTTTTTTAATATTGTCGCAGTTCTGGATCAGCACAAATTCTTTTAGAAATACCACGGGCATCATCAGTTGCTTGTTGAGTTTGCAAAAACAATTTCAAAACTGTAGCAACTGGTTTGGATTCAACAACATTTCAAGTACCTGTATACGTTAAATATCAGTATTTTGGACTGTTTTCTAACATCAAAACTAGCCATTACAGGAAATATTTTATGAAGTAAAAAATTTAAATAAATATGAAGCAAAATTTAAATAAAACAATGAATTAAAAGATAAAAAATGAGAGGGTAATATCAGATAAGCGCAAAATAAATATCTCCGAGAAGAAAGAAAAGCAAGAACGTATTGGAATCAAATCCTGAACTGAAGTGCTGAAAATAAGTGTGAATGCACATACTTCTTGGTCGCTACCATAGTAACCGATGACTGGGGAAACGAGAAAGTGTGACCTTGAAGTGCCAATAGATTTTACACGGACTATAGTATGTTTACGGATTATTAATACTTGAGCGCGAGTCGCATACTAGTACGAGTTAGTGTAACATGGTTTGTGGGTACAAAAATAACTATATACAGGAAAACGAAGCCGAATGTTCTTGTCTACTACATAGATTCTGGAAAAATTCAAAAATATAAAATCTAGTTTTTACATCAGTCGATGCTGAACCACAGAACGGGAAAAAGTTAATTATATACTACTATTTCTATTTGAGTTTTCATATTTACGATACTTTATAAATTTATCCACTAAAAACATTTGTTTACATATTTCAATATAAAATAGGAAGAGTTTGTTAAAAATTTTTCGAACTATTGAGATTTAACCGTCCGAGTGGAACACACCGATTAAAAAAAGTCTCCAAAAATACGCTAAAGTTTTATTGTGTCAGTAGCCAAAGCGTTCTATGACTTTATTTCATTCTTTGTCGACTAGAATGGAATGAGGGAAATCCACCCTCATTATCGTCCCTTTACTTCTGGTTATAAATAGATATATAAATATATATTATTGATTGTTAATTTTTAATACACATAAAGCTTGTCAAGTCTCGAAGATCATCCCATAAGAAATAATGGATTATAAGAGTACAAATAAAAATATTCTTTAAGAGAATTATTTATATTTCAAGAAAGTTATCCAAGATATTTAAGTGGTGCAATTAGAGATACATCTGTTACCTCAAACTAAATGCTTCGAATGCAGTTTTTAAACAATCGACCTCACCCTCCTACCTCAAACACTAGCAGAAATGTACATTACATCCATTTTCGGAACGTTTTTAGAGGTCGAAAATTCTACATGAAAACCGCTCTGAAGACATCATCGGTTTGGCGGAATTGTACGTGCGGACCGCTTAGAGGGTTAACTGAATAACTAAACTTACGAGCAAAACGCCAGCTCCCGGTACAATGCCGCTGCGAAATGTACCAGCACGCAATGGGTTGATTGTTTAAAATTAGATTCCCGAATTCCGAAGCTAAAACTCTTCAGTGTTGAGTTAACATTCTTTTAAAACATTTAATTAAATTTTAGTTACCCTCTACTAGATCTACAGTATTCTTTAGACTACCTTCTACTTGTGAAGGATAGTCATTTGTAAGTTGTTGAAAGTCATGGTAGATGTGTATGGTACAAATATAGGTTGCAATATAGGTACGAAGAGGTGTGTATTTACAATTATAGGTTACAATATTTACAATTAAAACATTTTCATAAATTTCACTTACCCATACGTATCAGATCCAAAGTATTCTCCATAGTTACCCACCACTAGCTTGCAAGTTGTTGGAAATCTGTGAGGTATAAATATAGGTTGCTTTCGGACAGCAGCAATTTCTTCAGCTTACGGTCTGGCAAAGCAATGACTGAGTTTTGTTTTTTTCAGAGCGCTATGGTCTATTTTGTAACACCATGGCTAGTGACACTAGGACTTACTGCTTAAAACCGATTCCAAATGGCTAACATCCACGCTACAGTAGGTTTCAAACCCACGAACTCTACGAAGATCAGCATCCTAACCTTTCGAAGGTAACAAGTTGAAGTATTAAAACATTGGAGCATCAAAACACAACTTAAACAAAGTAAGTCATCCAAATTAAATTTCTCTTTTAATCAGTAAAGCACTTAAGTTTCCAGAAACCTCAAAGTGACTTTTTCGTCGACTTCATCATTCTATATCAAATATTTTTAGACTTTTAAAGGGGTAAATAGAGCAAGTTTTAGCTTTGTACTTCATTTTATCAATATTGCAGATGTAAAGGCATGGAATAAAACAATTATTGATTCAAAACAAACGTTACCGGAATGTGTTAAACTAACAAATACCTACGAATATCATAGCTTAAAGTGCTTTGCATTTAAAAAGCTAGAAATCTAACTAATTTGAAGTAAAACGCAAAATACCGTTTTGTATATCTAGCCCTCAGTATCGAAGTTCCAATATTTTGGAGGGGTGTTCCTGTACGAATGCCAGGTTTGACGAATATTTCATTAAAATCTTACCTTAAATCTATGATTTACCTGAATCCTTACTACTCGTTTTCGAGTAATTAGAAAGTTGGAGAAAATACAGGATAGAAATTTATTGTTAGTCCCCATCCAAAAAAGATCCCGAAATCGAGAAAACCATAGTATTAAAATTTTGAGAATTTTCATCGCCTTGCGTACAAGATTATTGCCACGGATAATATATCGCAGTTACCCGTAACCTAACATTTATAACTGTCAAACCTGACAACTTATAAAGCTCTGAATTTTCCACAAACATTTATTCTATACCAAGATTTTAGAAATGTAAATTTTCAATTAAATTTTAAGTTTCATCCTTAAGCTATCAGCCCTCATTCATTAATAATGATATCTCTAGATAAATGAATGAACCAGTATAGATCAAAAAACCGTATAGATTTTGATAGGTTTAACCAAAACATGAAGGCATTACTCCTACCTTCGACCTTCCTGCTACAATTCGAGAGTGCCAACAGTGGTGAAAGCTTCATTTTAAGTACGCAAGCACGGCCCCGCAGTGGCTAAAAATTTGTATTTTTTGCAGTTGCCAGATACAAAACCGACTACTACAAATATATTTTATTCTAATTAGGAAAGTTACAATCTTACGTTAATTTATCGATATGAAGTAACATTTTTGCACACGGAAAAACATTTTTGTAATAGGAATTTAATTTTAGAAACAGTAGAAATTTAATAATTTTTTCTGGAGTTTTTGGGGTTTACTCTGGAAGTTGCGAGTAGGGTCGAACGTTCGTTGTGACGTCACTTTGACGTCAGCTTGATCGTTTGCTCACATAATATCCACAGAATAGCATCACAACGAAGGCTCGAAACGAACCGCAACGTCCATTGTAAGGGCCTGTATCTATTACAGCTATATGGAATTCAGGCCCTTACTCTGGACGTTGCGGTTCGTTTTGAACGCTCGTTGTGACGTACTATGACGTCAGCTTGAGGAAATTTTCTCGCAAACTATCAAAATGACGTCAAATCGAACGTTCGAACCAACTCGCAACGTCTAGAGTAAGCCCCATAATGTTACAAATTGAGTTTAATTTACCGCTAAAAATTTGGTCCGGGGTTCGAGAAATTTCTCCGAAATCGGCCAAAAATTTTTCGACCCCAGAAAATTTTCAAAATCGCTCAAAAATTTTCGGACCCCGGAAAATTTTAGGAAGTCGGACCAAAATTTTTTCGGACACCGGAAAATTTTCCGAAGTCGGACCAAAATTTTTTCGACCCCGGAAAATTTTCAAAATTGGTCAAAAATTTTCGGACCCCGGAAAATTTTCCGAAGTCGGACCAAAATTTTTCGGACCCCGGAAAATTTTCCGAAGTCGGACCAAAATTTTTTCGACCCCGGAAAATTTTCAAAATTGGTCAAAAATTTTCGGACCCCGGAAAATTTTCCGAAGTCGGACCAAAATTTTTCGGACCCCGGAAAATTTTCCGAAGTCGGACCAAAATTTTTTCGACCCCGGAAAATTTTCAAAATCGGTCAAAAATTTTCGGATCCCGGAAAATTTTCCAAAGTCGGACCAAAATTTTTTCGACCCCGGAAAATTTTCAAAATCGGTCAAAAATTTTCGGACCCCGGAAAATTTTCCGAAGTCGGACCAAAATTTTTTCGACCCCGGAAAATTTTCAAAATCGGTCAAAAATTTTCGGACCACGGAAAATTTTCCGAAGTCGGACCAAAATTTTTTCGACCCCGGAAAATTTTCCGAAGTCGGACCAAAATTT
This sequence comes from Pardosa pseudoannulata, assembly GCA_032207245.1. Taxonomy (NCBI): domain Eukaryota; kingdom Metazoa; phylum Arthropoda; class Arachnida; order Araneae; family Lycosidae; genus Pardosa; species Pardosa pseudoannulata. The sequence goes on along the minus strand of CM063500.1, from coordinate 118,553,680 downwards.
TTTCGACCCCGGAAAATTTTCAAAATCGGTCAAAAATTTTCGGACACCGGAAAATTTTCCGAAATCGGACCAAAATTTTTTCGACCTTGGAAAATTTTCAAAATCGGTCAAAAATTTTCGGACCCCGGAAAATTTTCTGAAGTCGGACCAAAATTTTTTCGACCCCGGAAAATTTTCCGAAATCGGACCAAAATTTTTCGACCCCGGAAAAATTTCAAAATCGGTCAAAAATTTTCGGATCCCGGAAAATTTTCCGAAATCGGACCAAAATTTTTTCGACCCCGGAAAATTTTCAAAATCGGTCAAAAATTTTCGGACCCCGGAAAATTTTCCGAAGTCGGACCAAAATTTTTTCGACCCCGGAAAATTTTCAAAATCGGTCAAAAATTTTCGGACCCCGGAAAATATTCCGAAGTCGGACCAAAATTTTTCGGACCCCGGAAAATTTTCCGAAATCGGACCAAAATTTTTTCGACCCCGGAAAATTTTCAAAATCGGTCAAAAATTTTCGGACCCCGGAAAATTTTCCGAAGTCGGACCAAAATTTTTTCGACCCCGGAAAATTTTCAAAATCGGTCAAAAATTTTCGGACCCCGGAAAATTTTCCGAAG
>CM063500.1:118392299-118552969 GCA_032207245.1 Pardosa pseudoannulata | reverse complement strand
GGTCGAAAAATTTTTGGCCCGGGAACCGAAAATTTTTGAAATATTTGGAAAAAGTTTTGGGGGGTCGGAAAATTTTTTTCCCATTTCCGAAAATTTTCCGGGGTAGAAAAATTTTTTATCCGGGCTCCGAAAATTTTTGACCGATTTGGAAAAATTCCGGGGAGTCGGAAAATTTTTGGCCGATTTCGGAAATTTTTCCGGGATCGAAAAATTTTTGTTACGGGAACCGAAAATTTTTGACCGATTTTTAAAAATTCCGGGGGGTCGGAAAATTTTCCAAGGTCGAAAGATTTTTAGTCCGGGGTCCGAAAAATTTTTAACCGATTTTGAAAATTTCAGGGGAGTCGGAAAATTTTTGGCCCATTTCGGAAAATTTTCCGGTTTCGAAAAATTTTTGGTGTGGTGTCCGAAAATTTTTGACCGATTTGGAAAAATTCCGGGGGGTCGGAAAATTTTTGGTCCGGGGTCCGAAAATTTTTGACCGTATTGTAATAATCCATTGGGTCGGAAAATTTTTGGCCGATTTCGGAAAATTTTCCGGGGTCGAAAAAATTTTGATCCTCGGTCCTAAAATATTTGACCAATATTGAAATGTTCCGGGGGTTCGGAAAATTTTTGGCCGATTTCTCAAAATTTTCCGGGGTCGAAAAATTTTTGGTCCGGGGTCCGAAAATTTTTGACCGATTTTTAAAATTCCGGGGGGTTGGAAAATGTTTTGCCGATTTCGGAAATTTTTCCGGGGACGAAAAATTTTTGGTCCGGGGTCCGAAAATTTTTGACCGATTTGGAAAAATTCCGGAGGGGTTGAAAAACTTTTGGCCGATTTCGGAAAATTTTCCGGGGTCGAAAAATTTTTGTTCCGGGCTCCGAAAATTTTTGACCGATTTCGAAAAATTCTGGGGAGTCGGAAATGTTTTGGCCAATTTCTCAAAATTCCAGGGTTTCGGAAAATTTTCCGAGGTCGAAAAGTTTCTGGTCCGGGGTTCGAAAATTTTTTACCGATTTGGAAACGTTCCGGGGAGTCGGAAAATTTTTAGCCGATTTCGGAAAATTTTCCAAGGTCGAATGAATTTAGTCCGGGGTCTGAAAAATTTTTGACCGATTTTGAAAAATTCAGAGGGTCGTAAAATTTTTGGCCAATTTCGGAAAATTTTCCGGGGTCGAAAAATTTTTGTTTCGGGCTCCGAAAATTTTTGAGCGATTTTGAAAAATTCCGGAGGCTCGGAAAATTTTTCGCTCATTTCGGAAAATTTTCTGGGGACGAAAAGTTTTTGGACCGGGGTCCGAAAATTTTTGACCAAAATGGAAATATCCGAGGGTGTCGGAAAATTTTTGGCCGGTTTCGGAAAATTTTCCGGGGTCGAAAAATTTTTGGTCCGGGGTCCTAAATTATTTGACCAATTTTGAAAAGTTCCGGGGGGTCGGAAAATTTTTGGCCGATTTCGGAAATTTTTCCGGGGACGAAAAATTTTTGGTCCGGGGTCCGAAAATTTTTGACCGATTTGGAAAAATTCCGGGGGGTCGGAAAACTTTTGGCCGATTTCGGAAAATTTTCCGGGGTCGAAAAGTTTTTCTTCCGGGCTCCGAAAATTTTTGACCGATTTCGAAAAATTCTGGGGAGTCGGAAATTTTTTGGTTGATTAGGAAAGATTCCGGGGGATCGGAAAAATTTTGACCGATTTCGGAAAATTTTCCGGGGTCGAAAAAGTTTTGGTCCGGGTTTCCGAAAACTTTTGACCGATTTGGAAAAATTCCGGGGGATCGGAAAAATTTTGGCCGATCTCGGAAAACTTTCCGGGGTCGAAAAAGTTTTGGTCCGGGTTTCCGAAAATTTTTAACCGATTTGGAAAAATTCCGGTTGGGTCGAAAAATTTTGGCCGATTTCGAAAAATATACCGGTGTCCAAAAATTTTGGTCTGGGGTCCGAAAATTTTTGACCGATTCGGAAAAATTTCAGGGGGTCGTAAAATTTTTCGCCGATTTCGGAAAATTTTCTGGTGTCGAAAAATTTTTGTTACGGGGTCCGAAATTTTTCGACCGATTTGGAAAAATTCCCGGGGGTCGGAAAATTTTTGGCCAAGATCAGAAAATTTTCCGGGGCGAGAAATTTTTCATCCGGGGTCCAAAAATTTTTGAGCGATTTGGAAAAATTCCGGGGGGTCGGAAAACTTTTGGCCGATTTCGGAAAGTTTTCCGGGGTCGAAAAATTTTTGGTCCGGGGTCCGAAAATTTTTGACCAAAATGGAAATATCCGGGGGGTCGGAAAATTTTTGACCGATTTTGAAAATTTTCCGGGGTCGAAAAAATTTTGGTCCGACTTCGGAAAATTTTCCGGGATCCGAAAATTTTTGACCGATTTTGAAAATTTTCCGGGGTCGAAAAAATTTTGGTCCGATATCGGAAAATTTTCCAGGGTCCAAAAATTTTGACCGATTTTGAAAATTTTCCGGGATCGAAAAAATTTTGGTCCGACTTCGAAAAATTTTCCGGGGTCCGAAAAATTTTGGTCCGACTTTGAAAAATTTTCCGGGATCCGAAAATTTTAACCCATTTTGAAAATTTTAGGGTGGGGGGGCCCGGGTCCGAAAATAAATTTTGGTGCCGACTTCTGAAAAATTTCCGGAAGCCGAAAATTTTTTTGACCGATTTTCAAAATTTTCCGGGGTGGAAAAATTTTGGTCCGACTTCGGAAAATTTTCCGGGGTCGAAAAATTTTGGTCCGACTTCGGAAAATTTTCCGGGGTCCGAAAATTTTTGACCGATTTTAAAAATTTTCCGGGGTCGAAAAAATTTTGGTCCGACTTCGGAAAATTTTCCGGGGTCCGAAAATTTTTGACCGATTTTGAAAATTTTCCCGGGGTCGAAAAAATTTTGGTCCGACTTCGGAAAATTTTCCGGGGTCCGAAAATTTTTGACCGATTTTGAAAATTTTCCGGGGTCGAAAAAATTTTGGTCCGACTTCGGAAAATTTTCCGGGGTCCGAAAATTTTTGACCGATTTTGAAAATTTTCCGGGGTCGAAAAAATTTTGGTCCGACTTCGGAAAATTTTCCGGGATCCGAAAATTTTTGACCGATTTTGAAAATTTTCCGGGGTCGAAAAAATTTTGGTCCGACTTCGGAAAATTTTCCCGGGGTCCGAAAATTTTTGACCGATTTTGAAAATTTTCCGGGGTCGAAAAAATTTTGGTCCGACTTCGGAAAATTTTCAGGGGTCCGAAAATTTTTGACCGATTTTGAAAATTTTCCGGGGTCGAAAAAATTTTGGTCCGACTTCGGAAAATTTTCCGAAATCCGAAAATTTTTGACCGATTTTGAAAATTTTCCGGGGTGGAAAAAATTTTGGCCTGACTTCGGAAAATTTTCCGGGGTCGAAAAAATTTTGGTCCGACTTCGGAAAATTTTCCGGGGTCCGAAAATTTTTGACCGATTTTGAAAATTTTCCGGGGTCGAAAAAATTTTCTTCCGTCTTCGGAAAATTTTCCGGGGTCCGAAAATTTTTGACCGATTTTGAAAATTTTCCGGGGCCGAAAAAAATTTTGGTCCAAATTCGGAAAATTTTAAGGGGTCCGAAAATTTTTGACCGATTTTGAAAATTTTCCGGGGTCGAAAAAATTTTGGTCCGACTTCGGAAAATTTTCCGGGATCCGAAAATTTTTGACCGATTTTGAAAATTTTCCGGGATCCGAAAAATTTTGGTCCGACTTCGGAAATTTTTCCTGGGTCCGAAAAATTTTGACGGATTTAGAAAATTTTCCGGGGTCGAAAAAATTTTGCTCCGACTTCGGAAATTTTTCCGTGGTCCGAAAAATTTTTAGAGATTTAGAAAATTTTCCGGGGTCGAAAAAATTTTGGTCCGAATTCGAAAAATTTTCCATGGTCCGAAAAATTTTGGTCCGACTTTGTAAAAATTTTCCGGGATCCGAAAATTTTTAACCGATTTTGAAAATTTTCCGGGGTCGAAAAAATTTTGGTCCGACTTCGGAAAATTTTCCGGGGTCCGAAAATTTTTGACCGATTTTGAAAATTTTCCGGGGTCGAAAAAATTTTAGTCCGACTTCGGAAAATTTTCCGGGGTCCGAAAATTTTTGACCGATTTTGAAAGTTTTCCGGGGTCGAAAAATTTTTGGTCTCTGGTCCGAAAATTTTTGACCGATTTTGAAAATTTTCCGGGGTCGAAAAAATTTTGGTCCGACTTCGGAAAATTTTCCGGGGTCCGAAAATTTTTGACCGATTTTGAAAATTTTCCGGGGTCGAAAAAATTTTGGTCCGACTTCGGAAAATTTTCCGGGGTCCGAAAATTTTGACCGATTTTGAAAATTTTCCGGGGTCGAAAAAATTTTGGTCCGACTTCGGAAAATTTTCCGGGATCCGAAAATTTTTGACCGATTTTGAAAATTTTCCGGGGTCGAAAAAATTTTGGTCCGACTTCGGAAAATTTTCCAGGGTCCAAAAATTTTGACCGATTTTGAAAATTTTCCGGGGTCGAAAAAATTTTGGTCCGACTTCGAAAAATTTTCCGGGGTCCGAAAAATTTTGGTCCGACTTTGAAAAATTTTCCGGGATCCGAAAATTTTAACCCATTTTGAAAATTTTCCGGGGTCGAAAATATTTTGGTCCGACTTCTGAAAATTTTCCGGGATCCGAAAATTTTTGACCGATTTTGAAAATTTTCCGGGGTCGAAAAAATTTTGGTACGACTTCGGAAAATTTTCCGGGGTCCGAAAAATTTTGGTCCGACTTCTGAAAATTTTCCGGGGTCCGAAAATTTTTGACCCATTTTGAAAATTTTCCGGGGTCGAAAAATTTTTGGTCCGACTTCGGAAAATTTTCCGGGGTCCGAAAATTTTTGACCGATTTTGAAAATTTTCCGGGGTCGAAAAAATTTTGGTCCGACTTCGGAAATTTTTCCGGGGTCCGAAAATTTTTGACCGATTTTGAAAATTTTCCGGGGTCGAAAAAATTTTGGTCCGACTTCGGAAAATTTTCCGGGGTCCGAAAATTTTTCAAAGATTTTGAAAATTTTTCGGGTCGAAAAAATTTTGGTCCGACTTCGGAAAATTTTCCGCGATCCGAAAATTTTTGACCGATTTTGAAAATTTTCCGGGGTCGAAGAAATTTTGGTCCGACTTCGGAAAATTTCCCGGTGTCCGAAAATTTTTGACCGATTTTGAAAATTTTCCGGGGTCGAAAAAATTTTGGTCCGACTTCGGAAAAATTTCCGGGGACCGAAAATTTTTGACCGATTTTGAAAATTTTCCGGGGTCGAAAAAATTTTGGTCCGACTTCGGAAAATTTTCCGGGGTCCGAAAATTTTTGACCGATTTTGAAAATTTTCCGGGGTCGAAAAAATTTTGGTCCGACTTCGGAAAATTTTCCGGGGTCCAAAAATTTTTGACCGATTTTGAAAATTTTCCGGGGTCGAAAAAATTTTGGTCCGACTTCGGAAAATTTTCCGGGATCCGAAAATTTTTGACCGATTTTGAAAATTTTCCGGGGTCGAAAAAATTTTGGTCCGACTTCGGAAAATTTTCTGGGTCCGAAAAAATTTTGGTCCGACTTTGGAAAATTTTCCGGGGTCCGAAAATTTTTGACCGATTTTGAAAATTTTCCGGGGTCGAAAAAATTTTGGTCCGACTTCGGAAAATTTTCCGGGGTCCGAAAATTTTTGACCGATTTTGAAAAATTTTCCGGGGTCGAAAAAATTTTGGTCCGACTTCGGAAAATTTTCCGGGGTCCGAAAATTTTTGACCGATTTTGAAGAATTATTTTGAATTGAAATTTTCCGGGGTCGAAAAAAATTTTGGAAAAAATTTTGGTCCGAAAATTTTTGACCGAAAAAATTTTTCCGGGGTCCGAAAAAATTTTTCGGAAAATTTTCCGGGGTCCGAAAAATTTTGACCGATTTTGAAAATTTTCCGGGGTCGAAAAAATTTTGGTCCGACTTCGGAAAATTTTCCGGGGTCCGAAAATTTTTGACCGATTTTGAAAATTTTCCGGGGTCGAAAAAATTTTGGTCCGACTTCGGAAATTTTTCCGGGGTCCGAAAATTTTTGACCGATTTTGAAAATTTTCCGGGGGCGAAAAAATTTTGGTCCGACTTCGGAAAATTTTCCGGGGTCCGAAAATTTTTGACCGAGTTTGAAAATTTTCCGGGGACAAAAAATTTTTCGAAAAAATTTTCCGGGTCCGAAAATTTTTGACTTGGAAAAAATTTTCCGGGGTCGAAAAATTTTGGTCCGACCCTTTGTAAAAATTTTCCGGGGTCCGAAAATTTTTGACCGATTTTGAAAATTTTCCGGGGTCGAAAAAATTTCGGTCCGACTTCGGAAAATTTTCCGGGGTCCGAAAATTTTTGACCGATTTTGAAAATTTTCCGGGGTCGAAAAAATTTTGGTCCGACTTCGGAAAATTTTCCGGGTCCCAAAAAAATTTTGGTCCGACTTCGGAAAATTTTCCGGGGTCCGAAAATTTTTGACCGATTTTGAAAATTTTCCGGGGTCGAAAAAATTTTGGTCCGACTTCGGAAAATTTTCCGGGGGCCGAAAATTTTTGACCGATTTTGAAAATTTTCCGGGGTCGAAAAAATTTTGGTCCGACTTCGGAAAATTTTCCGGGGTCCGAAAATTTTTGACCGATTTTTAAAATTTTCTCTGTGGTCAAAAAAATTTTGGTCCGACTTCGGAAAATTTTCCGGGGTCCGAAAATTTTTGACCGATTTTGAAAATTTTCCGGGGTCGAAAAAATTTTGGTCCGACTTCGGAAAAATTTCCGGGGTCCGAAAATTTTTGACCGATTTTGAAAATTTTCCGGGGTCGAAAAAATTTTGGTCCGACTTCGGAAATTTTTCCGGGGTCCGAAAATTTTTGACCGATTTTGAAAATTTTCCGGGGTCGAAAAAATTTTGGTCCGACTTCGGAAAATTTTCCGGGGTCCGAAAAATTTTGGTCCGACTTCGGAAAATTTTCCGGGGTCCGAAAATTTTTGACCGATTTTAAAAATTTTCCGGGGTTGAAAAAATTTTGGTCCGACTTCGGATAATTTTCCTGGGTCCGAAAATTTTTGACCGATTTTGAAAATTTTCCGGGGTTAAAAAAATTTTAGTCCGACTTCGAAAAATTTTCCGGGGTCCGAAAATTTTGACCGAATTTGAAAATTTTCCTGGTCGAAAAAATTTTGGTCCGAATTCGGATAGTTTTCCGGGATCCGAAAATTTTTGACCAATTTTGAAAATTTTCCGTGGTCCGAAAAATTTTGGTCCGACTTCGGAAAAATTTTCGGGGTCCGAAAATTTTTGACCGATTTTGAAAATTTTCCGGGGTCAAAAAAAATTTTGGTCCGACTTAGGAAAATTTTCCGGGGTCCGAAAATTTTTGACCGATTTTGAAAATTTTCCGGGGTCGAAAAAATTTTGGTCCGACTTCGGAAAATTTTCCGGGATCCGAAAAATTTTTGACCGATTTTGAAAATTTTCCGGGGTCGAAAAAATTTTGGTCCGACTTCGGAAAATTTTCCGGGGTCCGAAAATTTTTGACCGATTTTGAAAATTTTCCGGGGTCGAAAAAATTTTGGTCCGACTTCGGAAAATTTTCCGGGGTCCGAAAATTTTTGACCGATATTGAAAATTTTCCGGGGTCGAAAAAATTTTGGTCCGACTTCGGAAATTTTCCGGGGTCCGAAAAAATTTCGGTCCGATTTCGGAAAATTTTCCGGGGTCCGAAAATTTTTGACCGATTTTGAAAATTTTCCGGGGTCGAAAAAATTTCGGTCCGACTTCGGAAAATTTTCCGGGGTCCGAAAATTTTTGACCGATTTTGAAAATTTTCCGGGGTCGAAAAAATTTTGGTCCGACTTCGGAAAATTTTCCGGGGTCCGAAAATTTTTGACCGATTTTGAAAATTTTCCGGGTCGAAAAAATTTTGGTCCGACTTCGGAAAATTTTCCGGGGTCCGAAAATTTTTGACCGATTTTGAAAATTTTCCGGGGTCGAAAAATTTTGGTCCGACTTCGGAAAATTTTCCGGGGTCCGAAAAAATTTTGGTCCGATTTCGGAAAATTTTCCGGGGTCCGAAAATTTTTGACCGATTTTGAAAATTTTCCGGGGTCGAAAAAATTTTCCGGGGTTCGAAAATTTTTGACCGATTTTGAAAATTTTCCGGGGTCGAAAAAATTTTGGTCCGACTTCGGAAAATTTTCCGGGGTCCGAAAAATTTTGACCGATTTTGAAAATTTTCCGGGGTCGAAAAAATTTTGGTCCGACTTCGGAAAATTTTCCGGGGTCCGAAAATTTTTGACCGATTTTGAAAATTTTCGGGGTCGAAAAAATTTTGGTCCGACTTCGGAAAATTTTCCGGGGTCCGAAAAATTTTGGTCCGATTTCAAAGAATTTTCCGGGGTCCGAAAATTTTTGACCGATTTTGAAAATTTTCCGGGGTCGAAAAAATTTTGGTCCGACTTCGGAAAATTTTCCGGGGTCCGAAAATTTTTGACCGATTTTGAAAATTTTCCGGGGTCGAAAAAATTTTGGTCCGACTTCGGAAAAATTTCCGGGGTCCGAAAATTTTTGACCGATTTTGAAAATTTTCCGGGGTCGAAAAAATTTTGGTCCGACTTCGGAAAATTTTCCGGGGTCCGAAAATTTTTGACCGATTTTGAAAATTTTTCGGGGTCCGAAAACCGATTTTGAAAATTTTCCGGGGTCGAAAAAATTTTGGTCCGACTTCTGAAAATTTTCCTTGGTCCGAAAAATTTTTGTCCGACTTCGGAAAATTTCCCGGGGTCGAAAAAATTTTGGTCCGATTTTGAAAATTTTCCGGGGTCGAAAAAATTTTGGTCCGACTTCGGAAAATTTTCCGGGGTCCGAAAATTTTTGACCGATTTTGAAAATTTTCCGGGGTCGAAAAAATTTTGGTCCGACTTCGGAAAATTTTCCGGGGTCCGAAAAATTTTGGTCCGACTTCGGAAAATTTTCCGGGGTCCGAAAATTTTTGACCGATTTTGAAAATTTTCCGGGGTCGAAAAAATTTTGGTCCGACTTCGGAAAATTTTCCGGGGTCCGAAAATTTTTGACCGATTTTGAAAATTTTCCGGGGTCGAAAAAATTTTGGTCCGACTTCGGAAAATTTTCCGGGTCCCAAAAAAATTTTGGTCCGACTTCGGAAAATTTTCCGGGGTCCGAAAATTTTTGACCCATTTTGAAAATTTTCCAGAGTCGAAAAAATTTTGGTCCGACTTCGGAAAATTTTCCGGTGGATCCGATAAATTTTTCGGAAAATTTTCCGGGGTCCGAAAATTTTTGGTCCGACTTCGGAAATTTCCGGGGGTCCGAAAATTTTTGACCAATTTTGAAAATTTTCCGGGGTCGAAAAAATTTTGGTCCGACTTCGGAAAATTTTCCGGGGTCCCCGATTTTGAAAATTTTCCGGGTCCCAAAAAAATTTTGGTCCGACTTCGGAAAATTTTCCGGGGTCCGAAAATTTTTGACCCATTTTGAAAATTTTCCAGAGTCGAAAAAATTTTGGTCCGACTTCGGAAAATTTTCCGGGTCCGAAAAAATTTTTGTCCGACTTCGGAAAATTTTCCGGGGTCCGAAAATTTTTGACCGATTTTGAAAATTTTCCGGGGTCGAAAAAATTTTGGTCCGACTTCGGAAAATTTTCCGGGGTCCGAAAATTTTTGACCGATTTTGAAAATTTTCCGGGGTCGAAAAAATTTTGGTCCGACTTCGAAAAATTTTCCGGGCCCGGCCCTCGCGAAAATTCTTTGACTGGGGGGATTTTTAAAATTTTTCCGGGTCTAAAAAATTGGGCGCGCGATTTGGAAAATTTTCCGGGTCCGAAAAAATTTGGTTCCTATCGAAAATTTTCAGGGGTCCGAAAATTTTTGACCGATTTTGAAAATTTTCCGGGGTCGAAAAAATTTTGGTCCGACTTCGGAAAATTTTCCGAAATCCGAAAAGGGTCCGAAAATTTTTGACCGATTTTGAAAATTTTCCGGGGTGGAAAAAATTTTGGTCCGACTTCGGAAAATTTTCCGGGGTCCGAAAATTTTTGACCGATTTTGAAAATTTTCCGGGGTCGAAAAAATTTTGGTCCGACTTCGGAAAATTTTCCGGGGTCCGAAAAATTTTTGGTCCGACTTCGGAAAATTTTCCGGGGTCCGAAAATTTTTGACCGATTTTGAAAATTTTCCGGGGTCGAAAAAATTTTGGTCCGAATTCGGAAAATTTTCCGGGGTCCGAAAAATTTTGACCGACCGAAATTTCGGAAAATTTTTTCCTGGGGCGCGGTCCGAAAAATTTTGATTCCGACGATTTCGAAAATTTTTGGTCCGAAAAAAAGGTTTTGGACCGAATTTCGGAAAATTTTCCGGGGTCCGAAAAAATTTTGGTCCGACTTCGGAATATTTTCCGAGGTCCGAAAATTTTTGACCGATTTTGAAAATTTTCCGGGGTCGAAAAAATTTTGGTCCGACTTCGGAAATTTTTCCGGGGTCCGAAAATTTTTGACCGATTTTGAAATTTTTCCGGGGTCGAAAATTTTGGTCCGATTTCGGAAAATTTTCCGGGGTCCGAAAAATTTTGGTCCGATTTCGGAAAATTTTCCGGGGTCCGAAAATTTTTGACCTATTTTGAAAATTTTCCGGGGTCGAAAAAATTTTGGTCCGACTTCGGAAAATTTTCCGGGGTCCGAAAAATTTTGGTACGACTTCGGAATATTTTCTGGGGTCCGAAAAATTTTGACCGATTTTGAAAATTTTCCGGGGTCGAAAAAATTTTGGTCCGACTTCGGAAAATTTTCCGGGGTCCGAAAATTTTTGACCGATTTTGAAAATTTTCCGGGGTCGAAAAAATTTTGGTCCGACTTCGGAAAGTTTTCCGGGATCCGAAAACTTTTGACCGATTTTGAAAATTTTCCGGTGTCGAAAAAATTTTGGTCCGACTTCAGAAAATTTTCCGGGGTCCGAAAATTTTTGACCGATTTTGAAAATTTTCCGGGGTCGAAAAAATTTTGGTCCGACTTCAGAAAATTTTCCGGGGTCCGAAAATTTTTGACCGATTTTGAAAATTTTCCGGGGTCGAAAAAATTTTGGTCCGACTTCGGAAAATTTTCCGGGGTCCGAAAATTTTTGACCGATTTTGAAAATTTTCCGGGGTCGAAAAAATTTTGGTCCGAATTCGAAAAATTTTCCGGGGTCCGAAAAATTTTGGTCCGACTTCGGAAAATTTTCCGGGGTCCGAAAATTTTTGACCGATTTTGAAAATTTTCCGGGGTCGAAAAAATTTTGGTCCGACTTCTGAAAATTTTCCGGGGTCCGAAAAAATTTTGGTCCGACTTCGGAAAATTTTCCGGGGTCCGAAAAAAATTTTAGGACCGATTTTGAAAATTTTCCGGGGTCGAAAAAATTTTGGTCCGATTTCGGAAAATTTTCCGGGGTCCGAAAATTTTTGACCGATTTTGAAAATTTTCCGGGGTCGAAAAAATTTCGGTCCGACATCGGAAAATTTTTACGGGCCGATTTTGAAAATTTCCAGGTCCGAAAAAATTTTGGTCCGACTTCGGAATATTTTGCGGGGTCCGAAAAATTTTGACCGATTTTGAAAATTTTCCGGGGTCGAAAAAATTTTGGTCCGACTTCGGAAAATTTTCCGGGGTCCGAAAATTTTTGACCGATTTTGAAAATTTTCCGGGGTCGAAAAAATTTTGGTCCGATTTCGGAAAATTTTCCGGGGTCCGAAAAAATTTTGGTCCGACTTCGGAAAATTTTCCTTTTGACCGATTTTAAAAATTTTCCGGGGTCGAAAAAATTTTGGTCCGACTTCGGAAAATTTTCCGGGGTCCGAAAATTTTTGACCGATTTTGAAAATTTTCCGGGGTCGAAAAAATTTTGGTCCGACTTCGGAAAATTTTCCGGGGTCCGAAAATTTTTGACCGATTTTGAAAATTTTCCGGGGTCGAAATAATTTTGGTCCGACTTCGGAAAATTTTCCGGGGTCCGAAAATTTTTGACCGATTTTGAAAATTTTCCGGGGTCGAAAAAATTTTGGTCCGACTTCGGAAAATTTTCCGGGGTCCGAAAATTTTTGACCGATTTTGAAAATTTTCCGGGGTCGAAAAAATTTTGGTCCGATTTCGGAAAATTTTCCGGGGTCCGACAAATTTTTGACCGGTTTTGAAAATTTTCCGGGGTCCGGAAAAATTTTGGTCCGACTTCGGAAAATTTTCCGGGGTCCGAAAATTTTTGACCGATTTTGAAAATTTTCCGGGGTCGAAAAAATTTTGGTCCGACTTCGGAAAATTTTCCGGGGTCCGAAAATTTTTGACCGATTTTGAAAATTTTCCGGGGTCGAAAAAATTTTGGTCCGATTTCGGAAAATTTTCCGGGGTCCGAAAAATTTTGGTACGACTTCGGAATATTTTCTGGGGTCCGAAAAATTTTGACTGATTTTGAAAATTTTCCGTGGTCGAAAAAATTTTGGTCCGATTTCGGAAAATTTTCCGGGGTCCGAAAAATTTTGGTCCGACTTCGGAAAATTTTCCGGGGTCCGAAAAATTTTGACCGATTTTGAAAATTTTCCGGGGTCGAAAAAATTTTGGTCCGACTTCGGAAAATTTTCCGGGATCCGAAAATTTTTGACCGATTTTGAAAATTTTTCCGGGGTCGAAAAATTTTGGGTCCGACTTGGAACAATTTCCGGGATCGAAAACTTCGGACCGATTTTGAAAATTTTCCGTGGTCCGAAAAATTTTGGTCCGACTTCGGAAAATTTTCCGGGGTCCGAAAAATTTTGACCGATTTTGAAAATTTTCCGGGGTCGAAAAAATTTTGGTCCGACTTCGGAAAATTTTCCGGGATCCGAAAATTTTTGACCGATTTTGAAAATTTTCCGGGGTCGAAAAAATTTTGGTCCGACTTCTGAAAATTTTCCTTGGTCCGAAAAATTTTGGTCCGACTTCGGAAAATTTTCCGGGGTCGAAAAAATTTTGGTCCGATTTCGGAAAATTTTCCGGGGTCCGAAAAATTTTGGTCCGATTTCGGAAAATTTTCCGGTGTCCGAAAATTTTTGACCGATTTTGAAAATTTTCCGTGGTCGAAAAAATTTTGGTCCGACTTCGGAAAATTTTCCGGGTCCGAAAAAATTTTGGTCCGACTTCGGAAAATTTTCCGGGGTCCGAAAATTTTTGACCGATTTTGAAAATTTTCCGGGGTGGAAAAAATTTTGGTCCGACTTCGGAAAATTTTCCGGGGTCCGAAAATTTTTGACCGATTTTGAAAATTTTCCGGGGTCGAAAAAATTTTGGTCCGACTTCGGAAAATTTTCCGGGGTCCGAAAATTTTTGACCGATTTTGAAAATTTTCCGGGGTCGAAAAAATTTTGGTCCGACTTCGGAAAATTTTCCGGGGTCCGAAAATTTTTGCCCGATTTTGAAAATTTTCCGGGGTCGAAAAAATTTTGGTCCGACTTCGGAAAATTTTCCGGGGTCCGAAAATTTTTGACCGATTTTGAAAATTTTCCGGGGTCGAAAAAATTTTGGTCCGATTTCGTAAAATTTTCCGGGGTCCGAAAATTTTTGACCGATTTTGAAAATTTTCCGGGGTCGAAAAAATTTTGGTCCGACTTCGGAAAATTTTCCGGGGTCCGAAAATTTTTGACCGATTTTGAAAATTTTCCGGGGTCGAAAAAATTTTGGTCCGACTTCGGAAAATTTTCGGGGTCCGAAAATTTTTGACCGATTTTGAAAATTTTCCGGGGTCGAAAAAATTTTGGTCCGACTTCGGAAAATTTTCCGGGGTCCGAAAATTTTTGACCGATTTTGAAAATTATCCGGGGTCGAAAAAATTTTGGTCCGACTTCGTAAAATTTTCCGGGGTCCGAAAAAATTTTGATCAGACTTCGGAAAATTTTCCGGGGTCCGAAAATTTTTGACCGATTTTGAAAATTTTCCGGGGTCGAAAAAATTTTGGTCCGACTTCGGAAAATTTTCCGGGGTCCGAAAATTTTTGACCGATTTTGAAAATTTTCCGGGGTTGAAAAAATTTTTGTCCGATTTCGGAAAATTTTCCGGGGTCCGAAAAATTTTGGTCCGATTTCGGAAAATTTTCCGGGGTCCGAAAATTTTTGACCGATTTTGAAAATTTTCCGGGGTCGAAAAAATTTTGGTCCGACTTCGGAAAATTTTCCGGGGTCCGAAAAATTTTGGTCCGACTTCGGAAAATTTTCCGGGGTCCGAAAATTTTTGACCGATTTTGAAAAATTTTCCGGGGTCGAAAAAATTTTGGTCCGAATTCTGAAAACTTTCCTTGGTCCGAAAAATTTTTGTCCGACTTCGGAAAATTTTCCGGGGTCCGAAAATTTTTGGTCCGATTTTGAAAATTTTCCGGGGTCGAAAAAATTTTGGTCCGACTTCGGAAAATTTTCCGGTGTCCGAAAATTTTTGACCGATTTTGAAAATTTTCCGGGGTCGAAAAAATTTTTGGTCCGATTTTGAAAATTTTCCGGGGTCGAAAAAATTTTGGTCCGACTTCGGAAAATTTTCCGGGGACGAAAAAATTTTGGTCCGACTTCGGAAAATTTTCCGGGGCCTGGTCCGAAAAAAATTTTGGTCCGACTTCGGACAATTTTCCGGGGTCCGAAAATTTTTGACCGATTTTGAAAATTTTCCGGATCCGAAAAAATTTTGGTCCGACTTCGGAAAATTTCCAGGGTCCGAAAAATTTTGGTCCGACTTCGCAAAATTTTCCGGGGTCCGAAAATTTTTGACCGATTTTGAAAATTTTCCGGGGTCCGAAAAAATTTTGGTCCGACTTCGGAAAATTTTCCGGGGTCCGAAAATTTTTGACCGATTTTGAAAATTTTCCCGGGAGGTGGGTCGAAAAAAATTTTGGTCCGATTTCGGAAAATTTTCCGGGGTCCGAAAAAATTTTGGTCCGATTTCGGAAAATTTTCCGGGGTCCGAAAATTTTTGACCGATTTTGAAAATTTTCCGGGGTCGAGAAAATTTTGGTCCGACTTCGAAAATTTTCCGGGGTCCGAAAATTTTTGACCGATTTTGAAAATTTTCCGGGGTCGAAAAAATTTTGGTTCGAATTCTGAAAATTTTCCTGGGTCCGAAAAAATTTTGGTCCGACTTCGGAAAATTTTCCGGGGTCCGAAAATTTTTGACCGATTTTGATAATTTTCCGGGGTCCGAAAAAATTTTGGTCCGACTTCGGAAAATTTTCCGGGGTCGAAAAAATTTTTGACCGATTTTGAAAATTTTCCGGGGTCGAAAAAATTTTGGTCCGACTTCGGAAAATTTTCCGGGTCCGAAAAAATTTTGGTCCGACTTCGGAAAATTTCCCGGGGTCGAAAAAATTTTGGTCCGATTTCGGAAAATTTTCCGGGGTCCGAAAAAATTTTGGTCCGACTTCGGAAAATTTTCCGGGGTCCGAAAATTTTTGACCGATTTTGAAAATTTTCCGGGGTCGAAAAAATTTTGGTCCGACTTCGGAAAATTTTCCGGGGTCCGAAAAATTTTGGTCCGACTTCGGAAAATTTTCCGGGGTCCGAAAATTTTTGACCAATTTTGAAAATTTTCCCGGGGTCGAAAAAATTTTGGTCCGACTTCGGAAAATTTTCCGGGGTCCGAAAATTTTTGACCGATTTTGAAAATTTTCCGGGGTCGAAAAAATTTTGGTCCGACTTCGGAAAATTTTCCGGGTCCGAAAATTTTTGACCGATTTTGAAAATTTTCCGGGGTCGAAAAAATTTTGGTCCGACTTCGGAAAATTTTCCGGGGTCCGAAACTTTTTGACCGATTTTGAAAATTTTCCGGGGTCGAAAAAATTTTGGTCCGACTTCGGAAAATTTTCCGAGGTCCGAAAATTTTTGACCGATTTTGAAAATTTTCCTTGGTCGAAAAAATTTTGGTCCGACTTCGGAAAATTTTCCGGGGTCCGAAAATTTTTGACCGATTTTGAAAATTTTCCGGGGTCGAAAAAATTTTGGTCCGACTTCGGAAAATTTTCCGGGGTCCGAAAATTTTTGACCGATTTTGAAAATTTTCCGGGGTCGAAAAAATTTTGGTCCGACTTCGGAAAATTTTCCGGGATCCGAAAATTTTTGACCGATTTTGAAAATTTTCCGGGGTCGAAAAAATTTTGGTCCGATTTTGAAAATTTTCCGGGGTCGAAAAAATTTTGGTCCGACTTCGGAAAATTTTTCGGGGTCCGAAAATTTTTGACCGATTTTGAAAATTTTCCGGGGTCGAAAAAATTTTGGTCCGATTTTGAAAATTTTCCGGGGTCGAAAAAATTTTGGTCCGACTTCGGAAAATTTTCCGGGGTCCGAAAATTTTTGACCGATTTTGAAAATTTTCCGGGGTCTAAAAAATTTTGGTCCGACTTCGGAAAATTTTCCGGATTCCGAAAATTTTTGACCGATTTTGAAAATTTTCCGGGGTTGAAAAAATTTTGGTCCGACTTCGGAAAATTTCCCGGGGTCCGAAAAAATTTTGGTCCGACTTCGGAAAATTTTCCGGGGTCCGAAAATTTTTGACCGATTTTGAAAATTTTCCGGGGTCGAAAAAATTTTGGTCCGACTTCGGAAAATTTTCCGGGGTCCGAAAATTTTTGACCGATTTTGAAAATTTTCCGGGGTCGAAAAAATTTTGGTCCGACTTCTGAAAATTTTCCTTGGTCCGAAAAATTTTTGTCCGACTTCGGAAAATTTCCCGGGGTCGAAAAATTTTTGGTCCGATTTCGGAAAATTTTCCGGGGTCGAAAAATTTTGGTCCGACTTCGGAAAATTTTCCGGGGTCCGAAAATTTTTGACCGATTTTGAAAATTTTCCGGGGTCGAAAAAATTTTGGTCCGACTTCGGAAAATTTTCCGGGGTCCGAAAAATTTTGGTCCGACTTCGGAAAATTTCCCGGGGTCGAAAAAATTTTGGTCCGACTTCGGAAAATTTTCCGGGGTCCGAAAAAATTTTGGTCCGATTTCGGAAAATTTTCCGGTGTCCGAAAATTTTTGACCGATTTTGAAAATTTTCCGTGGTCGAAAAAATTTTGGTCCGATTTCGGAAAATTTTCCGGGGTCCGAAAAATTTTGGTACGACTTCGGAATATTTTCTGGGGTCCGAAAAATTTTGACCAATTTTGAAAATTTTCCCGGGTCGAAAAAATTTTTATCCGACTTCGGAAAATTTTCCGGGGTCCGAAAATTTTTGACCGATTTTGAAAATTTTCCGGGGTCGAAAAAATTTTGGTCCGACTTCGGAAAGTTTTCCGGGATCCGAAAACTTTTGACCGATTTTGAAAATTTTCCGGTGTCGAAAAAATTTTGGTCCGACTTCAGAAAATTTTCCGGGGTCCGAAAATTTTTGACCGATTTTGAAAATTTTCCGGGGTCGAAAAAATTTTGGTCCGACTTCGGAAAATTTTCCGGGGTCCGAAAATTTTTGACCGATTTTGAAAATTTTCCGGGGTCGGAAAAATTTTGGTCCGATTTCGTAAAATTTTCCGGGGTCCGAAAAATTTTGGTCTGACTTCGGAATATATTCCGGGGTCCGAAAATTTTTGACCGATTTTGAAAATTTTCCGGGGTCGAAAAAATTTTGGTCCGACTTCGGAAAATTTTCCGGGGTCCGAAAATTTTTGACCGATTTTGAAAATTTTCCGGGGTCGAAAAAATTTTGGTCCGACTTCGGAAAATTTTCCGGGGTCCGAAAATTTTTGACCGATTTTAAAAATTTTCCGGGGTCGAAAAATTTTGGTCCGACTTCGGAAAATTTCCCGGGGTCGAAAAAATTTTGGTCCGACTTCGGAAAATTTTATGGGGTCCGAAAAATTTTGGTCCGACTTCGGAAAATTTTCCGGGGTCCGAAAATTTTTGACCGATTTTGAAAATTTTCCGGGGTCGAAAAAATTTTGGTCCGACTTCGGAAAATTTTCCGGGATCGAAAAAATTTTGGTCCGACTTCCGAATGTTCCCGGGGACCGAAAATTTTCCCGGTCGAAAAAATTTTGGTCCGACTTCGGAAAATTTTCCGGGGTCCGAAAATTTTGGACCGATTTTGAAAATTTTCCGGGGTCGAAAAAATTTTGGTCCGACTTCGGAAAATTTTCCGGGTCCGAAAATTTTTGACCGATTTTGAAAATTTTCCGGGGTCGAAAATTTTTCGGTCCCGAAAAATTTTCCGGGGACCGATTTTTGACCGATTTTTGAAAATTTTCCGGGGTCGAAAAAATTTTGGTCCGACTTCGGAAAATTTTCCGGGGTCCGAAAAATTTTGACCGATTTTGAAAATTTTCCGGGGTCGAAAAAATTTTGGTCCGACTTCGGAAAATTTTCTGGGATCCGAAAATTTTTGACCGATTTTGAAATTTTTCCGGGGACGAAAAAATTTTGGACCGATTTCAGAAAATTTTCCGGGGTCGAAAAAATTTTGGTCCGATTTCGGAAAATTTTCCGGGGTCCGAAAAATTTTGACCGATTTTGAAAATTTTCCGGGGTCGAAAAATTTTGGTCCGACTTCGGAAAATTTTCCGGGGTCCGAAAATTTTTGACCGATTTTGAACATTTTCCGGGGGGTCAAAAAAAAATTTTGGTTCGGATTCTGAAAATTTTCCTTGGGTCCGAAAAATTTTTGTCCTTCCGACTTCGGAAAATTTTCCCGGGGTCGAAAAAATTTTGGTCCGATTTCGGAAAATTTTCCGGGGTCGAAAAAATTTTGGTCCGACTTCGGAAAATTTTCCGGGGTCCGAAAATTTTTGACCGATTTTGAAAATTTTCCGGGGTCGAAAAAATTTTGGTCCGACTTCGGAAAATTTTCCGGAATCCGAAAATTTTTGACCGATTTTGAAAATTTTCCCGGGGACGATTTTGGGTCTTTCGGAAAATTTTCCGGGGATCCGAAAAATTTTGGGTCGAAAATTTTCCGAATTTTGGTCCGACTTCGGAAAATTTTCCGGGGTCGAACGAAAAATTTTGGTCCGACTTCGGAAAATTTTCCGGGGTCCGAAAATTTTTGACTGATTTTGAAAATTTTCCGTGGTCGAAAAAATTTTGGTCCGACTTCGGAAAATTTTCCGGGGTCGAAAAAATTTTGGTCCGACTTCGGAAAATTTTCCGGGGTCCGAAAATTTTTGACCGATTTTGAAAATTTTCCGGGGTCGAAAAAATTTTGGTCCGACTTCGGAAAATTTTCCGGGGTCCGAAAATTTTTGACCGATTTTGAAAATTTTCCGGGGTCGAAAAAATTTTGGTCCGACTTCGGAAAATTTTCCGGGGTCCGAAAATTTTTGACCGATTTTGAAAATTTTCCGGGGTCGAAAAAATTTTGGTCCGACTTCGGAAAAGTTTCCGGGGTCCGAAAATTTTTGACCGATTTTGAAAATTTTCCGGGGTCGAAAAAATTTTGGTCCGACTTCGGAAAATTTTCCGGGGTCCGAAAATTTTTGACCGATTTTGAAAATTTTCCGGGGTCCGAAAAAATTTTGGTCCGACTTCGGAAAATTTTCCGGGATCCGAAAATTTTTGACCGATTTTGAAAATTTTCCGGGTTCGAAAAAATTTTGGTCCGACTTCGGAAAATTTTCCGGGGTCCGAAAATTTTTGACCGATTTTGAAAATTTTCCGGGGTCGAAAAAATTTTGGTCCGACTTCGGAAAATTTTCCGGGTTCCGAAAATTTTTGACCGATTTTGAAAATTTTCCGGGGGTCGGGGTTGAAAAAATTTTTGGTCCGATTTCGGAAAATTTTTCCGGGGTCGAAAAAATTTTTGGTCCGACTTCGGAAAATTTTCCGGTGTCCGAAAATTTTTGACCGATTTTGAAAATTTTCCGGGGTCGAAAAAATTTTGGTCCGACTTCGGAAAATTTTCCGGGGTCCGAAAAAATTTTGGTCCGACTTCGGAAAATTTTCCGGGGTCCGAAAATTTTTGACCGATTTTGAAAATTTTCCGGGGTCGAAAAAATATTTCACCGATTTTAAAAATTTTCCGGGGTCGAAAAAATTTTGGTCCGACTTCGTAAAATTTTCCGGGGTCCGAAAAAATTTTGGTCCGACTTCGGAAAATTTTCCGGGGTCCGAAAAAATTTTGGTCCGACTTCGGAAAATTTTCCGGGGTCCGAAAAATTTTGACCGATTTTGAAAATTTTCCGGGGTCGAAAAAATTTTGGTCCGACTTCTGAAAATTTTTCCGGGGAGGGTCCGAAAAAATTTTGGTCCGACTTCGAAAATTTTCCGGGGTCCGAAAAAATTTTGTGACCGATTTTGAAAAATTTCCGGGGTCGAAAAAATTTTGGTCCGACTTCGGAAAATTTTCCGGGGTCCGAAAAATTTTGGTCCGTTTTCGGAAAATTTTCCGGGGTCCGAAAAATTTTGACCGATTTTTAAAATTTTCCGGGGTCGAAAAAATTTTGGTCCGACTTCGGAAAATTTTCCGGGGTCCGAAAATTTTTGACCGATTTTGAAAATTTTCCGGGTCGAAAAAATTTTGGTCCGACTTCGGAAAATTTTCCGGGGTCCGAAAATTTTTGACCGATTTTGAAAATTTTCCGGGGTCGAAAAAATTTTGGTCCGATTTCGGAAAATTTTCCGGGGTCCGAAAAAATTTTGGTCCGACTTCGGAAAATTTTCCGGGGTCCGAAAATTTTTGACCGATTTTGAAAATTTTCCGGGGTCCGAAAAAATTTTGGTCCGACTTCGGAAAATTTTCCGGGGTCCGAAAAATTTTGGTCCGACTTCGGAAAATTTTCCGGGGTCCGAAAATTTTTGACCGATTTTGAAAATTTTCCGGGGTCGAAAAAATTTTGGTTCGATTTCGGAAAATTTTCCGGGGTCCGAAAATTTTTGACCGATTTTGAAAATTTTCCGGGGTCGAAAAAATTTTGGTCCGACTTCGGAAAATTTTCCGGGTCCCAAAAAAATTTTGGTCCGACTTCGGAAAATTTTCCGGGGTCCGAAAATTTTTGACCGATTTTGAAAATTTTCCGGGGTCGAAAAAATTTTGGTCCGACTTCGTAAAATTTTCCGGGGTCCGAAAATTTTTGACCGATTTTGAAAATTTTCCGGGGTCGAAAAAATTTTGGTCCGACTTCGGAAAATTTTCCGGGGTCGAAAAAATTTTGGTCCGACTTCGGAAGATTTTACGGGAACCGAAAATTTTTGACCGATTTTGAAAATTTTCGGGGTCCGAAAAATTTTTGTCCGACTTCGGAAAATTTTCCGGGGTCTGAAAATTTTTTACCGATTTTGAAAAAATTTTGGTCCGACTTCGGAAAATTTTCCGGGGTCAGAAAATTTTTTACCGATTTTGAAAATTTTCCGGGGTCGAAAAAATTTTGGTCCGACTTCGGAAAATTTTCCGGGGTCCGAAAATTTTTGACCGATTTTGAAAATTTTCCGGGGTCGAAAAAATTTTGGTCCGATTTCGGAAAATTTTCCGGGGTCTGAAAAATTTTGGTCCGATTTCGGAAAATTTTCCGGGGTCCGAAAATTTTTGACCGATTTTGAAAATTTTCCGGGGTCGAAAAAATTTTGGTCCGACTTCGGAAAATTTTCCGGGGTCGAAAAAATTTTGGTCCGACTTCGGAAAATTTTCCTAGGTCCGAAAATTTTTGACCGATTTTGAAAATTTTCCGGGGTCGAAAAAATTTTGGTCCGACTTCGGAAAATTTTCCGAAATCCGAAAATTTTTGACCGATTTTGAAAATTTTCCGGGGTCGAAAAATTTTTGGTCCGACTTCGGAAAATTTTCCGGGGTGGAAAAAATTTTGGTCCGACTTCGGAAAATTTTCCGGGGTCCGAAAATTTTTGACCGATTTTGAAAATTTTCCGGGGTCGAAAAAATTTTGGTCCGACTTCTGAAAATTTTCCGGGGTCCGAAAATTTTTGTCCGATTTTGACCGATTTTGAAAATTTCCCGGGGTCGAAAAAATTTTGGTCCGACTTCGGAAAATTTTCCGGGGTCGAAAAAATTTTGGTCCGACTTCGGAAAATTTTCCGGGATCCGAAAATTTTTGACGGATTTTGAAAATTTTAAGGGGTCGAAAAAATTTTGGTCCGATTTCGGAAAATTTTCCGGGGTCGAAAAAATTTTGGTCCGACTTCGGAAAATTTTCCGGGGTCCGAAAATTTTTGACCGATTTTGAAAATTTTCCGGGGTCGAAAAAATTTTGGACCGATTTCGGAAAATTTTCCGGGGTCCGAAAATTTTTGACCGATTTTGAAAATTTTCCGGGGTCGAAAAAATTTTGGTCCGACTTCGGAAAATTTTCGAAAATTTTCACGGGTCCGAAAATTTTTGACCGATTTTGAAAATTTTCCGGGGTCGAAAAAATTTTGGTCCGACTTCGGAAAATTTTCCGGGGTCGAAAAAATTTTGGTCCGACTTCGAAAAATTTTCCGGGGTCCGAAAATTTTTGACCGATTTTGAAAATTTTCCGTGGTCCGAAAAAATTTTGGTCCGACTTCGGAAAATTTTCCGGTGTCCGAAAAATTTTGACCGATTTTGAAAATTTTCGGGGTCGAAAAAATTTTTGTCCGATTTCGGAAAATTTTCCGGGGTCCGAGAAATTTTGGTCCGATTTCAAAAAATTTTCCGTCGTTCGAAAATTTTTGACCGATTTTGAAAATTTTCCGGGGTCGAAAAAATTTTTTACCGATTTTGAAAATTTTCCGGGGTCGAAAAAATTTTTGATCCGACTTCGGAAAATTTTCCGGGGTCCGAAAATTTTTGACCGATTTTGAAAATTTTCCGGGGTCGAAAAAATTTTGGTCCGACTTCGAAAATTTTCCGGGGTCCGAAAATTTTTGACCGATTTTGAAAATTTCCGGGGTCGAAAAAATTTTGGCCCGAATTTGGAAAATTTTCCGGGGTCCGAAAAGATTTTGGTCCGACTTCGGAAAATTTCCAGGGTCCGAAAATTTTTGACCGATTTTAAAAATTTTCCGAGGTTGAAAAAATTTTGGTCCGACTTCGGAAAATTTTCCGGGGTCGAAAAAATTTTGGTCCGACTTCGGAAAATTTTCCGGGGTCCGAAAAATTTTGACCGATTTTGAAAATTTTCCGGGGTCGAAAAAATTTTGGTCCGACTTCGGAAAATTTTCCGGGGTCCGAAAATTTTTGACCGATTTTGAAAATTTTCCGGGGTCGAAAAAAATTTGGTCCGAATTCGGAAAATTTTCCGGGGTCCGAAAAAATTTTGGTCCGACTTCGGAAAATTTTCCGGGTCGGGGTGAAAAATTTTGGTCCCGATTTCGGAAAATTTTCCGGGTTGAAAAAATTTTGGTCCGACTTCGGAAAATTTTCCGGGGTCCGAAAATTTTTGACCATTTTTGAAAATTTTCCGGGGTCGAAAAAATTTTGGTCCGACTTCGGAAAATTTTACGGGGTCCGAAAAAATTTTTGTCCGACTTCGGAAAATTTTCCGGGGTCCGAAAAAATTGTGGTCCGACTTTGGAAAATTTTCCGGGGTCCGAAAAAATTTTGGTCCGATTTCGGAAAATTTTCCGGGGTCCGAAAATTTTTGACCGATTTTGAAAATTTTCCGGGGTCCGAAAATTTTTGACCGATTTTGAAAATTTTCCGGGGTCGAAAAAATTTTGGTCCGACTTCGGAAAATTTTCCGGGGTCCGAAAATTTTTGACCAATTTTGAAAATTTTCCGGGGTCGAAAAAATTTTGGTCCGACTTCGGAAAATTTTCCGGGGTCCGAAAATTTTTGACCGATTTTGAAAATTTTCAGGGGTTCGAAAAAATTTTGGTCCGACTTCGGAAAATTTTCCGGGGTCCGAAAATTTTTGACCGATTTTGAAAATTTTCCGGGGTCGAAAAAATTTTGGTCCGACTTCGGAAAATTTTCCGAGGTCCGAAAAATTTTGACCGATTTTGAAAATTTTCCGGG
Source organism: Pardosa pseudoannulata (assembly GCA_032207245.1). NCBI lineage: Eukaryota > Metazoa > Arthropoda > Arachnida > Araneae > Lycosidae > Pardosa > Pardosa pseudoannulata. Next base: position 118,529,084 of record CM063500.1, on the reverse strand, counting down.
GTCGAAAAAATTTTGGTCCGACTTCGGAAAATTTTCCGGGGTCCGAAAATTTTTGACCGATTTTGAAAATTTTCCGGTTGATGGGTCGGAGAAAAATTTGGACCGATTCGGGTTAAAAAAAAAAAAAAATTTTCCGGGGTCCGAAAAATTTTGGTCTGACTTCGGAAAATTTTCCGGGGTCCGAAAATTTTTGACCGATTTTGAAAATTTTCCGGGGTCGAAAAAATTTTGGTCCGACTTCGGAAAATTTTCCGGGATCCGAAAATTTTTGACCGATTTTGAAAATTTTCCGGGGTTGAAAAAATTTTGGTCCGATTTCGGAAAATTTTCCGGGGTCTGAAAAATTTTGGTCCGATTTCGGAAAATTTTCCGGGGTCCGAAAATTTTTGACCAATTTTCAAAATTTTCCGGGGTCGAAAAAATTTTGGTCCGACTTCGGAAAATTTTCCGGGGTCCGAAAAATTTTGGTCCGACTTCGGAAAATTTTCCGGGGTCCGAAAATTTTTGACCGATTTTGAAAATTTTCCGGGGTCGAAAAAATTTTGGTCCGACTTCGGAAGTCGAAAAAATTTTGGTCCGACTTCGGAAAATTTCCGGGGTCGAAAAAATTTTGGTCCGATTTCGGAAAATTTTCCGGGGTCCGAAAATTTTTGACCGCTTTTGAAAATTTTCCGGGGTCGAAAAAATTTTGGTCCGACTTCGGAAAATTTTCCGGGGTCCGAAAATTTTTGACCGATTTTGAAAATTTTCCGGGGTCGAAAAAATTTTGGTCCGACTTCTGAAAATTTTCCTTGGTCCGAAAAATTTTTGTCCGACTTCGGAAAATTTCCCGGGGTCGAAAAAATTTTGGTCCGATTTCGGAAAATTTTCCGGGGTCCGAAAAATTTTGGTCCGACTTCGGAAAATTTTCCGGGGTCCGAAAAATTGTGGTCCGATTTCGGAAAATTTTCCGGGGTCCGAAAATTTTTGACCGATTTTGAAAATTTTCCGGGGTCGAAAAATTTTTGGTCCGACTTCGGAAAATTTTCCGGGGTCCGAAAATTTTTGACCGATTTTGAAAATTTTCCGGGGTCGAAAAAATTTTGGTCCGACTTCGGAAAATTTTCCGGGGTCCGAAAATTTTTGACCGATTTTGAAAATTATCCGGGGTCGATTTTCGATTTTGAAATTTTCCGGGGTCCGAAAATTTTTGACCGATTTTGAAAATTTTCCGGGGTCGAAAAAATTTTGGTCCGACTTCGGAAAATTTTCCGGGGTCCGAAATATTTTGACCGATTTTGAAAATTTTCCGGGGTCGAAAAAATTTTGGTCCGACTTCGGAAAATTTTCCGGGGTCCGAAAAATTTTGGTCCGACTTCGGAAAATTTTCCGGGGTCCGAAAATTTTTGACCGATTTTGAAAATTTTCCGGGGTCGAAAAAATTTTGGTCCGACTTCGGAAAATTTCCGGGGTCCGAAAAATTTTTGACCGATTTTGAAAATTTTCCGGGGTCCGAAAATTTTTGTCCGATTTTGAAAATTTTCCGGGGTCGAAAAATTTTTGGTCCGACTTCGGAAAATTTTCCGGGGTCCGAAAATTTTTGACCGATTTTGAAAATTTTCCGGGGTCGAAAAATTTTGGTCCGACTTCGGAAAATTTTCCGGGATCCGAAAAAATTTTTGTCCGACTTCGAAAATTTTCCGGGGTCGAAAAAATTTTGGTCCGACTTCGGAAAATTTTCCGGGGTCCGAAAATTTTTGTCCGATTTTGAAAATTTTCCGGGGTCGAAAAAATTTTGGTCCGACTTCGGAAAATTTTTGACCGATTTTGAAAATTTTCCGGGGTCGAAAAAATTTTGGTCCGACTTCGGAAAATTTTCCGGGGTCCGAAAATTTTTGACCGATTTTGAAAATTTTCCGGGGTCGAAAAAATTTTGGTCCGACTTCGGAAAATTTTCCGGGTCCGAAAATTTTGACCGATTTTGAAAATTTTCCGGGGTCGAAAAAATTTTGGTCCGACTTCGGAAAATTTTCCGGGGTCCGAAAATTTTTGACCGATTTTGAAAATTTTCCGGGGTCGAAAAAATTTTGGTCCGATTTCGGAAAATTTTCCGGGGTCGAAAAAATTTTGGTCCGATTTCGGAAAATTTTCCGGGGTCCGAAAATTTTTGACCGATTTTGAAAATTTTCCGGGGTCGAAAAAATTTTGGTCCGACTTCGGAAAATTTTCCGGGGTCCGAAAAATTTTGGTACGACTTAGGAATATTTTCTGGGGTCCGAAAATTTTTGACTGATTTTGAAAATTTTCCGTGGTCGAAAAAATTTTGGTCCGATTTCGGAAAATTTTCCGGGGTCCGAAAAAATTTTGGTCCGACTTCGGAAAATTTTCCGGGGTCCGAAAAATTTTGACCGATTTTGAAAATTTTCCGGGGTCGAAAAAATTTTGGTCCGACTTCGGAAAATTTTCCGGGGTCCGAAAATTTTTGACCGATTTTGAAAATTTTCCGGGGTCCGAAAAAATTTTGGTCCGACTTCGGAAAATTTTCCTCCGAAAAATTTTGGTCCGACTTCCGAAAATTTTCCGGGGTCCGAAAATTTTTGACCGATTTTGAAAATTTTCCGGGGTCGAAAAAATTTTGGTCCGACTTCGGAAAATTTTCCGGGGTCCGAAAATTTTTGACCGATTTTGAAAATTTTCCGGGGTCGAAAAAATTTTGGTCCGACTTTTGAAAATTTTCTGGGGTCCGAAAATTTTTGACCGATTTTGAAAATTTTCGGGGGTCGAAAAAATTTTGGTCCGACTTCGGAAAATTTTCCGGGGTCGAAAAAATTTTGGTCCGATTTCGGAAAATTTTCAGGGGTCGAAAAAATTTCGGTCCGACTTCGGAAAATTTTCCGGGGTCCGAAAATTTTTGACTGATTTTGAAAATTTTCCGTGGTCGAAAAAATTTTGGTCCGATTTCGGAAAATTTTCCGGGGTCGAAAAAATTGTGGTCCGACTTCGGAAAATTTTCCGGGGTCCGAAAAAAATTTTCCGGGGTCGAAAAAATTTTGGTCCGACTTCGGAAAATTTTCCGGGATCCGAAAATTTTTGACCGATTTTGAAAATTTTCCGGGGTCGAAAAAATTTTGGTCCGACTTCGGAAAATTTTTCGGGGTCGGAAAATTTTTGTCCGATTTTGAAAATTTTCCGGGTTGGAAAAAAATTTGGTCCGACTTCGGAAAATTTTCCGGGGTCCGAAAATTTTTGACCGATTTTGAAAATTTTCCGGGGTCGAAAAAATTTTGGTCCGATTTCGGAAAATTTTCCGGGGTCCGAAAATTTTTGACCGATTTTGAAAATTTTCCGGGGTCTATTTTGGTCCGAAAAATTTTGGTCCGACTTCGGAAAATTTTCCGGGGTCCGAAAAATTTTGACCGATTTTGAAAATTTTCCGGGGTCGAAAAAATTTTGGTCCGACTTCGGAAAATTTTCCGGGATCCGAAAATTTTTGACCGATTTTGAAAATTTTCCGGGGTCGAAAAAATTTTGGTCCGACTTCGGAAAATTTTTTGGGGTCCGAAAATTTTTGACCGATTTTGAAAATTTTCCGGGGTCAAAAAAATTTTGGTCCGACTTCGGAAAATTTTCCGGGGTCCGAAAATTTTTGACCGATTTTGAAAATTTTCCAGAGTCGAAAAAATTTTGGTCCGATTTCGGAAAATTTTCCGGGGTCCGAAAAAATTTTGGTCCGACTTCGGAAAATTTTCCGGGGTCCGAAAATTTTTGACCGATTTTGAAAATTTTAAGGGGTCGAAAAAATTTTGGACTGATTTCGGAAAATTTTCAGGGGTCCGAAAATTTTTGACCGATTTTGAAAATTTTCCGGGGTCGAAAAAATTTTGGTCCGATTTCGGAAAAATTTTGGTCCGACTTCGGAAAATTTTCCGGGTCCGAAAAAATTTTGGTCCGACTTCGGAAAATTTTCCGGGGTCCGAAAATTTTTGACCGATTTTGAAAATTTTCCGGGGTCGAAAAAGTTTTGGTCCGATTTCGGAAAATTTTCCGGGGTCCGAAAATTTTTGACCGATTTTGAAAATTTTCCGGGGTCGAAAAAATTTCGGTCGGACTTCGGAAAATTTTCCGGGGTCCGAAAATTTTTGACCGATTTTGAAAATTTTCCGGGGTCGAAAAAATTTTGGTCCGACTTCGGAAAATTTTCCGGGATCCGAAAATTTTTGACCGATTTTGAAAATTTTCCGGGGTCGAAAAAATTTTGGTCCGATTTCGGAAAATTTTCCGGGGTCCGAAAATTTTTGACCGATTTTGAAAATTTTCCGGGGTCGAAAAAATTTTGGTCCGACTTCGGAAAATTTTCCGGGGTCCGAAATTTTTTGACCGATTTTGAAAATTTTCCGGGGTCGAAAAATTTTGAAAATTTCCGGGGGTCCGAAAATTTTGAACGATTTGAAAATTTTTTGAAAATTTTCAGGTAAGACTTCGGAAAATTTTTCGGGGTCGAAAAAAAATTTTTGTCGGGGTCGAAATAAATTTGGTCTTCGGAAAATTTTCCGGGGTCCGAAAATTTTTGACCGATTTTTAAAATTTTCCGGGGTCGAAAAAATTTTGGTCCGACTTCGGAAAATTTTCCGGGGTCGAAAAAATTTTGGTCCGACTTCGGAAAATTTTCCGGGGTCCGAAAATTTTTGACCGATTTTGAAAATTTTCCGGGGTCGAAAAAATTTTGATCCGCCTTCGGAAAATTTTCCGGGGTCCGAAAATTTTTGACCGATTTTGAAAATTTTCCGGGGTCGAAAAAATTTTGGTCCGACTTCGGAAAATTTTCCGGGGTCGAAAAAATTTTGGTCCGACTTCAGAAAATTTTCCGGGGTCCGAAAATTTTTGACCGATTTTGAAAATTTTCCGGGGTCGAAAAAATTTTGGTCCGACTTCGGAAAATTTTCCGGGGTCCGAAAATTTTTGACCGATTTTGAAAATTTTCCGGGGTCGAAAAAATTTTGGTCCGATTTCGGAAAATTTTCCGGGGTCCGAAAATTTTTGACCGATTTAGAAAATTTTCGGGGACGAAAAAATTTTGGTCCGTCTTCGGAAAATTTTCCGGGGGTCCGAAAAAATTTTGGTCCGATTTCGGAAAATTTTCCGGGGTCCGAAAATTTTTGACCGATTTAGAAAATTTTCGGGGACGAAAAAATTTTGGTCCGACTTCGGAAAATTTTCCGGGGTCCGAAAATTTTTGACCGATTTTGAAAATTTTCGCGGGTCGAAAAAATTTTGGTCCGACTTCGGAAAATTTTCCGGGGTCCGAATAAATTTTTGTGTCCGATTTCGGAAAATTTTCCGGGGTCGAAAAAATTTTGGTCCGATTTTGGAAAATTTTCCGGGGTCGAAAAAATTTTGGTCCGACTTCGGAAAATTTTCCGGGATCCGAAAATTTTTGACCGATTTTGAAAATTTTCCGGGGTCGAAAAAATTTTGGTCCGACTTCTGAAAATTTTCCTTGGTCCGAAAAATTTTGGTCCGACTTCGGAAAATTTTCCGGGGTCCGAAAATTTTTGACCGATTTTGAAAATTTTCCGGGGTCCGAAAAATTTTGGTCCGATTTCGGAAAATTTTCCGGTGTCCGAAAATTTTTGACTGATTTTGAAAATTTTCCGTGGTCGAAAAAATTTTGGTCCGATTTCGGAAAATTTTCCGGGGTCCGAAAAATTTTGGTCCGACTTCGGAATATTTTCCGGGGTCCGAAAATTTTTGACCGATTTTGAAAATTTTCCGGGGTCGAAAAAATTTTGGTCCGATTTCGGAAAATTTTCCGGGGTCCGAAAATTTTTGACCGATTTTGAAAATTTTCCGGGGTCGAAAAAATTTTGGTCCGATTTCGGAAAATTTTCCGGGGTCCGAAAAATTTTGGTCCGACTTCGGAAAATTTTCCGGGGTCCGAAAATTTTTGACCGATTTTGAAAATTTTCCGGGGTCGAAAAAATTTTGGTCCGACTTCGGAAAATTTTCCGGGATCCGAAAATTTTTGACCGATTTTGAAAATTTTCCGGGGTCGAAAAAATTTTGGTCCGATTTCGGAAAATTTTCCGGGGTCCGAAAAATTTTGGTCCGACTTCGGAAAATTTTCCGGGGTCCGAAAAATTTTGACCGATTTTGAAAATTTTCCGGGGTCGAAAAAATTTTGGTCCGACTTCGGAAAATTTTCCGGGTCCGAAAATTTTTGACCGATTTTGAAAATTTTCCGGGGTCGAAAAAATTTTGGTCCGACTTCGGAAAATTTTCCGGGTCCGAAAATTTTTGACCGATCTTGAAAATTTTCCGGGGTCGAAAAAATTTTGGTCCGACTTCGGAAAATTTTCCGGGGTCCGAAAATTTTTGACCGATTTTGAAAAATTTCCGGGGTCGAAAAAATTTTGGTCCGACTTCGGAAAATTTTCCGGGGTCCGAAAATTTTTGACCGATTTTGAAAAATTTCCGGGGTCGAAAAAATTTTGGTCCGACTTCGGAAAATTTTCCGGGGTCCGAAAATTTTTGACCGATTTTGAAAATTTTCCGGGGTCGAAAAAATTTTGGTCCGACTTCGGAAAATTTTCCGGGGTCCGAAAATTTTTGACCGATTTTGAAAATTTTCCGGGTCGAAAAAATTTTGGTCCGACTTCGGAAAATTTTCCGGGGTCCGAAAATTTTTGACCGATTTTGAAAATTTTCCGGGGTCGAAAAAATTTTGGTCCGACTTCGGAAATTTTTCCGGGGTCCGAAAATTTTTGACCGATTTTGAAAATTTTCCGGGGTCCGAAAAAAATTTTGGGGTCCGAACTTCGGGAAAATTTCCGGGATCCGAAAATTTTTGACCGATTTTGAAAATTTTCCGGGGTCCGAAAAAATTTTGGTCCGACTTCGGAAAATTTTCCGGGGTCCGAAAATTTTTGACCGATTTTGAAAATTTTCCAAGGTCGAAAAAATTTTGGTCCGACTTCGGAAAATTTTCCGGGGTCCGAAAATTTTTGACCGATTTTGAAAATTTTTCCGGTCGAACAAAATTTGGTCCGATTCGGAAAATTTCCGGTGGTCCGAAAATTTTTGGACCGATTTTGAAAATTTTCCGGGGTCCGAAAAAAAATTTTGGTCCGACTCTTCGGAAAATTTTCCCCCCCCCCCCCCCCCCCCCCCCCCCCCCCCCCCCCCCCCACCCGGGGTCCGAAAATTTTTGACCGATTTTGAAAATTTTCCGGGGTCGAAAAAATTTCGGTCCGACTTCGGAAAATTTTCCGGGGTCCGAAAATTTTTGACCGATTTTGAAAATTTTCCGGGGTCGAAAAAATTTTGGTCCGACTTCGGAAAATTTTCCGGGGTCCGAAAATTTTTGACCGATTTTGAAAATTTTCCGGGGTCGAAAAAATTTTGGTCCGACTTCGGAAAATTTTCCGGGGTCCGAAAACTTTTGACCGATTTTGAAAATTTTCCGGGGTCGAAAAAATTTTGGTCCGACTTCGGAAAATTTTCCGGGGTCCGAAAATTTTTGACCGATTTTGAAAATTTTCCGGGGTCGAAAAAATTTTGGTCCGACTTCGGAAAATTTTCCGGGGTCCGAAAATTTTTGACCGATTTTGAAAATTTTCCGGGGTCGAAAAAATTTTGGTCCGATTTCGGAAAATTTTCCGGGGTCCGAAAAATTTTGGTCCGACTTCGGAAAATTTTCCGGGGTCCGAAAAATTTTGACCGATTTTGAAAATTTTCCGGGGTCGAAAAAATTTTGGTCCGACTTCGGAAAATTTTCCGGGGTCCGAAAATTTTTGACTGATTTTGAAAATTTTCCGGGGTCGAAAAAATTTTGGTCCGACTTCGGAAAATTTTCCGGGGTCCGAAAATTTTTGACCGATTTTGAAAATTTTCCGGGGTCGAAAAAATTTTGGTCCGACTTCGGAAAATTTTCCGGGGTCCGAAAAATTTTGGTCCGACTTCGGAAAATTTTCCGGGGTCCGAAAATTTTTGACCAATTTTGAAAATTTTCCGGGGTCGAAAAAATTTTGGTCCGACTTCGGAAAATTTTCCGGGGTCCGAAAAATTTTGACCGATTTTGAAAATTTTCCGGGGTCGAAAAAATTTTGGTCCGACTTCGGAAAATTTTCCGGGTCCGAAAAAGTTTTGGTCCGAATTCGGAAAATTTTCCAGGATCCGAAAATTTTGACCGATTTTGAAAATTTTCCGGGGTCGGAAAAATTTTGGTCCGACTTCGGAAAATTTTCCGGGGTCCGAAAATTTTTGACCGATTTTGAAAATTTTCCGGGGTCGAAAAAATTTTGGTCCGACTTCGGAAAATTTTCCGGGATCCGAAAATTTTTGACCGATTTTGAAAATTTTCCGGGTCGAAAAAATTTTGGTCCGACTTCGGAAAATTTTCCGGGGTCCGAAAATTTTTGACCGATTTTGAAAATTTTCCGGGGTCGAAAAAATTTTGGTCCGACTTCGGAAAATTTTCCGGGGTCCTAAAAATTTTGACCGATTTTGAAAATTTTCCGGGGTCCGAAAAATTTTGGTCCGACTTCGGAAAATTTTCCGGGGTCCGAAAATTTTTGACCGATTTTGAAAATTTTCCGGGGTCGAAAAAATTTTGGTCCGACTTCGGAAAATTTTCCGGGGTCCGAAAATTTTTGACCGATTTTGAAAATTTTCCGGTTTCGAAAAAATTTTGGTCCGACTTCGGAAAATTTTCCGGGGTCGAAAAAATTTTTGACCGATTTTGAAAATTTTCCGGGGTCGAAAAAATTTTGGTCCGACTTCGGAAAATTTTCCGGGGTCCGAAAATTTTTGACCGATTTTGAAAATTTTCCGGGGTCGAAAAATTTTGGTCCGATTTGGGAAAATTTTCCGGTTGAAAATTTTCAGGGGAGTCGGAAAATTTTGGCCCCATTTCGGAAAATTTTCAAATTTTCCGGGGTCGAAAAATTTTGGTCCGACTTCGGAAAATTTTCCGGGGTCCGAAAAATTTTGACCGATTTTGAAAATTTTCCGGGGTCGAAAAAATTTTGGTCCGACTTCGGAAAATTTTCCGGGGTCCGAAAATTTTTGACCGATTTTGAAAATTTTCCGGGGTCGAAAAAATTTTGGTCCGATTTCGGAAAATTTTCCGGGGTCCGAAAAATTTTGGTCCGACTTCGGAAAATTTTCCGGGGTCCGAAAAATTTTGACCGATTTTGAAAATTTTCCGGGGTCGAAAAAATTTTGGTCCGACTTCGGAAAATTTTCCGTTCGAAAAATTTTTGGTGTGTGTGTCCGAAAATTTTTGACCGATTTTGAAAATTTTCCGGGGTCGAAAAAATTTTGGTCCGATTTCGGAAAATTTTCCGGGGTCCGAAAATTTTTGACCGATTTTGAAAATTTTCCGGGGTCGAAAAAATTTTGGTCCGACTTCGGAAAATTTTCCTGACCGTATTGTAATAATCCATTGGGTCGGAAAATTTTTGACCGATTTCGAAAATTTTCCGGGGTCGAAAAAATTTTGGTCCGACTTCGGAAAATTTTCCGGGGTCCGAAAATTTTTGACCGATTTTGAAAATTTTCCGGGGTCGAAAAAATTTTGGTCCGACTTCGGAAAATTTTCCGGGGTCCGAAAAATTTTGGTCCGACTTCGGAAAATTTTCCGGGGTCGAAAAAATTTTGATCCTCGGTCCTAAAAATTTTGACCAATATTGAAATGTTAAGGGGGTTCGGAAAATTTTTGGCCGATTTCTCAAAATTTTCCGGGGTCCGAAAATTTTTGGTCCGGGGTCTTTGGTCCGATTTCGGAAAATTTTCCGGGGTCCGAAAATTTTTGACCGATTTTGAAAATTTCCGGGGGGTCGAAAAATTTTTGCCGATTTCGGAAATTTTCCGGGGACGAAAAATTTTTGGTCCGGGATTTTGACCGATTTGGAAAAATTCCGGAGGGGTTGAAAAACTTTTGGCCGATTTCGGAAAATTTTCCGGGGTCCGGGAAAATTTTGGTCCGACTTCGGAAAATTTTCCGGGGTCCGAAAATTTTTGACCGATTTTGAAAATTTTCTAGGGTCGAAAAAATTTTGGTCCGACCTCGGAAAATTTTCCGGGGTCCGAAAATTTTTGAACGATTTTGAAAATTTTCCGGGGTCGAAAAAATTTTGGTCCGACTTCGGAAAATTTTCCGGGGTCCGAAAATTTTGACCGATTTTGAAATTTTTCCGGGGTCGAAAAAATTTTGGTCCGACTTCGTAAAATTTTCCGGGGTCCGAAAATTTTTGACCGATTTTGAAAATTTTCCGGGGTCGAAAAAATTTTGGTCCGTCTTCTTAAAATTTTCCGGGGTCCGAAAATTTTTGACCGATTTTGAAAATTTCCCGGGGTCGAAAAATTTTTGTTCCGGGCTCCGAAAATTTTTGACCGATTTCGAAAAATTCTGGGGAGTCGGAAAATTTTTGGCCATCAAAATTCCAGGGTTTCGGAAAATTTTCCGGGGTCCGAAAATTTTTGACCGATTTGGAAAATTTTCCGGGGCGAAAAAATTTTAGCCGATTTCGGAAAATTTTCCAAGGTCGAAAGATTTTTAGTCCGGGGTCTGAAAAATTTTTTTGAAAATTTTCCGGGGTCGAAAAAATTTTGGTCCGACTTCGGAAAATTTTTTGAAAATTTTCCGGGGTCGAAAAAATTTTTTGCCCAATTTCGGAACGGAAAATTTTCCGGGGTCCGAAAATTTTTGACCGATTTTCAAAATTTTCCGGGGTCGAAAAAATTTTGGTCCGACTTCGGAAAATTTTCCGGGGTCCGAAAAATTTTGGTCCGACTTCGGAAAATTTTCCGGGGTCCGAAAATTTTTGACCGATTTTGAAAATTTTCCGGGGTCGAAAAAATTTTGGTCCGACTTCGGAAAATTTTCCGGGGTCCGAAAAATTTTGGTCCGTTTTCGGAAAATTTTCCGGGGTCTGAAAAATTTTGGTCCGATTCGGAAAATTTTCCGGGGTCGAAAAATTTTTGTTTCGGGCTCCGAAAATTTTTGACCTATTTTGAAAAATTCCGGAGGGTCGGAAAATTTTTCGCTCATTTCGGAAAATTTTCTGGGGACGAAAATTTTTGGACCGGGGTCCGAAAACCGGGGTCGAAAAAATTTTGGTCCGATTCGGAAAATTTTCCGGGTTTGACCAAAATGGAAATATCCGAGGGTGTCGGAAAATTTTTGGCCGGTTTCGGAAAATTTTCCGGGGTCGAAAAATTTTTGGTCCATAATCCTAAATTATTTGACCAATTTTGAAAAGTTCCGGGGGGTCGGAAAATTTTTGGCCGATTTCGGAAATTTTCCGGGAAATTTTCCGGGGTCGAAAAAATTTTGGTCCGACTTCGGAAAATTTTCCGGGTCCGAAAAAATTTTGGTCCGACTTCGGAAAATTTTCCGGTTGAAGAAAATTTTTGACCGATTTTGAAAATTTTCCGGGGTCGAAAAAATTTTGGTCCGACTTCGGAAAATTTTCCGGGGTCCGAAAATTTTTGACCGATTTTGAAAATTTTCCGGGGTCGAAAAAATTTTGGTCGGACTTCGGAAAATTTTCCGGGGTCCGAAAATTTTTGACCGATTTTGAAAATTTTCCGGGGTCGAAAAATTTTGGTCCGACTTCGGAAAATTTTCCGGGGTCCGAAAATTTTTGACCGATTTTGAAAGTTTTCCGGGGTCGAAAAAATTTTGGTCCGACTTCGGAAAATTTTCCGGGGTCCGAAAATTTTTGACCGATTTTGAAAATTTTCCGGGGTCGAAAAAAGGGTCAAAAAATTTTTTTTCCGGGGTCCGAAAATTTTTGACCGATTTCGAAAAATTTTCCGGGGAGTCGGAAAATTTTTGGTCCGATTAGAAAATTTTCCGGGGTCGAAAAATTTTGGTCCGATTTTGAAAATTTTCCGGGGTCGAAAAAATTTTGGTCCGACTTCGGAAAATTTTCCGGGGTCCGAAAATTTTTGACCGATTTGGAAAATTTTCCGGGGTCGAAAAAATTTTAAATCCGGGGTCCGAAAATTTTTGACCGATTTTGAAAATTTTCAGGGGTCGAAAATGCCGATTTCCAAAAATTTTGGTCTGGGGTCCGAAAATTTTTGACCGATTCGGAAAAATTTCAGGGGGTCGTAAAATTTTTCGCCGATTTCGGAAAATTTTCTGGTGTCGAAAAATTTTTGTTACGGGGTCCGAAATTTTTCGACCGATTTGGAAAAATTCCCGGGGGTCGGAAAATTTTTGGCCAAGATCAGAAAATTTTCCGGGGCGAGAAATTTTTCATCCGGGGTCCAAAAATTTTTGAGCGGTTTGTAAAAATTCCGGGGGGTCGGAAAACTTTTGGCCGATTTCGGAAAGTTTTCCGGGGTCGAAAAATTTTTGGTCCGGGGTCCGAAAATTTTTGACCAATTTTGAAAATTTTCCGGGGGTCCGAAAATTTTTGACCGATTTTGAAAATTTTCCGGGGTCGAAAAAATTTTGTTCCGACTTCGGAAAATTTTCCGGGATCCGAAAATTTTTGACCGATTTTGAAAATTTTCCGGGGTCGAAAAAATTTTGGTCCGACTTCGGAAAATTTTCCGGGGTCCGAAAATTTTTGACCGATTTTGAAAATTTTCCGGGGTCGAAAAAATTTTGGTCCGACTCCGGAAAATTTTCCGGGGTCCGAAAATTTTTGACCGATTTTGAAAATTTTCCGGGGTCGAAAAAATTTTGGTCCTACTTCGGAAAATTTTCCGGGGTCCGAAAATTTTTGACCGATTTTGAAAATTTTCCGGGGTCGAAAAAATTTTGGTCCGACTTCGGAAAATTTTCCGGGGTCCGAAAATTTTTGACCGATTTTGAAAATTTTCCGGGATCGAAAAAATTTTGGTCCGACTTCGGAAAATTTTCCGGGGTCCGAAAAATTTTGGTCCGACTTTGAAAAATTTTCCGGGGTCCGAAAATTTTTGACCGATTTTGAACATTTTCCGGGGTCCGAAAATTTTTGACCAATTTTGAAAATTTTCCGGGGTCGAAAAAATTTTGGTCCGACTTCGGAAAATTTTCCGGGGTCCGAAAAGTTTTGACCGATTTTGAAAATTTTCCGGGGTCGAAAAAATTTTGGTCCGACTTCGGAAAATTTTCCGGGGTCCGAAAAACTTTGGTCCGACTTCGGAAAATTTTCCGGGGTCCGAAAAAATTTTGGTCCGACTTCGGAAAATTTTCCGGGGTCCGAAAATTTTTGACCGATTTTGAAAATTTTCCGGGGTCGAAAAAATTTTTGTCCGACTTCGGAAAATTTTCCGGGGTCCGAAAATTTTTGACCGATTTTGAAAATTTTCCGGGGTCGAAAAAATTTTGGTCCGACTTCGGAAAATTTTCCGGGGTCCGAAAAATTTTGGTCCGACTTCGGAAAATTTTCCGGGGTCCGAAAATTTTTGACCGATTTTTAAAATTTTCCGGGGTCGAAAAAATTTTGGTCCGACTTCGGAAAATTTTCCGGTGTCGGAAAAATTTTGGTCCGATTTCAAAAATTTTCCGGGGTCCGAAAATTTTGACCGATTTTGAAAATTTTCCGGGGTCCGAAAAAATTTTGGTCCGACTTCGGAAAATTTTCCGGGGTCCGAAAATTTTTGACCGATTTTGAAAATTTTCCGGGGTCGAAAAAATTTTGGTCCGATTTCGGAAAATTTTCCGGGGTCCGAAAAAATTTTGGTCCGACTTCGGAAAATTTTCCGGGGTCCGAAAATTTTTGACCGATTTTGAAAATTTTCCGGGGTCGAAAAAATTTTGGTCCGACTTCGGAAAATTTTCCGGGGTCCGAAAATTTTTGACCGATTTTGAAAATTTTCCGGGGTCGAAAAAATTTTGGTCCGATTTCGGAAAATTTTCCGGGGTCCGAAAAATTTTGGTCCGATTTCGGAAAATTTTCCGGGGTCCGAAAAATTTTGACCGATTTTGAAAATTTTCCGGGGTCGAAAAAATTTTGGTCCGATTTCGGAAAATTTTCCGGGGTCCGAAAATTTTTGACCGATTTTGAAAATTTTCCGGGGTCGAAAAAATATTGGTCCGACTTCGGAAAATTTTCCGGGGTCGAAAAAATTTTGGTCCGACTTCGGAAAATTTTCCGGGGTCCGAAAATTTTTGACCGATTTTGAAAATTTTCCGGGGTCGAAAAAATTTTGGTCCGACTTCGGAAAATTTTCCGCCGGGGTCCGAAAAATTTTTGACCGATTTTGAAAATTTTCCGGGGTCCGAAAAAATTTTGGATTTTGAAAAATTTTTTTTGACCGATTTTGAAAATTTTCCGGGGTCGAAAAAATTTTGGTCCGACTTCGGAAAATTTTCCGGGGTCCGAAAATTTTTGACCGATTTTGAAAATTTTCCGGGGTCGAAAAAATTTTGGTCCGACTTCGGAAAATTTTCCGGGTCCGAAAACGAAAATTTTTGACCGATTTTGAAAATTTTCCGGGGTCGAAAAAATTTTGGTCCGACTTCGGAAAATTTTGAAAATTTTCCGGGGTCGACAAAATTTTGGTCCGACTTCGGAAAATTTTCCGGGGTCCGAAAATTTTTGACCGATTTTGAAAATTTTCCGGGGTCGAAAAAATTTTGGTCCGACTTCGGAAAATTTTCCGGGGTCCGAAAATTTTTGACCGATTTTACTTCGGAAAATTTTCCGAAAATTTTTGACCGAGAAAATTTTCCGGGGTCCGAAAATTTTTTGTCCGACTTCGGAAATTTTTCCGTGGTCCGAAAAATTTTTAGAGATTTAGAAAATTTTCCGGGGTCGAAAAAATTTTGGTCCGAATTCGAAAAATTTTCCATGGTCCGAAAAATTTTGGTCCGACTTTGTAAAAATTTTCCGGGATCCGAAAATTTTTAACCGATTTTGAAAATTTTCCTTTCCGGGGTCGAAAAAATTTTGGTCCGACTTCGGAAAATTTTCCGGGGTCCGGAAATTTTTGACCGATTTTGAAAATTTTCCGGGGTCGAAAAAATTTTGGTCCGACTTCGGAAAATTTTCCGGGGTCCGAAAATTTTTGACCGATTTTGAAAATTTTCCGGGGTCGAAAAAATTTTTGTCCGACGAAAATTTTGGTCCAAAATTTTCCGGGGTCCGAAAATTTTTGACCGATTTTGAAAATTTTCCGGGTTCGAAAAAATTTTGGTCCGACTTCGAAAAATTTTCCGGGGTCCGAAACTTTTTGACCGATTTTGAAAATTTTCCGGGGTCGAAAAAATTTTGGTCCGACTTCGGAAAAAATTCCGGGGTCCGAAAATTTTTGACCGATTTTGAAAATTTTCCGGGGTCGAAAAAATTTTGGTCCGACTTCGGAAAATTTTCCGGGGTCCGAAAAATTTTGGTCCGACTTTGAAAATTTTAAATTTTCCGGGGTCGAAAAAATTTTGGTCCGACTTCGGAAAATTTTCCGGGGTCCGAAAAATTTTGGTCCGACTTCGGAAAATTTTCCGGGGTCTGAAAAATTTTGACCGATTTTGAAAATTTTCCGGGGTCGAAAAAATTTTGGTCCGACTTCGGAAAATTTTCCGGGGTCCGAAAATTTTTGACCGGGTCCGAAAATTTTTGACCAATTTTGAAAATTTTCCGGGGTCGAAAAAATTTTGGTCCGACTTCGGAAAATTTTCCGGTGTCCGAAAAAATTTTGGTCCGACTTCCTAAAATTTTCCGGGGTCCGAAAATTTTTGAGCGATTTTGAAAATTTTCTGGGGTCGAAAAATTTTTGGCCGATTTCGGAGAAATTTCTCGGACCCCGGACCAAATTTTTAGCGGTAAATTAAACTCAATTTGTAACATTATGGGGCTTACTCTAGACGTTGCGAGTTGGTTCGAACGTTCGATTTGACGTCATTTTGATAGTTTGCGAGAAAATTTCCTCAAGCTGACGTCATAGTACGTCACAACGAGCGTTCAAAACGAACCGCAACGTCCAGAGTAAGGGCCTGAATTCCATATAGCTGTAATAGATACAGGCCCTTACAATGGACGTTGCGGTTCGTTTCGAGCCTTCGTTGTGATGCTATTCTGTGGATATTATGTGAGCAAACGATCAAGCTGACGTCAAAGTGACGTCACAACGAACGTTCGACCCTACTCGCAACTTCCAGAGTAAACCCCAAAAAACTCCAGAAAAAATTATTAAATTTCTACTGTTTCTAAAATTAAATTCCTATTACAAAAATGTTTTTCCGTGTGCAAAAATGTTACTTCATATCGATAAATTAACGTAAGATTGTAACTTTCCTAATTAGAATAAAATATATTTGTAGTAGTCGGTTTTGTATCTGGCAACTGCAAAAAATACAAATTTTTAGCCACTGCGGGGCCGTGCTTGCTTACTTAAAATGAAGCTTTCACCACTGTTGGCACTCTCGAATTGTAGCAGGAAGGTCGAAGGTAGGAGTAATGCCTTCATGTTTTGGTTAAACCTATCAAAATCTATACGGTTTTCTGATCTATACTGGTTCATTCATTTATCTAGAGATATCATTATTAATGAATGAGGGCTGATAGCTTAAGGATGAAACTTAAAATTTAATTGAAAATTTACATTTCTAAAATCTTGGTATAGAATAAATGTTTGTGGAAAATTCAGAGCTTTATAAGTTGTCAGGTTTGACAGTTATAAATGTTAGGTTACGGGTAACTGCGATATATTATCCGTGGCAATAATCTTGTACGCAAGGCGATGAAAATTCTCAAAATTTTAATACTATGGTTTTCTCGATTTCGGGATCTTTTTTGGATGGGGACTAACAATAAATTTCTATCCTGTATTTTCTCCAACTTTCTAATTACTCGAAAACGAGTAGTAAGGATTCAGGTAAATCATAGATTTAAGGTAAGATTTTAATGAAATATTCGTCAAACCTGGCATTCGTACAGGAACACCCCTCCAAAATATTGGAACTTCGATACTGAGGGCTAGATATACAAAACGGT
Source organism: Pardosa pseudoannulata (assembly GCA_032207245.1). NCBI lineage: Eukaryota > Metazoa > Arthropoda > Arachnida > Araneae > Lycosidae > Pardosa > Pardosa pseudoannulata. The sequence continues at coordinate 118,512,174 of CM063500.1, read as the reverse complement.
ATTTTGCGTTTTACTTCAAATTAGTTAGATTTCTAGCTTTTTAAATGCAAAGCACTTTAAGCTATGATATTCGTAGGTATTTGTTAGTTTAACACATTCCGGTAACGTTTGTTTTGAATCAATAATTGTTTTATTCCATGCCTTTACATCTGCAATATTGATAAAATGAAGTACAAAGCTAAAACTTGCTCTATTTACCCCTTTAAAAGTCTAAAAATATTTGATATAGAATGATGAAGTCGACGAAAAAGTCACTTTGAGGTTTCTGGAAACTTAAGTGCTTTACTGATTAAAAGAGAAATTTAATTTGGATGACTTACTTTGTTTAAGTTGTGTTTTGATGCTCCAATGTTTTAATACTTCAACTTGTTACCTTCGAAAGGTTAGGATGCTGATCTTCGTAGAGTTCGTGGGTTTGAAACCTACTGTAGCGTGGATGTTAGCCATTTGGAATCGGTTTTAAGCAGTAAGTCCTAGTGTCACTAGCCATGGTGTTACAAAATAGACCATAGCGCTCTGAAAAAAACAAAACTCAGTCATTGCTTTGCCAGACCGTAAGCTGAAGAAATTGCTGCTGTCCGAAAGCAACCTATATTTATACCTCACAGATTTCCAACAACTTGCAAGCTAGTGGTGGGTAACTATGGAGAATACTTTGGATCTGATACGTATGGGTAAGTGAAATTTATGAAAATGTTTTAATTGTAAATATTGTAACCTATAATTGTAAATACACACCTCTTCGTACCTATATTGCAACCTATATTTGTACCATACACATCTACCATGACTTTCAACAACTTACAAATGACTATCCTTCACAAGTAGAAGGTAGTCTAAAGAATACTGTAGATCTAGTAGAGGGTAACTAAAATTTAATTAAATGTTTTAAAAGAATGTTAACTCAACACTGAAGAGTTTTAGCTTCGGAATTCGGGAATCTAATTTTAAACAATCAACCCATTGCGTGCTGGTACATTTCGCAGCGGCATTGTACCGGGAGCTGGCGTTTTGCTCGTAAGTTTAGTTATTCAGTTAACCCTCTAAGCGGTCCGCACGTACAATTCCGCCAAACCGATGATGTCTTCAGAGCGGTTTTCATGTAGAATTTTCGACCTCTAAAAACGTTCCGAAAATGGATGTAATGTACATTTCTGCTAGTGTTTGAGGTAGGAGGGTGAGGTCGATTGTTTAAAAACTGCATTCGAAGCATTTAGTTTGAGGTAACAGATGTATCTCTAATTGCACCACTTAAATATCTTGGATAACTTTCTTGAAATATAAATAATTCTCTTAAAGAATATTTTTATTTGTACTCTTATAATCCATTATTTCTTATGGGATGATCTTCGAGACTTGACAAGCTTTATGTGTATTAAAAATTAACAATCAATAATATATATTTATATATCTATTTATAACCAGAAGTAAAGGGACGATAATGAGGGTGGATTTCCCTCATTCCATTCTAGTCGACAAAGAATGAAATAAAGTCATAGAACGCTTTGGCTACTGACACAATAAAACTTTAGCGTATTTTTGGAGACTTTTTTTTAATCGGTGTGTTCCACTCGGACGGTTAAATCTCAATAGTTCGAAAAATTTTTAACAAACTCTTCCTATTTTATATTGAAATACGTAAACAAATGTTTTTAGTGGATAAATTTATAAAGTATCGTAAATATGAAAACTCAAATAGAAATAGTAGTATATAATTAACTTTTTCCCGTTCTGTGGTTCAGCATCGACTGATGTAAAAACTAGATTTTATATTTTTGAATTTTTCCAGAATCTATGTAGTAGACAAGAACATTCGGCTTCGTTTTCCTGTATATAGTTATTTTTGTACCCACAAACCATGTTACACTAACTCGTACTAGTATGCGACTCGCGCTCAAGTATTAATAATCCGTAAACATACTATAGTCCGTTGGTCCGACTTCGGAAAATTTTCCGGGGTCCGAAAATCACACTTTCTCGTTTCCCCAGTCATCGGTTACTATGGTAGCGACCAAGAAGTATGTGCATTCACACTTATTTTCAGCACTTCAGTTCAGGATTTGATTCCAATACGTTCTTGCTTTTCTTTCTTCTCGGAGATATTTATTTTGCGCTTATCTGATATTACCCTCTCATTTTTTATCTTTTAATTCATTGTTTTATTTAAATTTTGCTTCATATTTATTTAAATTTTTTACTTCATAAAATATTTCCTGTAATGGCTAGTTTTGATGTTAGAAAACAGTCCAAAATACTGATATTTAACGTATACAGGTACTTGAAATGTTGTTGAAATCCAAACCAGTTGCTACAGTTTTGAAATTGTTTTTGCAAACTCAACAAGCAACTGATGATGCCCGTGGTATTTCTAAAAGAATTTGTGCTGATCCAGAACTGCGACAATATTAAAAAAAAATTTCACATAAAAGGCGCGTAACAGAATTAGATGATTTTGACAAAAGTGTCACCTTTTCTGCCTTTAAAATGCCGTTTAACTAAAACACAGGAAATATTTTTTATTTAGTTTTTAAAGCTTTTTTAAATAAATTTAACTACAGTTTTTTTAACAAACTACTAATTATAAGCAAAGTTAAAATTTTCAGTTGTGCATGAAAACTATTTACATAAAGAAAAGTTTAACAATATGTATAAAAAGTTTATAATAAATCATAATGTTCTTGTAAAAATACAAAAATTTATTTTAATTTAGAATTCTTACTAAAACATTAGGAATCTGTACCTTCTAAAGAAATTTTGACTTTCTAAAAATGTGTCAACAGACCATAAATCTTTAAATACATAATAAAATTATACAAAATATTGAAATTTTCCGGGGGTCGAAAAAATTTTGGTCCGACTTCGGAAAATTTTCCGGGGTCCAAAATTTTTGACCGATTTTGAAAATTTTCCGGGGTCGAAAAAATTTTGGTCCGACTTCGGAAAATTTTCCGGGGTCCGAAAATTTTTGACCGGTTCTCCCAACCAACCAACCTATACAAAATATTGTTAAATTTTCCGGGATCCGAAAATTTTTGTCCGATTTTGAAAATCATAAAATAATTCAGTGCAATTTTGGAATAGAAAGTTTACCTCCCCACAAGATGCATGACACCCCTTAACACAGTGGGAAAAAAGAGTAAAGTCTTTTCCCAACTGTCGTTACCATAGTTACAGTTGGTGATCGGGGAAAAATCAGTGACCTTGAAGTGCCTATTGAGTTTACACCGAGTATAGTACCGGATACAGTGTTAAAACAGAACCTGTTGAAGTTTCTGATCTCAGGAATAGTAACAATAACTTTCGTTAGATTTATTGTGAATTAGATTAATTTTGGAATCTTATCGTAATTTTAAATGTAAATTTTTTCTTGGAATTCATTTCTACGAGAAAACTAGCCCTCAAAGTAGCAAGCATCGTTTTTTAATGCTTGAAAAGTATTCCGATATTGATATTTATAATTAACCATTTTCATGTATAAATTCCCAGTTTGGACTTTGAAATGAAGGTACTCTGAACGGAGTGAGAAGTAAATTTTAACTATAGGGGAAAATTTTCCCTGACCATAAACCTTGCTCATAACACTACTATTTAAATATAGGTGTCAGTCTTTGAAATTTCAATACCTCATCACTGAACAGTTGAACCGAACTGCCGAATAGTTAGGACGCTGATATTCGGAACCCGAGTTTGTGGGTTTGAATCCCAATGTGGCATTGGTGGTCGCAGCTGTTCGGAATCGGCTTTAAGCAATCATTGAGTATATCAATTGACGCCTTCGTCTATCCCCTACTTCAGGACTACACAGGCAAGTATAACGTGTATGTTTGAGATTTTGGTGGCAGCGCTTCGACATTAGACAGTGAAGGCTAGGGGAAGAAATTTTCGCATGGCCTTTGTTTTCAAGTGTGAAATTGTGCAACCAAGCATCAAATACGAAATTTTGCGTTCGAGCGTGAACCTTATTAGTGAACATCAATAGTGAAACTTTTGGTGAACCGGCAATTTTCTCTCAACAGTGAGACTTTGTGTGAATTTGAAATATTGAGAGCGAACAGTTTAACCTTGTGTTAAAGTGTGATACGACGACTTGAGACCAATGAAGCAAGCAGCAAAAACTGTGAGTAACCAATTATGTTCTTTTGTAACGAACCAACAGTGTTTTCAGTAAAATTTTACTAGGAATTTTAATTATAATATAGTAAACTGTGTTGCATTGTGTTTTAGATTAAACGTAGATAAATTAAACCAGTCATAAATTGGTATATATAAATGTTCTATAGAATGATTGAAAGTAATTTGGAAAGTAGAAATCGTTAAGGTGTACTAAAGGATTTGAATTGAGAGTAAAGCGAATTAAGAATTTTTTGAGTAATAGTATGGTGAATAATTCACAATTTTAAAATTGTGTGTAAATTATAATTATAATTGTAATTTAACATTAACTGGAATTTAACTGTTCATAAATAAGACTTTTACATTGTGTATAAATTAAAATTTTTTTTTAACTGAATATAATTTTGAATTTTCGAATGTGAATAAATTGAAGATTTTAAATTGTGTAGAACTGTGTTGGATTTTAAATCGGTCAATAAGATAAGAACGATTGAGTGGAGAACATAAATTTCAATAAGTATATTGTGCATTAACATAATTTTAGACTTAAACTGTAGCACATTATAAAGAGAATATTGCAAGTATTTTTTGTATTGTGTGCATGTGTACTATGAAAATTCTCATGATTTATTGGTTTTGGTTTTAAGTGATTGTTACTGTGTTATGTTGAAATTTTGGAATTTGGGCTAAACGTTTAATATCGAGTAATGTACGTCACAATACTGAGATGGTTATTTAAATGTTTAGTTCTAGAATTTTGGCAATCAGAAATGCGATCAACCTATTAATTACATAGATTTATTCGTAGTATCTCTTCCAGATTTAAATTTGTTAAGATCCTGTTTGTACTTGTTAAGATCCTATATTTAGTGTTACGTTTACAATCTTAAAAGACTTTATGTTCCTGTATGAGTCTTGGAGGTGGGTGCAAACAAGTATTTCATTATAGATATGCAAAATAGAAATTTGGTGATTTCAAACACAAGCTCAGATTGAGTGCAATTGTTGCAGGAATTTTATTTACATTAAGTTACCTACAGTTTTCCCGGTCTTTAATTCAGATAAAATCGATAGTAGTCTCGATATTTAGGTTTAAAATTTTTATTGGAATTCAAAAGTTAAAGCTATTATAATTTTTCACATGTTTTTCTAGAATTATATTGGGGATTACTGTAACTTATTTACCTCTAATTTCCCCACGTAATTTTACCTTAATTTCTCTCTATTTTATAAATATTAGTTGTATTTCTAATACTTTGTCTTAATTTATATTGAAGAGAGTTGATCTTTCATTAGACTTGTAATACCAAAAAAGCGTGATCGCTTTGTTCAGTTTTTATGTCTAGTAAACCCAGCGTAATTCGAGCGTTGTAGAACACTGATGGTGCACTATCGACTGTTTAAGTCGCCCCTAGTCAGATTTACTAACGGAAGTACAACACACAGCTCCTCTTTACGTAAATACGCCGAACGATGGCCGATTGGTTAGGGTGCTGGACTTCGGCACCGGAGTTCGTGGGTTCGAATCCCGTAGTGGCATGAATGTTCGTAACCGTTCGGAATCGGCTTTAAGCTGTAGGTCCCGGTCTCATTAGCCCTCGTGTTGCAAAAAGTAGACCGTAGCACTCCAAACCAAACTTTACGTAAATACATTTTACAGTAGGTACATTACCATAATAGTGCAATATTGAAGCGTATATGCTTAATAGAATAAAAATAGAATTGCTATCGCGTTACTTAGTATTTATCGACACACAATTACAGTGCTACAGCGTTACTTTGGTCTTTTCGTAACCATATAAAGTGCTGTTCGAGAATATTCGACAGTGTTCGGTTAAAGCCCAAGGAAACTCAAACGGCTGATACTTTAATTTATGCATTATACATGGCCTTTTAGGTATTACTATAAATCGTTCTTCAGATAGAAAAATTTCCTTCCGATTTTAAAAATATATATTGCTTATCAGTTGCAAACTAAATCACTATGCAGTAGTAATATGGTTGCTTAAATATTTAACGTAGTTTTTAGAATTTTGACTAGTAGTTACATTGATTTGTTTAATCCTTCTTTCTCACGGATTTCAGTTAGTACTGTTTTCAAAAATTTAAGAAATCAGCTTGAAAATTATTATCACATTTCTCCCAAAAATTAAATTTTTTCGAAAGAAAATCCACGCTAAAACTTTTTAAAGATATAATTAGGCTAGTTAATAACGAGGCTTGTTACTACTCTAGAATTAATAAATTTTCTAAATTCTTAACATAAGATAAACTTGAGGAAAATTTAAACTTTTTTAAGTAAGGAGTTGTCAGGTTTGACAGATTTAAATGTTACGTTAGAAGGTAAAGAAACATTCTCACTGGCAAACTGTTATCATAAATGCGATACTAAATTATATTCTCAGTTTTTAAAACTAAAATCTAATTTTCTCGTCTTCGGCTCGGGAGGGGATCTATTTTAAATGGGGACTAACGATAAATTTCCTATCCTGCATTTTCTCTAACTTTCTGAATAGCCGAAAACGAGTAGCAAGTCTCAGATTTAGGTAAATGATTTTATTGAAATTTCTGTCAAATCTGGTGTACTACTTCAGAAATTGAAACAGAAAAGGCAATACGTAACGATAAATATACGAAAAAATGTTTAGAATTCCTGTTTCCCAATTACGATTTCTAAATTTTTAATGGCAAAGCTTATCAAGATGTTACATTTGTTCGTACTTGTTAAAGTGTTTTTAATAATTAGTTATGTTAATTGAGAATGAAAACTATTTTATTCCTGCCCTGCAACCCCAAAAATTATTAAAATGAAGTAAAAATTGAATCTAATCTTCATTTCTAACGAGTCTAAACATGTTTTCGAAATATAACTTGAAAATAAAGTAACAGGTTAAGAACAGTTAACACAAATTTTGAAACATTTCATTGATTGCAAGGTTAAAATTGAATTGTTCTATTTTATTTTGGTTGTCTTTTGATATTTTTACTCGTGAAATACTTATACTTATATTTTGAATCTTTAAATTTTCAATATTTAGCTGCGATGTAGCAAAACATTAAAATAGCTTTAAAAGCACTACAATTCAGTATAAAACCATTACACTTTTGTTTTTCCCTTAACGATCAAAGTGTTCTACAGCTAGTTTCAAAGTGTATTTCTAACATTTTTGTTTAACCCATATTGTACCACACAGAACAAAATATTTCTGTAAGTTATTAAAACTTAATACATATCATTAATATGGTGTAACTAAGTATATAAAATTAAAATTTTGAAAAAATATTTTTAATTTTTTATGTAATTGGCTGTCCTATAAATAGGACAACGGTCCATTACACTACTAAAACTTAACAAATATCTCTTACTTTGCATTAGGCTGATTCATAGATGAAATTTGGGGAAACAGTCAAAACGAAGTCCAACATTACATTTTAAGTTATGTTGTAGGTTTTCTCTTGCAGTTATTGAACTGGCAGTAACAGAGTAAGTTTATCTTTCAAAATATGTTCACTTTTTCTGAATTGAATAGACATCTATTTACCCCTTGTGTCCAGGTGTGTGAACAGGTGTTTGAACTTGTTTTCATTGAAAGATAAGAAAATAATGTGCTCTATCAATGCAATATCGAGTTCATAGAAAAATAATCGGGATTGGACCGTCGTCTTAATTTTAGGGCACCTTTTTTATACTTACAAAATACGCGTGTAAAATAGATTTTTCAACAAAAACTTTCAGCTACATTATTAGCTCTGTTTTTAAACTAAAAGTAACCTCCACAATGTTTAAAAAATAATAATGAATATAAAATTAAAGATTAAAAAATGACAATTTTTAAGAGGTAGCTGAAAATAAATTTTACAATAAAATACAATTTGATTTCTCAGTTTTTTTTTGTTACTATGCTAAAGTGTCTATTTTAAAGGTGTTAAAATAAAATCCACTCAGAAAATATTTATAACTTTATTATTAAATGGAATTTTATTTGCTGTCCTGTATATAGGACAGCGGTCCAATTTGGGTTAAGGAACCCGAAAATTTTGGTCCGATTCGGAAAATTTTCCGGGGTCCGAAAATTTTTGACCGATTTTGAAAATTTTCCGGGGTCCGAAAAAATTTTTGGTCCGACTTCGGATAATTTTCCCCACCCATGCATGTACCAATTTAAAATATTCAGCTGGATACAATTTTAAGTATTGTAATTATCACTGTGGAAAGTATCTTGCACTGTAATAGACAAAATCTATCGAAATAATGGAGGAAATTTACCTGGTTATGAAGAAATGACTTTTAATGTTGCTCTAGCTATGAGAAAGGTTCTTTGGTATTCTATGCCACTATATGAACAGAGTGCAACAAGCTATTTAGAGCAAAATCGACACAACCCTTAGGCACCGAAAGGAACTTTCGAAGATGGGAAGTCTATTGCATTACTTGTTGAATACATCGTACATGTTATGTCAGATTCCTAAACGGGGATCAAATGTTAGTGTTTAATGCTGGTTCAAATTATATCGGTAAAATCTAGTGACTAATGCTAATGTTTAAAACTTTCAGGCTATGTGAAGACTTGGTGTGTCTATCTACCCCTGCACGAGGCATATGGAGCTTTTTGCTTTATATCTACAAGCTGGGCCGGAGCAGGCATGCAGACTGATGACTCTAGTATTTTAAAGCTATGGTGATATAATGCTCCTAGTCTTTTATCTGAACTAAAGTTAAATAAACAAATCTGGTTAAAATTGGTAGGTATTTAATTGCCAAAAGTTATTTTGAATTGAAATTCATTCGATATCATTGACAAAATAATTTTTAGTTAATTTTCTATTGGATAACGATTGTTAGAAGTGTGTATTTCTGTAAACCTTTAACAAATTTCTTAATATCTGCAATTACAGGTCTTGTTCACCAATGAGGAAAATAGATTGATTTTAGAGAAAGTGCTTGGGGAAACGAGGTTCTTGTAAGGAAAAGCATTCTATATTGTCGTCTAAAAAGAAAATAAGCTTAACTTCTCTGCAGATTACGAGAATAAAAGATGTTAGCTTCAGAAAAAGGTATTTATTACTTTGTTTAGGGCTAGTTAAGATTGTTATACTTGATGAAATTAATGTTACTATTGCAAAAACGTTATATTTCTTTTGTACAAGTCTAAAAACTCCGTTTACCTACTGATCCTTCCAGGATGCAGATGGAGAGTATTTTTGGCTTTATTTTCAGGTTTGGAGGTAGACTGTAAGGCCCGGAGGCGGAAAACATTTTACTTGCTTCCAGAGAAGTAAATGGCGTTGGAATATGGAAATTGGTAGTATCTTAGAAATATTTTATTGAAAACATTTAGTGGGAACGTATAGACGGATAATGTTTAGAGATTAGTTGTCAAAGACTCCAGTGAGTTTGCGGTTCTTTTTTCATTTATATAGATTGATTTTCAAAGAACTGCCATTTAAAAGAATTCTTTAATAAATGACAACTAACAGGGTTTTACATTAGTCTTGTCATTACTGAGGACATTCGATCTTTCCCGGATAATGTTAGTCGTAAGCATGACGTTTTAATTACTCGTTTGCGTATTGGGAACATTCGTCTCACACATAATTACTATCTTTCTAATGACCCCAAACCCCAATGTTCTTTCTGTCAGGCCCCGCTAACAATTTTACATTTACTTGCATCTTGTAGTCAGTTACAGCCTGCGTATGTCTTATTTTTTAGTACTCGGCATCCTACCTTAACGGAGTTATTAGGTGAACCCCCGCATCCCTGTCTTTTATCTTTTTTACGTTTTATAGGCTTATTTTGGTCTATTTAACTTTTTTCTATTAAGTGTTTTAGTATTTTTAAATCTTTTAATTAAAATTTATTGTGTTTTTAGCTTTTTAATGTTTCATCATTTTACCTTTTACATACCTATCTGGTGTAATTGAGTTTTTACATTGCAGACTTTTTATAACTTTATTAAACTGGTACGGTTTTTCCTTGTTATTAGGCTAGGGCTCTTTTATCAGTTAGGTCTTGTTTTTATGAAAACACCTTGTGCTTGGCGCTTATGTCCTAAACAGGACCTTGCGCCGTAAAACTCCAACCAACCAACCTACACTAGTCTTGTCCTTTACCACTGTTCAGTCTTCACAAGACTTGTTATTTTAATTTTTAAATAATTGATAATAGTTTCTTTTATTCTTCATTTTCCGTTTCTGTTCAATTTTTTTTTTTGTATTTCAACAGATGGCATCAACCTGGAACGGCTTTTATTGTATAAGAGGCGAGAAAAATGTCTAGTTCGGTATTCGGGGTGTTTTTAATTCTATCCATTAAACTTTTTTTTTCATATTCATCTGGAAAACACGTATTGAAAACATACTTATTTTTAATTTTGTGTACTGTGAATTCAGCGTGATGTGTTGCACAATTAAAGGAAAGTTGTGTTCGACAAGACTTCTGTTTTCATCCATATATCGATTTCTACAGTTTCTTCACAGCAAATTACAAGAATAAAAAGGTAAATTATTTATTCAATTGTTGGTTATCATTACTTCTAGACATTTCAGTTAATAGACTTAAAACCGAAATTAAAGATTCATGTTTATTCAAAGTAAAATTCCTTCTATTCATTACAACCATCCAGCTCTTATGCTGCTCGGCGATTAAACACAGCGGGACTATTTCGATGACATTTTAGCTTCAGTAAACACAATATATTAAATTTCGATGGTTACATTTGACTATTTAGATTATTTTCATTTACATTGTATAAACAGCCCAACGTTGTAGTTAAGAATAACAATTAAACTTGTACATTTTCAAATAAAATCTACAGATCTTGGCTTTTGATCTTAAGTAATAATTAAATTAAATGCTGAACAGAAGAAAAACTTGAGTAAAAATTTAAGTAAGGAGTTGCCGGGTTTGACAGTTAGATTTAAACATTACGTTAGGAGGTGAAGAAATATTCTCTCTGGCAAATTATTCTCATAAAATAGATACTAAAGTCTAAATTTTTAAAACTAAAATCTAGTTTTCTCGTTTTCGGCTCGGGAGGGGATCTACTTTAAATGGGGGCTAACTATAAATTTACTATCCTGTTTTTTCTCTAACTTTATGAATAGCCGAAAACGAATAGCAAGGCTCGGATTTAGGTAAATAATTTTATTGAAATATCTGTCAAGCCTGGTATATTAATACAGAAATTGAAACAGAAATGGTAATATGTAACGACAAATATACGGAAAGATGTTTAGAATTCCGGTTTCCCAATTACGATTTCTAAAATTTTAATGCCAAAGCTTAACAAGATATTACATACGTTCGTACTTGTTAAAATGAATCTCTTAAGAATTCGTTGTTAATTGAGAACAATTTTATTCCTTGCCCTACAACCTCAAATTATTAAAAAGTAAAAAAAAAAAATCTACTCTTCTAGCTAGTTTAAACATGTTTTCGAAATATAACGTGCAAATAAAGCAACACATGAGAAAATTAGCGTCAATTTTGAGAAACTTCAGATTGCAAGTTGCATTGTTCTACTTTATATTGGTTGTACTGATATTTGTATTTATTTAAATCTTCAATATTTAGCTTCGATGTAGCAAAACAATAAAATAGGTCTTTAAATCGAACGATTAAATATAAAACCATTAAACTTGTTTTCCTTTACGGTTAAAGTGTTTTAAATATTAAAACAAACTTATTAAAGTTTCTGACCTCGGAGATAGTGACTGCCGCTAGAGATTTTGGGGAATTACTTTATTTTTTAACTTTGGAATTTTAACAATATAAAGCTATTTTTTTTAAATTTCTATAACAAACTTAAAGCCGTTAAAGGAGTTAGCAGGATTTTTTAATCTGAGTATTCATAGGAAACCCGACTTTTAATTGAAGATATGAATAAATTTCCTTGAATGAATTTAAATTTGAGCATTGAAATGATGGTGACATTTAACAGAGGGAAAAATCTATATTTAAAAAAAGCGGTAAGGTTCTCTGAACACTGTTTAATATATTGATATTTTTATATTAGTTCACGTCAGTGTATTTTCAACACCCCAACGTCAAGCAGCCATTTCAATTCTAACCTGTAGATTTCTATTATGTAGACTATTTTATATTGTGTATAAGTTCCAATTTTTACTGACAGATTACACGGCTTCTGGCTAAAACCCTTACATGTGTTATATAAACGCTGTACAAAATGCAAAGTGTCTTGGCAAATTTAGGCAATGTCTTGTACTTAGACCTTGAGATTTGTATCTAACGTTACCAAAGTAATACTATGCTACCATTCTGTTTTTGTACATATGTTGGCAGTTGTGACTTAATGGTATGTGATAATTAGAAACATTTTTACAAGTGGATTGTATGGCACGAAACATTATTTGGGTAAGTATTGATGAAATGGTTGTGGATAGTAGTTTCTTAGAAAATTCTAAGATTTTGTTCATAGGTTATAGAAATTGATGGACATCAGCTGTACGTATGTATCAAGAGAATATTCTAAACTTGTTCGGACAGTGAATTGAATCAAATCAAACTGAAAGGTGAAATACATTATCCTGTAAGAATTGTTTTAGACGGAATTTTAGCTTCTTCAGATTCTCAAGTTGTTAGTTTGTAACTGTGTTTGTTTTTAGTCTTATTTCAGCTGAGGTGTAATGCTATAATTTCTCTAAAATATTTAAATTTTTTAACGAAAGAAATAGGGATTTTAAATTCTAACTAATTGTATATTATTTTTAGTCAGAAATAATTACTTCGATAATTTCTAGTTAAATTTAAGTTGGATTATGAGTACTTCTGATTCTCAAGTTACAACTTATGTTAGTGTTTTGGCTTTTAGTCTTATTTCAACTAAGGTGTAACGTTATAATTATTTCTCTAAAATATTTGTAATAATTGTCCAATTGAAGAGACTTTAAATTGGATCTCATTGTCTAATATTTTTATTAGTCGGAAATCATTGTCAAGATAATACACTCCTAATCCAACTAAAATTTAACTAGAAATTAAGTATTTATATTTATTTTAAATGTGTTTTCGTTTGTTTTAAATTTTAGGTCTCGTTCACCACTAAGGAAAATTTATCAGACTGAAAAATCTCGGGCAGATTGTAGTAGGAAAAAGGAGATTAGTTCACCAGATGCGCAATCTTTTTCGTTACTTGTTGAATGTATCATACAAGTTATGTCAGATTCTTAAACGGGTATTACCTTTTACAGTATATTTTAGTGCTGCTTCAATGAATTATATCGGTAAAATCTAGTCACTAATGTAAATGTTTATATATTTCAGGCTTTGTGAGACTTGGTGTCTATCTACCACTCGAAGTGGAAAGAATTATACTTACGTCCAGAGAAGTAAATGGCTGTGGAATATGGAAACTGGTAGTACCTTATAGATATTTTACTCAAAACATTTAGTACGATTAATTTAGACGCAAGATTACTGATATTAGTTGTCATATACTTTAGTTAGTTTATAATGGATCTTTTTTGATTTATAAAGAGATTGACTTGCACAGTATTGACATTAAAAACATAACTAATAAATTTTAATAAATGACAACTAACCGGATTTTACATTAATCTTGACTCTTCATAAGAGCCTTGCTTATTTTAATAAGATAATTCATAATAGTTCTTTCTTTTATACTTTATTGTTTGTTTCTTTTCTAATTGTTTGTATATCTACAGATGGCATCACCCTGCATTTGTTTTTTATTGTATTGGAGGCGAGAAAACTATGGCTGTCAGTTCGGTATTCGGGTTTTTTTAATTTTATCCATTTAACCTCTATTTTATTCATATCTACCTGGAAAACATGTATTGAAAACCTGAAATAATTCATTTTGTGTACTGTGAATTCAGCGTGATGTGTTGCATATTTAAAGGAAAGTTGTGTTAGACAAAAGAATTGTTTTCTTCCATATTTCGGTTTCTGTGGATTCTTAATAACAAATCACAATTGTAAAAAGGTAAACAATTAAATTGTTCTCTATCATTACTGCTGCACATTTCGGTTAATTGAATTAAAACCAAAATTCATGATTGATGTTTGTTCAAAGTAAAATTACTTCTATTCATTATAATCATCCATCTCTTACCAGGTTAATCAGCGATTAAACACAGCGGGACTATTTTGATGACATTTTAGCTTCAGTAAACAAAATATATATTAAATTTCGATGGTTAAATTCGACTACTTTTTTCGATTATTTTCATTAAATATTTTATAAACAGCTAAACATTGTATTTAAGGATAACAATTCAATTTAATTTGTACTCTCAAATCACATCTACATATCTTGTCTTTTGATCCTAAAAATATAATTAATACATTTGTTAAATTCAGATTTTCTTTTGTTCAGAATTTTCTACTTAAGGAGTTGACAGGTTTGACAGTTAGATTTAAATATTACATTAGCAAGTATAAAAACAGCCTCTTTAGCAGACTATTAGCATAAATGCTATACTAAATTCTCAAAATTTTTAAAACTAAAATCCAGTTTTCTCGTTTTCGGTTCGGGAGGGTCTATTTTAAATGGGGATAACAATAAATTTACTATCCTGTATTTTCTCTAACTTTCTGAATAGCCGAAAACGAGTAGCAAAGCATAGATTTAGGTAAGTGATTTTATTGAAATTTCTGTCAAACCTGGTTAATACAGAAATTGAAACAGAAAAGGCAATATGTAATGACAAATATATGGTAAATAAATGTTTAGAATTCCGGTTTTCAAATTACGATTTCTTCATTTTTAAAGGCAAAGTTTAAGATATATATATCGTTAATACTTGTTAAAAAGAATCTCTTAATTCGTTATGTTAATTGAGAACCATTTTGTTTCTTGCCCTACAACCTCCAAAATTATTAAAAAGTAAAAAAATTAACCCTACTCGCAACTTCCAGAGTAAACCCCAAAAACTCCAGAAAAAATGATTAAATTTCTACTGTTTCTAAAATTAAATTCCTATTACAAAAATGTTTTTCCGTGTGCAAAAATGTTACCTCATATCGATAAATTAACGTAAGATTGTAACTTTCCTAATTAGAATAAAATATATTTGTAGTAGTCGGTTTTGTATCTGGCAACTGCAAAAAATACAAATTTTTAGCCACTGCGGGGCCGTGCTTGCTTACTTAAAATGAAGCTTTCACCACTGTTGGCACTTTCGAATTGTAGCAGGAAGGTCGAAGGTAGGAGTAATGTCTTTATGTTTTGGTTAAACTTATCAAAATCGGAGCAGATTTTCTGATCTATACTGGTTCATTCATTTATCTAGAGATATCATTATTAATGAATGAGGGCTGATAGCTTAAGGATGAAACTTAAAATTTAATTGAAAATTTACATTTCTAAAATCTTGGTATAGTATAAATGTGAGTGAAAAATTCAGAGCTTTATAAGTTGTCAGGTTTGACAGTTATAAATGTTAGGTTACGGGTAAATGCGATATATTATCCCTGGCAATAATCTTGTACGCAAGGCGATGAAAATTCTCAAAATTTTAATACCTTGGTTTTCTCGTTTTCGGGATCTTTTTTGGATGGGGACTAACGATCAATTTCTATCCTGTATTTTCTGTAACTTTCTAATTACTCGAAAACGAGTAGTAAGGATTTAGGTAAATCATAGATTTAAGGTAAGAGATTTTAATGAAATATTCGTCAAACCTGGCATTCGTATAGTAACCCCCCCCCTCCAAAATTTTGGAACTTCGATACTGACGGCTAGATATACAAAACGGTATTTTGCGTTTTACTTCAAATTAGTTGGGTTTCTAGCTTTTTAAATGCAAAGCACTTTAAGCAATGATATTCGTAGGTATTTGTTAGTTTAACCCATTAACGCCCAAATTATTATTTTTTCAACATAATGACATATAATTCATAAATTGGGTGTCTTTTACTATCAACATGAATATTATTATCGAATTTTATCAATACGTACCATAGTTATTAAAAAATATGCTGATCTAAAAATAGATCACTGGGCGTTCGGGGGATATATTTTAGCAAATACACAACAATCAGTAGTACTTCAATAACGTGGTAGAAACGAACCAAATAGATAAAAACTAATGTGTTTCCTTTTAAAAAACGTTTATTTATCCAGAATTTCACAATATTACAGAATGTACTTAGTAACGTTCAGTTATTTTAAAAGACAAAATTTTAATGTTTCTATAGTTTAGCGTGTAATTTGATGAAACATTTCTTGCATAAAGTGGCATCGCACTTCACAAAATATGTTAGGGACCTTCCTTGGCACCCTACAAGTCGATAGCGTCTTTGGCCCTTTCTTTGTCCCATCTTGTGATCCATTCTATCAAAGCGAACATCATCACTGACATTAGATGTTAATGATGAAGGAAAGCTGTAAGGTCGATCTTTCAAAACCTTTTTTCCGATTCCCAATTTTAGATATTCATCTACATCAGGTAGTATGACAATAATATCCTCTTCAATTTGTTCAGAAAACAGATAATCAACTGTATCCTGAACGTTATTAAATACTTTTCGACTCATATTTTCATCTAAGGTGAAAAAACACAATATTACCAGATAGGTAGGGAAAAACACCCAAACGCCCAGTGATCTATTTCTAGATCAGCAAAATTTCGACACTAATTTTTACTATTTATATTTATTTTAATATATCATAGTTTTATATTCTAATAGCTACATCTATAAAGATATTAAAATACCAAAAAAAAAGGTTTAATTTACCGTCATCGCTTAGCTGTTTTCAGGGTTTATGTTAAGAAACGTCGAAAAACTATGGGACGAAATAGCGATTCAAACTATCTCTTATCGCTTTGGATCAATGACCAAACCAAACAAAAAAAACCACCTATTGGTAAACAGGTGCATGCCTTGTCTTGCCCCATGTGCAGTGTGGAATGTGTGGGGTGGGTTGAAGGTCATCTAAAAGTGAATTTCAAACCCTATGTTTACCGATCTAAAAATAGATCACTGGGCGCTAATGGGTTAACACATTCCGGTAACGTTTGTTTTGAATCAATAATTGTTTTATTCCATGCCTTTACATCTGCAATATTGATAAAAAGAAGTACAAAGCTCAAACTTGCTTTATTTACCCCTTTAAAAGTCTAAAAATATTTGATATAGAATGATGAAGTCTACGAAAAAGTCACTTTGAGGTTTCCGGAAACTTTAGTGCTTTACTGATTAAAAGAGAGATTTAATTTGGATGACTTACTTTGTTTAAGTTGTGTTTTGATGCTCCAATGTTTTAATACTTCAACTTGTTACCTTCGAAAGGTTAGGATGCTGATCTTCGTAGAGTTCGTGGGTTTGAAACCTACTGTAGCGTGGATGTTAGCCATTTGGAATCGGCTTTAAGCAGTAAGTCCTAGTGTCACTAGCCATGGTGTTGCAAAATAGACCATAGCGCTCTGAAAAAAACAAAACTCAGTCATTGCTTTGTCAGATCGTAAGCTGAAGAAATTGCTGCTGTCCGAAAGCAACCTATATTTATACCTCACAGATTTCCAACAACTTGTGGTGGAGTAACTATGGAGAATACTTTGGATCTGATACGTATGGGTAAGTGAAATTCATGAAAATGTTTTAATTGTAAATATTGTAACCTATAATTGTACATACACACCTCTTCGTACCTATATTGCAACCTATATTTGTACCATACACATCTACCATGACTTTCAACAACTTACAAATGACTGTCCTTCACAAGTAGAAGGTAGTCTATCGCAGCGGTTCTTAACCTATGGGTCGCTACCCAAAATTGGGTCGCGAAGCATATTTCTTGGGTCGCGCTGAGTCGAACCAAAAAAGTTAGTAATACACCAAATGATAAGTAATAACAACACCTCCTAGAAGAGTTATTCCCTAATACAATGCTCCGGTAGTGACACCTTTTGGTGAAAATTGAAAGCGCTACCGATCAGCTACTTTTACTTTCACTTCTAAGAAATTAGGGATTCCCCGTTGTTTGTAAACATGTAAACAGAGAATAACAGATTTTACTCGTGTGAATAAAGAGGTAATAACGAAAAGCTTTTTTGTCTTATTATTAATAGTGGAGTGATCAAGCTGCAGTGCGTATTGTAAAATTGTAATCACCCTAATAATGACTTGCATTTAAAATTTAAAAGACTTAACATATGTATTGATATTTCGTTTTTTTATGAATAAGTTAAAATGTCAATTTTCAAAAAGTTATAAATATATTTTAATTTGGTCAATAAAAATTATTAAAAACACTTGATTATTAATTAAATTTTCCTTGGATCGAAAAGTACTTTTGTTTATCTTTATTATTAAAAAAATAAATAAAAAATTTGTAAGTTAAAAAAATCATCATCGTAGGATTGAAGATTTTTTAAAAATACGCTCTAAAATAAAGCAATGAAAAAATTTTGACTTTTGGGTCGCGACATGAACATATTTCTCAAATTTGGGTCGTGGCTTAAAAAGGTTAAGAACCACTGGTCTAAAGAATACTGTAGATCTAGTAGAGGGTAACTAAAATTTAATTAAATGTTTTAAAAGAATGTTTCTGTACAGGTTCTTTAACTCAACACTGAAGAGTTTTAGCTTCGGAATTCGGGAATTTAATTTTAAACAATCAACCCATTGCATGCTGGTACATTTCGCAGTGGCATTGTACCGGGAGCTGGCGTTTTGCGCGTAGGTTTAGTTATTCAGTTAACCCTCTAAGCGGATCGCACGTACAATTCCGCCAAACCGATGATGTCTTCCGAGCGGTTTTCATGTAGAATTTTGACCTCTAAAAACGTTCCGAAAATGGATGTAATGTACATTTCTGCCAGTGTTTGAGGTAGGAGGGTCAGGTCGATTGTTTAAAAACTGCATTCGAAGCATTTAGTTTGCGGTAACAGATGTATCTCTAATTGCACCACTTAAATATCTTGGATAACTTTCTTAAAATATAAATAATTCTCTTAAAGAATATATTTATTTTTTTTTTTCTATCCCCGATGAAGTCAAAATTTTCAATTCTAAATCAAAATTGCTAAAAATTGTTTCTTGCGATTATTTATCATTATTTAGGCTCTTTTTGGATTTTTAGACTAATTTATTTATTTTTAAAACATGTATTTTTATTTTTTCCACTTTTTTAAAACTTTTGTACCCAATCATTACTTTTAAACAAATAAAAATTTATAACGTCAAAATTAAACCAATAAAAATTATTACTATAATTAAATATTATTATTTAGGCCTTTTTCGGATTTTTAAAACAGTTTATTTAATTTTAAAATTTACATATTATTTTTTCCAAAATTTTTTAAAAAATTTTGTTTTTACTCACTTTTATTTTAATTTTTTCGGCTTATTTTGTACGGATGTCACTGGCCACAAAAATATTTATGTTTTACTATCCCTAAACTTTCTACTCTCTAGTTTTGTGTTATGAACTCACGAATCAACCCCTCTATCTCTTTGCTCTTTTATGTGTTATTTTTTCGCTCGTTGTCATTTTTGTGCTTACTGATAGAAGCCTCTGGATTAACGGGCTAGGCCCATAGAGTCCAGTTGCGTCATCACCTTTGATGCCTTTGAAAGAATATTTTTATTTGTGCTCTTATAATCCATTATTTATTATGGGATGATCTTCGAGACTTGACGAGCTTTATGTGTATTAACAATCTATAATATATTTTTATATATCTATTTATAACCAGAAATAAAGAGAAAATAAAGAGGGTGGAATTCCCTCATTCCATTCTAGTCGACAAAGAATGAAATAAAGTCATAGAACGCTTTGGCTACTGACACAAAAAAACTTTAGCGTATTTTTGGGAGACTTTTTTTTTAATCGTTGTGTTCCACTCGGACGGTTAAATCTCAATAGTTCGAAAATTTTTTTTAACAAACTCTTCCTATTTTATATTGTTTCTGTCAGGCCCCACTAACAATTTTACATTTACTTACATCTTGTAGTCAGTTGCAGCCTGCGTATGTCTTATGTTTTAGTACTCGGCATCCTACCTTAACGGAGTTACTAGGTGAACCCCCGCATCCCTGTCTTTTATCTTTTTTACGTTTTATAGGCTTATTTTGGTCTATTTAACTTTTTTCTATTAAGTGTTTTAGTATTTTTTACATCCTTTAATTAAAATTTATTGTGCTTTTAGCTTATTAATGTTTTATCTTTTTACCTTTTACATATCTATCTGGTGTAATTGAGTTTTTACATTGCAGACGTTTTTATAACTTTATTAAACTGGTACGGTTTTACCTTGTTATTAGGCTAGGGCTCTCTTATCAGTTAGGTCTTGTTTTTATGAAAACACCTTGTGCTTGGCACTTATGTCCTAAACAGGACCTTGCGCCGTATAACTCCAACCAACCAACCTATTTTATATTGAAATATATAAACAAATGTTTTTAGTGGATAAATTTATAAAGTATCGTAAATATGAAAACTCAAATAGAAATAGTAGTATATAGTTAACTTTTTCCCGTTCTGTGGTTCAGCATCGACTGATGTAAAAACTAGATTTTATATTTTTGAATTTTTCCAGAATCTATGTAGTAGACAAGAACATTCGGCTTCGTTTTCCTGTATATAGTTATTTTTGTACCCACAAACCATGTTACACTAACTCTTGCTAGTATGCGGATCGCGCTCAGGTATTAATAATCCGTAAACGCACTAGTACTGTGTCCCGGATACAGTGTTAAAACAGAACCTGTTGAAGTTTCTGATCTCAGGAATAGTAGACAGTAACCTTCGTTAGATTTATTGTGAATTAGATTAATTTTGGAATCTTGTCGTAATTTTAAATGTAAAATTTTTTTCTTGGTATTCATTTCTACGAGAAACTAGCCCTCAAAGTAGCAAGCATCGTTTTTTCAACTCCTCTTCTTAGCCCACTCTCCTGTTTCTAATCATGGATCTTGTTGGTGCTTCAACCACATTTGGCGAAATTGGCGTGCTTGCAGCGTGGCGTTTGAAATCTGGCGAGGGGATCGTAACTCAACAAATTGATACATAAACAAAAACAACATTTTGAGGAAAAATTTTACAAAAATTGAATATTTAAAATCTAATTGAATTAACAAAGAAAACACAAAGAAAACACATAACATTCATACTAAATAGACTGAAACATTCACTTAATCACAATTAATAGTCTTTGCAAGCCTTTTTCTCGCTCTTCAGAAGTTTCTTTTTCTCGTTTAGCTCTATACTGTTCACGACGTTTTTGAAGTCGAGCAGCCTTTTGAGTTTCTGTTTTCTGTTTAACCATTTTAAATTTGAATAGTATATTTTTATATAAATTTTTCTTTATTTTCTAAGTAAATAGAGCGATCTTAATAGAACTCGTTAGATACTTGGTAAATTCTTTTTCTAATTTTTCAAGTAAATCGACCGATCTTTTCAGAACACGTATTTTGAGTGGAGGTTGAAGAGGAGTTGTAAAATTGAAAATTTTTTTTCAAATCTCTTATTAATGCTTGAAAAGTATTCCGATATTGATATTTATAATTAACCATTTTCATGTATAAATTTAAAGTTTGGACTTTGAACGGAGTGTGAAGTAAATTTTAACTATAGGGGAAAATTTTCCCTGACCATAAACCTTGCTCATTATACTACTATTTAAATATAGGTGTCAGTCTTTGAAATTTCAATACCTCTTCACTGAACAGTTGAACCGAATAGTTAGGACGCTGATATTCGGGACCCGAGTTTGTGGGTTTGAATCCCAATGTGGCATTGGTGGTCGCAGCTGTTCGGAATCGGCTTTAAGCAATCATTGAGTATATCATTGACGGCTTCGTCTACCCCCTACTTCAGGACTACACAGGCAAGTATAACGTGTATATTTGAGATTTTGGTGGCAGCGCTTCGACATTAGACAGTGAAGGCTAGGGGAAGAAATTTTCGCATGGCCTTTGTTTTCTAGTGTGAAATTGTGCAACCAAGCATCAAATACGAAACTTTACGTTCGAGCGTGAACCTTATTAGTGAACATCAATAGTGAAACTTTTGGTGAACCGGCAATTTTGAGTTAACAGTGAGACTTTGTGTGAACTTGAAATATTGAGAGTGAACAGTTTAACCTTGTGTTGAAGTGTGATACGGCGACTTGAGACCAATGAAGCAAGCAGCAAAAACTGTGAGTAACCAATTATGTCCTTTTGTAACGAACCAACAGTGTTTTCAGTAAAATTTCACTAGGAATTTTAATTATAATATAGTAAACTGTGTTGCATTGTGTTTTAGATTAAACGTAGATAAATTAAACAATCATAAATTGGTATATATCAATGTTCTATAGAATGAGTGAAAGTAATTTGGAAAGTAGAAATCATTAAAATGTACTAAAGGATTTGAATTGAGAGTAAGTGAATTAAGAATTTTTTGAGTAATAGTATTGTGAATAATTCACAATTTTAAAATTGTGTGTAAATTATAATTATAATTGTAATTTAACATTAACTGGAATTTAACTGTTCATAAATAAGACTTTTACATTGTGTATAAATTTAATTTTTTTTAAACTGAATATAATTTTGAATTTTCGAATGTGCATAGATTGACAATTTTAAATTGTGTTGGATTTTAAATCGGTTAATAAGATAAGAGCGATTATTAAGTGGAGAACATTAATTTCAATAAGTATATTGTGCATTAACATAATTTTAGACTTGAGACACTGTAGCACATTATAAAGAGAATATTGCAAGTGTTTTTTGTATTGTGTGCATGTGTACTATGAAAATTCTCATGGTTTATTGGTTTTTAAGTGATTGTTACTGTGTTGTGTTGAAATTTTGGAATTTGGGCTAAACGTTTAATATAGAGTAATGTACGTCACAATACTGAGATGGTTATTTAAATGTTTAGTTCTAGAATTTTGGCAATCAGAAATGCGATCAACCTATTAATTACAGATTTATTCGTAGTATCTCTTCCAGATTTAAATTTGTTAAGATCCTGTTTGTACTTGTTAAGATCCTATATTTAGTGTTACGTTTACAATCTTAAAGGACTTTATGTTCCTTTATGAGTCTTGGAGGTGGGTGCAAACAAGTATTTCATTATAGATATGCAAAATAGAAATTTGGTGATTTCAAACACAAGCTCAGATTGAGTGCAATTGTTGCAGGAATTTTATTTACATTAAGTTACCTACAGTTTTCCCGGTCTTTAATTCAGATAAAATCGATAGTAGTCTCGATATTTAGATTTGAAATTTTTATTGGAATTCAAAAGTTAAAGCTATCATAATTTTTCACATATTTTTCTAGAATTATATTGGGGATTACTGTAACTTATTTACCTCTAATTTCCCCACGTAGTTTTACCTCAATTTCTCGCTATTCTATAAATATTAGTTGTATTCCTAATACTTTGTCTTAATTTATATTGAAGAGAGTTGATCTTTCATTAGACTTGTAATACCAAAAAAAGCGTGATCGCGTTGTTCAGTTTTTATGTCTAGTAAACCCAGCGTAATTCGAGCGTTGTAGAACACTGATGGTGCACTATCGACTGTTTAAGTCTCCCGTAGTCCGATTTACTAACGGAAGTACAACACACAGCTCCTCTTTACGTAAATACGCCGAACGATGGCCGATTGGTTATGGTGCTGGCCTTCGGCACCGGAGTTCGTGGGTTCGAATCCCATAGTGGCATGAATGTTCGTAACAGTTCGGAATCGGCTTTAAGCTGTAGGTCCCGGTCTCATTAGCCCTCGTGTTGCAAAAAGTAGACCGTAGCACTCCAAACCAAACTTTACTGTAAATACATTTTACAGTAGGTACATTACCATAATAGTGCAATATTGAAGCGTATATGCTTAATAGAATAAAAATAGAATTGCTATCGCGTTACTTAGTACTTATCGACGCACAATAAAAGCGCTACAGCGTTACTTTGGCTTTTTCGTACCCATATAAAGTGCTGTTCGAGAATATTCGACAGTGTTCGGTTAAAGCCCTATGGAACTCAAACGGCTGATACTCTAATTTATGCGTTATATATGGCCTTTTAGGTATTAATATACATTATTCTTCAGATAGAAAAATTTCCTTCCTATTTTAAAAATATATATTGCTTATTAATTGCAAACTAAATCACTATGCAGTAGTAAGATGGTTGCTTAAATATTTAACGTAGTTTTTAAAATTTTGACTAGTAGTTACATTGATTTGTTTAATCCTTCTTTCTCACGGATTTCAGTTAGAGTATTGTTTTAAAAAATTTAAGAAATCAGCTTGAAAACTATTATCACATTTCTCCCAAAAATTAAATAAATTTTTCGAAAGAAAATCCACGCTAAAACTTTTTAAAGATATAATTAGGCAAGTTAATAACGAGGCTTGTTACTACTCTAGAATTAATAAATTTTCTAAATTCTTAACATAAGATAAACTTGAGGAAAATTTAAACTTTTTTTTAAGTAAGGAGTTGTCAGGTTTGACAGATTTAAATGTTACGTTAGAAGGTAAAGAAACATTCTCACTGGCAAACTATTATCATAAATGCGATACTAAATTATATTCTCAGTTTTTAAAACTAAAATCTAATTTTCTCGTCTTCGGCTAGGGAGGGGATCTATTTTAAATGGGGACTAACTATAAATTTCCTATCCTGCATTTTCTCTAACTTTCTGAATAGCCGAAAACGAGTAGCAAGTCTCAGATTTAGGTAAATGATTTTATTGAAATTTGTCAAATCTGGTGTATTAATTCAGAAATTGAAACAGAAAAGGCAATACGTAACGATAAATATACAAAAAAATGTTTAGAATTCCTGTTTCCCAATTACGATTTCTAAATTTTTAATGGCTAAGCTTATCAAAATGTTACATTTGTTCGTACTTGTTAAAAAGTTCTTAACAATTAGTTATGTTAATTGAGAATGAAAACTATTTTATTCCTGCCCTGCAACCCCAAAAATTATTAAAATGAAGTAAAAATTGAATCTAATCTTCATTTCTAACGAGTCTAAACATGTTTTCGAAATATAACTTGCAAATAAAGTAACAGGTTAAGAACAGTTAACACAAATTTTGAAACATGATTGCAAGGTTAAAATTGAATTGTTCTATTTTATTTTGGTTGTTTTGATATTTATACTTGTGAAATACTTATACTTATATTTTGAATCTTTAAATTTTCAATATTTAGCTGCGATGTAGCAAAACATTACAATAGCTTTAAAAACACTACAATTCAGTATAAAACCATTACACTTTTATTTTTCCCTTAACGATCAAAGTGTTCTACAGCTAGTTTCAAAATATATTTCTACCATTTTTGTTTAAGGAATGACCCCCCCCCCCACACACACACAAACAGTAACTCACCCACCCATGAATGTGCCAATTAAAAATATTCAGCTGGATACAATTTTAAGTATTGTAATTATCACTGTGGAAAGTATTTTACACTGTACTAGACAAAACCTATCGAAATAGAGGAAATTTACCTGGTTATGAAGAAATGACTTTTAATGCTGCTCTAGCTATGAGGAAGGTTCTTTGTTCATATAGTGGCGTAGAATTTCAGAGTGCAACAAGCTATTTAGAGCAAAATCGACACAACCCTTAGGCACCGGAAGGAACTTTCGAAGATGGGAAGTCTATTGCATTACTTGTTGAATACATCATATTGTCGCGAGCTCGGCTGTTTTTTGTTTTCCGGCCGGTGGCAACGTGAAAAGAGTTGGGAAAAAGAAAATAAAGGTTGTTGCTGGTGTTGAAGTTTGTGGTCGAATGTTTAATTTTTTTGAATACGAATTTGCTCTCCCAAAAAGCTATTTTTTAGAGAATAGAACATTGTGGTGCCTCACCTCGGGACCTTTGGATTAGAATTGAACTGTTGATTTGAGAAAATTTGAATTGAAATCGAAAGTGTGGGGTGAGTCATTTGAACTTCATTATTTGAATTATGATATTCTCGTAATTGATAAATTTGAATTATTTTTGTTTTGATTGAATATTGAGTTGAATTAGATATGGATGAATTTCTAAAGCTTAAAAATAAGCGTTCGACCTATAGAACACAATTAACTAAGTTGTTTGCCAAAATCGAAACTGCTCTTAACGATCAGAATTCTCAGTTAGAGACATTAGAAAGTGATTTAGAACTGTTATCAATTAAAGATTCTACTGTTAAAGAGTTAAATTTTGAAATAGAAAAATGTCTTAAACCCGAAGAAATCGAAACCGAAATTAATAAATGTTCGGAATATGATGATAAGGTAATTCTTTACAAAACGAAACTCAAGAAACGTATTAAACAATTGCAACCGGATAGTGATCAAAATAATTCTGTTGATAATAGTATTTTAAATTCATCAGAAGAAAGCAGAGTTTGTATTCCTTCAGATATAAAAACAGTTAAATTACCTAAACTTGTGATTTCGAAATATTACGGTGATCCTGATAAATATTTAGACTTTATGAACCAGTACGAAAATGCTATTCATAATAATTCATCATTAAGTGATATAGATAAGTTCAATTATTTAAAGTCGTTACTAGGTGGAGTAGCAGCCAACGCTATAAGTGGATTTAGTTTAACCCCAAAGAATTACGCAGCTGCAATTGCACTTTTGAAACAACGCTTCGGAAATCAAGATATGTTAATTCATGCGCATTTGAACAATTTATTGAATCTATCTCCTATTAAGAATATAACTGATATCCATGGATTGCGCAATTTGTACGATAAATCTGAAACTCAAATTCGTAGCTTAGAAGCGTTAGGTGTCGCAGAAAATACCTACAGCTGTTTACTTTGTCCAATATTATTAAAATTGCTTCCTTGTGAATTAACTTTAGAATTTACACGTATGCAAGATAGTGATAAAAAATGGGATGTTCAAACTCTCATAAATTTTCTGCGAAAAGAAGTTGAATCTCGCGAAAGAGCATTTCAAATACATAAACCGGAAATAAAATCATTAGAAATAAAACCTCAGAGGGATGCCAGATCTTTTGGAAGGAATTGGATTACTGATAAGTATAAGCGAAATATAAACACGAATGGCTCTAGAGCACCGGCTAGACCGAATGTCGCCTCCGCAACAGAATTAATTACATCAACAAATGGTTTATGCTTGTTCTGTTCTAAAATGCATGGAAGTGAAACTTGTGATTCTTTAAATGTAAATGATAGAAGGGAATTTTGCAAGCGTTATTGGTTATGTTTTTTATGCTTGAAACCCCAGCACCGTTTACAAGATTGTGTTCAGAAGAATTCTTTATCTTGCTCATTTTGCCGAGGATTACATAATGTTGCGCTTTGTTTTAAAAAGGAAAATGAGAAAATGAGGTTTTTGAAATCTTCAAAAATTGATAATACGGTAAGAAAACATGATAACATTGAACAAAATAAAGGTGATTGTACAATTTCTAATCATGTCAACAATGAACAAAACCAAATTTTATTGCAAACTTCTAGTGTTAAATTGGTTGGAAATTTATCAAGTAGAGTAATTCGCTGTCTTTATGATCCAGGTAGTCAAAGGTCATTCATTCGAAAAGACCTATCACGACAATTGTCTTTGAATAAAGTGGGTGAAGAGGAACTTTTTATTCATACTTTTGGCTCAAAAGCCCCAACTCGTATAAAATGTGCTCGAGTTCAGGTAAAAATAAGAGATATTCTGGATGAGAATGAGTCAGTAATAGAAGTTTTAGAAATTGATGAAGTTTCCAGTGCCCCTTTGGAATTTGCTCCTATTGATATGATTAACGAATTAAAAATTGAAGGAATTAATTTGAGCGATGTTAATTACGATATTTTGGGGAACGGAAATATTTCTTTACTCATCGGTGCTGAGCATTATTTTAACATCGTAACCGGAAGAATAAAACGTTTAAGTTCTAAATTAGTTGCAATTGAAAGTAAATTTGGATGGCTTCTAATGGGAAAAATAGAAGAAGAAAAAAACTGCGCAAATAAAAATGTAACTTCTGCAATGTCGTCAATATCTTTGTTTGTAAGTAGTTCTAGTATTGAGAATCTGTGGAAACTAGATACATTAGGAATTCGAGACCCCGTTGAAGTTCAATCAAGAAAAGAAATGGAAACGGCTGCTTTAGATTATTTTAAGAAAACGGTTACTGTCAATGATGTCGGAAGATATGAAGTTCATTTACCATGGATCTCTGACCAAATTCTTCTAAATTCTAATGAAGACATCTGTAAAGAACGTTTGAAATCAAACACGAAGAAATTGCTTCAGAAAAATCAGTTTGAAGATTATGAAGCTGTACTTCATCAATGGATCGAAGATGAAGTTATTGAAGAGGTTCCCTTTAATGAAATTGAGAAGAAGAGCCATTATTTGCCACACAGAGGTGTGTTTAAAGAATCTTCTACAACGAAAGTTCGTCCCGTGTTCGATGCTAGTTGTCGAGGTAAAAATTCCTTGTCATTAAACGATTGCTTAGAAAAGGGTCCAAATCTTTTAGAAGAGATTCCCCCCATCTTACTAAGATTTAGAAAAGAAAAAATAGGTGTTGTATCCGACATAAAGAAAGCATTTCTTCAGATATCGATATTCAAGCCCGATCAGGAGTTCCTAAGATTTCTTTGGTGGAATAACTTAGAGAAGAAAAGTGTCAAAACCTTTAGACATAAGCGTTTAGTATTTGGTTTAAATTGTAGTCCCTTTATATTAGGAGCTGTACTGAATTATCATCTAGATAGGAATCTAGTGAATTTTCCAGAGACTGTTTCCAGATTAATGAAGTCATTTTACGTTGACAATTGCGTCACTTCGGTTCCAGACGATAACACCTTATATAGATTCATGGAAGAGTCTAAACACATATTGGGAACTGCCTGCTTTGAATTAAGAGGGTGGGAGCATACCTCATTGAACATTGATTCTGATCTATCTGACCCCGTTCCAGTTTTAGGACTGTTGTGGAATAAAAATGAAGATGATATTTTCTGTGATACAACAGCATTGTTGAAATGTTCATTCACAGACTTGACAAGAAGAAACGTTTTGAGCATAATTCACAAAATTTTTGATCCCCTTGGTTTCTTATGTCCCGCTACATTGATTCCGAAATTGCTCATTCAGAAAAGTTGGAATTTGAAAATAGGATGGGACACAGTCCTGCCTGATGACTATCAAAAGGAATTTGTTTCTTGGTTACGGTCTGTAGGTTGTTTGTCAGAGGTGAAAATTCCAAGATGCTTAAATATTGACAAAATTCAAGAACTGAGTCTGCATGTTTTCTGTGATGCAAGCAAAAGTGCCTTTAGTACTGTGATATATCTTCGTAAAGTTGAAGGTGATACTATTTCAGTGTCGTTTGTTTCTGCAAAGAGTCGAGTAGCTCCCCTTCGAAAAACCACAATTCCAAGATTAGAACTATTAGCTTGCTGCATTGGAGCACGCCTTTCAACTGTTGTGTTAAAAGCGTTGGATTTAGGAGAAATTCCAGTTTTCTATTGGACTGATTCATCAACTGCATTGTTCTGGATTGAAAAGGATGAAAATTGGAGTGTGTTTGTCAGAAATAGAATAAAAGAAATTAAATCTTTGACTTCAAACGGAACATGGAACCATATTCCAGGGAACTTGAATGCGGCAGATATGCCATCTCGAGGATGTTCTGTAAGTACATTGATCAAATCCAGATGGTGGGAGGGGCCACATTGGCTAAGAAGAAAAAAAGAAGATTGGCCCAAATCCGAAGTTGTTTTAAATGAAGAGGAGATACAAAATGAAAGAAGAAAAACTGTTGCCTCCCATTTGAATATAACCAAGGAAAAATGGTATTTGAGATATTTTTCTAGCTATTTTAAAATTATTCGACTGACATCATGGATTCTTAGATTCATAAGGAATTGTAGACAACCACAAGAAAAAATGATAGGAAGCTTGACCGTTCAAGAAATTAATAATGCTGAAAAGAAATTGCTAAAATTAGTTCAAAACGAATCATTGAATGAAGACAACCTGAAAGGTCTTATGACTTATGTAGACGAAGATGGAATTTATCGATTGAAAACCAAAATCATGAGAAGAGAGGATACTGAAGATTTTAGATGTCCTATCATCTTACCTTCAAATGATGAACTTGTACATCGATTAATATTCGATTTGTCATTTGCAACTTATGCATGCTGGTGTACAATTTGTACTGACAAGTCTGCGTCAAAGATTTTGGATACTAAGAGGCAGGAAAACTGTGCAAAGAGTCTTATCCAAATGTATCCTATGCAAGAGACACACAGCCAGAGCACCAGAGACTTTACCCTCTACTCTTCCCGAAGATAGAATTCGAGAAGCATCTGCATTTGAAGTGACAGGGGTTGATGTTGCAGGCCCACTACATTTAAGAACTGCCAATAAAGCATGGATATTTATCCCGGAAAAGACAAGTATGCGTGGTGAAAGTAAAAACGAGAGCTGGAGAATTGATCCGACCTGACAAGAAACTATATCCTCTTGAACTTTCTTCACTTACTTGAACTCATTTAATTCGTAATTCATTTAGTATTTGTGTTTATTTTAGTACTGTTTTATATTGTTTTGATTTTTATTTACGATGATTTAACTTAAAAATCAAAAGGTGGGAGAATGTCGCGAGCTCGGCTGTTTTTTGTTTTCCGGCCGGTGGCAACGAAAAGAGTTGGGAAAAAGAAAATAAAGGTTGTTGCTGGTGTTGAAGTTTGTGGTCGAATGTTTAATTTTTTTGAATACGAATTTGCTCTCCCAAAAAGCTATTTTTTAGAGAATAGAACACATACATGTTATGTCAGATTCCTAAACGGGGATCTCGCTTACGTATTGGGCACACTCGTCTCACACATAATTACTATCTTTCTAATGACCCCAAACCCCAATGTTCTTTCTGTCAGGCCCCGCTAACTATTTTACATTTACTTACATCTTGTAGTCAGTTACAGCCTGCGTATGTCTTATTTTTTAGTACTCGGCATCCTACCTTAACGGAGTTACTAGATGAACCCCCGCATCCCTGTCTTTTATCTTTTTTACGTTTTATAGGCTTATTTTGGTCTATTTAACTTTTTTCTATGAAGTGTTTTAGTATTTTTTACATCTTTTAATTAAAATTTATTGTGCTTTTAGCTTTTTAATGTTTAATCATTATTACCTTTTACATACCTATCTGGTATAATTGAGTTTATACACTACAGACTTTTTTTATAACTTTATTAATCTGGTACGGTTTTACCTTGTTCTATTATTAGGTTAGGGATCTTTTATCAGTTAGGTCTTGTTTTTATGAAAACACGTTGTGCTTGGCGCTTACATCCTAAACAGGACCTTGCGCCGTAAAACTTCAACCAACCAACCTAAACGGGGATCAAATGTTAGTGTTCTTAATGCTGGTTCAAATTATATCGGTAAAATCTAGTGACTAATGTTAATGTTTAAAACTTTCAGGCTATATGAAGACTTGGGTGTATCTACCCCTGCGCGAGGCATATGGAGCTTTTTTCTTTATATCTACAAGCTGGGATGGAGCAGACATGCAGACTGATGACTCTAGAATTTTAAAGCTATGGTGATATAATGCTCTTACTCTTTTATCTCTACAAAAGTTAAATAAACAAATCTGGTTAAAATTGGTAGGTATTGCCGAAAGTTATTTTGAATTGAAATTCATTAGAAATCATTGACAAAATAATTTTTAGTTAATTTTCTATTGGATAACGATTGTTATAAGTGTGTATTTCTGTAAACCTTTAACAAATTTCTTAATATCTGCAATTACAGGTCTTGTTCACCAATGAGGAAAATAGATTGATTTTAGAGAAAGTGCTTGGGGAAACGAGGTTCTATTAATGAAAAGCATTCTATATTGTCGTCTAAAAAGAAAATAAGCTTAACTTCTCTGCAGATTACGAGAATAAAAGATGTTAGCTTCAGAAAAAGGTATTTATTAGTTTGTTTAGGGCTAGTTAAAATATTGTTATACTTGATGAAATTAATGTTTCTATTGCAAAAACGTTATATTTCTTTTGTACAAGTGTAAAAACTTCGTTTACCTACTAATCCTTCCAGGATGCAGATGGAGAGTATTTTTGGCTTTATTTGCAGGTTTAGGGGTAGACTGTAAGGCACGGAGGCGGAAAACATTTTACTTGCTTCCAGAGAAGTAAATGGCGTTGGAATATGGAAACTGGTAGTATCTTAGAAATATTAATTGAAAACATTTAGTGAGGACGTATAGACGGAGAATGTTTAGAGATTAGTTGTCAAAGACTCCAGTGAGTTTGAGATTCTTTTTTCATTTATATAGATTGACTTTAAAAAAACTGCCATTTAAAAGAATTCTTTAATAAATGACAACTAACAGGGTTTTACATTAGTCTTGTCATTACTGAGGACATTCGATCTTTCCCGGATAATGTTAGTCGTAAGCATGACGTTTCAATTACTCGTTTGCGTATTGGGTACATTAGTCTCGCGCATAATTACTATCTTTCTAATGACCCCAAACCCCAATGTTCTTTCTGTCAGGCCCCACTAACAGTTTTACATTTACTTACATCTTGTAGTCAGTTACAGCCTGCGTATGTCTTACTTTTTTGTACTCGGCATCCTACATTAACGGAGTTGCTAGGTGAACCCCCGCATCCCTGTCTTTTCTTTTTTACGTTTTATAGTCTTATTTTGGTCTATTTAACTTTTTTCTATTAAGTGTTTTAGTATTTTTTACATCTTTTAATTAAAATTTATTGTTTTTAGCTTTTTAATGTTTCATCATTTTACCTTTTACATACCTATCTGGTGTAATTGAGTTTTTACATTGCAGACTTATATAACTTTATTAAACTGGTACGGTTTTACCTTGTTATTAGGCTAGGGCTCTTTTATCAGTTATGTCTTGTTTTTATGAAAACACCTTGTGCTTGGCGCTTATGTCCTAAACAGGACCTTGCGCCGTAAAACTCAAACCAACAAACCTACACTAGTCTTGTCCTTTACCACTGTTCAGTCTTCACAAGACTTATTTTAATTTCTAAATAATTGATAATAGTTT
Source organism: Pardosa pseudoannulata (assembly GCA_032207245.1). Taxonomy (NCBI): domain Eukaryota; kingdom Metazoa; phylum Arthropoda; class Arachnida; order Araneae; family Lycosidae; genus Pardosa; species Pardosa pseudoannulata. The sequence goes on along the minus strand of CM063500.1, from coordinate 118,479,048 downwards.
CTTTTACTCTTCATTTTCCGTTTCTGTTCAATTTTTTTTGTATTTCAACAGATGGCATCAACCTGGAACGGCTTTTATTGTATAAGAGGCGAGAAAAATGTCTAGTTCGGTATTCGGGGTGTTTTTAATTCTATCCATTAAACTTTTATTTTCATATTCATCTGGAAAACATAGACTTATTTTTAATTTTGTGTACTGTGAATTCAGCGTGATGTGTTGCATAATTAAAGGAAAGTTGTGTTCGACAAGACTTCTGTTTTCATCCATATTTCGGTTTCTACAGATTCTTCACAGCAAATTACAAGAATAAAAAGAAGGCAAATTATCTTATTCAATTGTTGGTTATCATTACTTCTAGACATTTCAGTTAATAGACTTAAAACCGAAATTAAAGATTCATGTTTATTCAAAGTAAAATTCCTTCTATTCATTACAACCATCCAGCTCTTATGCTAATCGGCGATTAAACACAGCGGGACTATTTCGATGACATTTTAGCTTCAGTAAACACAATATATTAAATTTCGATGGTTACATTTGACTATTTAGATTATTTTCATTTACATTGTATAAACAGCCCAACGTTGTAGTTAAGGATAACAATTAAACTTGTACATTCTCAAATAAAATATACAGATCTTGGCTTTTGATCTTAAGCATATAATTAAATTAAATGCTGAACAGAAGAAAAACTTGAGTAAAAATTTAAGTAAGGAGTTGCCGGGTTTGACAGTTAGATTTAAACATTACGTTAGGAGGTGAAGAAATATTCTCTCTGGCAAACTATTCTCATAAAATAGATACTAAATTCTAAAAATTTTTAAAACTAAAATCTAGTTTTCTCGTTTTCGGCTCGGGAGGGGATCTATTTTAAATGGGGGCTAACTATAAATTTACTATCCTGTTTTTTCTCTAACTTTATGAATAGCCGAAAACGAATAGCAAGGCTCAGATTTAGGTAAATAATTTTATTGAAATATCTGTCAAGCCTGGTATATTAATACAGAAATTGAAACAGAAATGGTAATATGTAACGACAAATATACGGAAAGATGTTTAGAATTCCGGTTTCCCAATTACGATTTCTAAAATTTTAATGCCAAAGCTTAAAAAGATATTACATACGTTCGTACTTGTTAAAATGAATCTCTTAAGAATTCGTTATGTTAATTGAGAACAATTTTATTCCTTGCCCTACAACCTCAAATTATTAACCCTAGAAAGATAACCTACCTATGGAAGTTTAAAAAGACAGTCTATTTTAACATAAAATATAATTGCTGATATTCGCTTATATAACAAAAGAGTAAATTAGAATCTCAACTGTCAAAGCGTATATATTATCAATTTCATCGTATATGTTTGAGTGCATATATTTTAAATTGTGTATGTAATGTTTGTGTCAATTGTAAGTACCACAATGAATGTTATTGTGTTATGGATATATGAAAAGCATTAAGAATTATGCGTATTTTCACTAGCAAAAAGTTTTGAAGTTATAAAAATAATTACTTATTACTTAAAAAATTTGAAAAAATCTTCTTCAGACGTCGATTTGACGTAGGTTATCTTTCTAGGGTTAAAAAGTAAAACTACTCTTCTAACGAGTTTAAACATGTTTTCGAAATATAACGTGCAAATAAAGCAACAGACATTAGACAATTAACATCAATTTTGAGAAACTTCACCGATTGCAAGTTGCATTGTTCTACTTTATATTGGTTGTACTGATATTTTTATATATTTAAATTTTCAATATTTAGCTTCGATGTAGCAAAACAATAAAATAGGTCTTTAAACCGAACGATTAAATATAAAACCATTAAACTTGTTTTCCTTAACGATCAGTGTTTTAAATATTAAAACAAACTTATTAAAGTTTTTGAACTCGGAGATGATTGTAACCGCCGCTAGAGATTTTGGGGGAATTACTTTATTTTTTTTTAACTTTGGAATTTTAACAATATTATAAAGCTAATTTGTTTTTAAATTTCTATAACAAACTTAAAGCCATTAAAGGGGTTAGCAGGATTTTTTAATCTGTGAAAGTATTCATAGGAAACCCGACTTTTAATTGAAGATATGAATAAATTTCCTTGAATGAATTTAAATTTGAGCATTGAAATGGTGACATTTAACAGAGGGAAATATCTATATTTAAAAAAAAATGCTGAAAGGTTCTCTGAACACTGTTTAATATATTGATATTTTTATATTTGTTCCACGTCAGTGTATTTTCAACACCCCAACATCAAGCAGCCATTTAAATTCTAACCTGTGGATTTCTATTGTCTATTTTATATTGTGTATAAGTTCCAATTTTTACAGACAGATTACACGGCTTCTGGCTAAAACCCTTACATGTGTTATATAAATGCTGTACAAAATACAAAGTGTTTGGCAAATTTAGGCAACGTCTTGTACTTAGACCTTGAGATTTGTATCTAATGTTACATGAAGTAATACTATGATATCATTCTATGTTTGTACATATGTTGGCAGTTGTGACTTAATGGTATGTGATAATTGCAAACATTTTTAAAGTGGATTGTATGGCACGAAACATTATTTGGGTAAGTATTGATGAAATGGCTGTGGATAGTCGAGTTTCTTAGAAAATTCTAGGATTTTGTTCATAGGTTATGGAAATTGATAGACATAAGCTGTAACAGCTGTGCGTATCTATCAAGAGAATATTCTAAACTTGTTCGGACAGTGAATTGAATCAAATCAAACTGAAAGGTGAAATACATTATCCTGTAAGAATTGTTTTAGACGGAATTTTAGCTTCTTCAGATTCTCAAGTTGTTAGTTTGTAACTGTGTTTGCTTTTAGTCTTACTTCAACTAAGGTGTAACGTTATAATTATTTCTCTAAAATATTTGTAATAATTGTCCAATTGAAGAGACTTTAAATCAGGGTTCTGAACCGAAAACCGGAACTGAACCGAAAAAAATATCGGTTTATTTCTGTTCGATGTATCTTTCAGTCATTTTGTTATTGTTACCAACTTATCAATATTTTCTAATTTAACGTCAACTTTATAATTACATATCCGCACTTGTATAAGATTGCAATGGTGGTTTTGGCAGCTCCAGCTACACAAGTTAGTGTTGAAAGAGCGTTTTCAGGTTTGAAATTTATTCTCCGAGACAACAGAAGTAATCTCAGTGAAACCACGTTAGAAGATATATTAATAATTAGAGGCAATTTTCATATGTTAAATAAATAATAGATTTTTTACATAATTATTGCAAGGCCAAGTGCACGATGTGAGAGTCAAACGACGAATGTGGGTAATCATGAACCTAGTTGTCAAATGCGATTTTGATAATGGATAACAATGCCAATGCTCGCCGCTCTTATCGTACCTGCTGTTTGTATCAATTCACATAGTGTACCAATTAAAAAAAGAATAAAATCTTCTAAATTTTGATAGAATTACATTTTTTGTTTATGATAGAATTATATTTTTAGTACAAATAAGAATATACATAAAATGAAATTATTCATTTGGAACTGAAACGAAAACAGTTATTTTTGGCGGAGCGAAAACCGGAACTGAACCGATATTAATTTTTTAGTTGAACCGGAACGAAAACCGGAACAAAAAAATTACGGTTCGAAGCCCTGCTTTAAATTGGATCTCATTGTCTAAGATTTTTATTAGTCGGAAATCATTGTCAATACACTGCTAATCCAACTAAAATTTAACTAGAAATTAAGTATTTATATTTATTTTAAATGTGTTTTCGTTTGTTTTAAATTTTAGGTCTCGTTCACCACTAAGGAAAATTTATCAGACTGAAAAATCTCAGGCAGATTGTAGTAGGGAAAAAGGAGATTAGTTCACCAGATGATAAATCTTTTCGTTACTTGTTGAATGTATCATACAAGTTATGTCAGATTCTTAAACGGGTATTACCTTTTACAGTATATTTTAGTGCTGCTTCAAAGAATTATATCGGTAAAATCTAGTCACTAATGTAAATGTTTATATATTTCAGGCTTTGTGAGACTTGGTGTCTATCTACCACTCGAAGTGGAAAGAATTATACTTACGTCCAGAGAAGTAAATGGCTGTGGAATATGGAAACTGGTAGTACCTTATAAATATTTTACTGAAAACATTTAGTAAGATTAATTTAGACGCAAGAAGATTTCTGATATTAGTTGTCATATACTTTAGTTAGTTTATAATGAATCTTTTTTGATTTATAAAGAGATTGACTTGCACAGTATTGACATTAAAAACATAACTAATAAATTTTAATAAATGACAACTAACCGGGTTTTACATTAATCTTGACTCTTCATAAGAGCCTTGCTTATTTTAATAAGATAATTCATAATAGCTCTTTCTTTTATACTTTATTGTTTATTTCTGTTCTAATTGTTTGTATATCTACAGATGGCATCACCCTGAAACTGTTTTTTATTGTATTGGAGGCGAGAAAACTATGGCTGTCAGTTCGGTATTCGGGGTTTTTTAATTTTATCCATTTAACCTCTATTTTATTCATATTTACCTGGAAAACATGTATTGAAAACCTGAAATAATTCATCTTGTGTACTGTGAATACAGCGTGATGTGTTGCATAATTAAAGGAAAGTTATGTTCGACAAAAGACTTCTGTTTTCTTCCATATTTCGGTTTCTGTGGATCCTTAATAGCAAATCACAAGGCTAAAAAGAGGATAAACAATTATCTTAAATTGTTCTTTATCATTACTGCTGCACATTTCGGTTAATTGAATTAAAACCAAAATTCAAGATTGATGTTTGTTCGACGTAAAATTACTTCTATTCATTATAATCATTCATCTCTTTCCAGGTTAATCAGCGATTAAAAACAGCGGGACTATTTTGATGACATTTTAGCTTCAGTAAACAAAATATATTAAATTTCGATGGTTAAATTCGACTACTTTTTTCGATTATTTTCATTACACATTTTATAAACAGCTAAACATTGTATTTAAGGATAACAATTCAATTTAATTTGTACTCTCAAATCACATCTACATATCTTGTCTTTTGATCCTAAAAATATAATTAATACATTTGTTAAATTCAGATTTTCTTCTGTTCAGAATTTTCTACTTAAGGAGTTGACAGGTTTGACAGTTAGATTTAAATATTACATTAGCAAGTATAAAAACAGCCTCTTTAGCAGACTATTAGCATAAATGCTATACTAAATTATACTAAAATTTTTAAAACTAAAACCCAGTTTTCTCGTTTTCGGCTCGGGAGGTCTATTTTAAATGGGGATAACAATAAATTTACTATCCTGCATTTTCTCTAACTTTCTGAATAGCCGAAAACGAGTAGCAAGGCTTAGATTTAGATAAATGATTTTATTGAAGTTTCTGTCAAACCTGGTTTATTAATACAGAAATTGAAACAGAAATTGCAATATGTAACGACAAATATACGGAAAGATGTTTAGAATTCCGGTTTCCCAATTTAGAAATCTTAATTTTTAATGGCAAAGCTTAACAAGATATTATATTCGTTCGTACTTCTTAAGAAGAATCTCTTAAGAATTCGTTATGTTAATTGAGAACCATTTTATTCCTTATCCTACAACCTCAAGAATTATTAAAAAGTAAAAAAGAAATTCTATTTCCTTCTAACGAGTCTATACATGTTTTCGAAATATAACGTGCAAATAAAGCAACAGACATTCAAGACTAGTTAACATCAGTTGTGAGAAATTTCACTGATTGCAAGATTAAAGTTGCATTGTTCTATTTTATATTGGTTGTATTGATATTTGAATTTATTTAAATTTTCAATATTTAGCTGCGATATAGCAAAACAATACCATAGCTCTAAAACCAAGCAATTAAATATAAAACAATTAAACTTGTGTTTTCCTTAAGGATCAAAGTGTTCTAAGTATTGAAACAAACTTATTAGTTTCTGACCAGACATAGTAGATTGTAACCACCGGTAGAGATTTTCGGAGAATTACTTTAACTTTAGAATCTTATAAATATATTATAAAGCTAATATTTTTCTTGGAATTTATTTCTAGAACAAACTTTAAGGCATTGAAGATGTCAGCAGCATTTTTTAATTCAGGTATTCATAGAAACCTGAAAAATATTCATGAATTTCATGAATTTATCGTTTTAGAATTGAAATAGTGTTATTTAACGGAGGGATAGGTCTATTTTAAAAAATAGGAGGAAAGGTTTTCTGAGCATATTGTTTAATATATTGATATTTTAATATTACAGTTTCAAATCGTTTTATTTTCAATAAACCAGCATGAAGAAACCATTTAAATTTTAACCTGTGGATTTCTATTTACATTTTTATATTGTTTGTAATTTCAGTTTTTACTCATGAATTAGACGGCTTCTGGCTTAGGCCCTTGTGTTACATAAATGCTGCAGAAAATCTTGTCTAGTGTTATTTAGGCAATCCTATATATAATATATATATATATACACACACACTAAGACCTTGAAATTTTTATCTAGCGTTATATGTTTAAAGAAATTCTATGCTACCATTCTGTTTTTATACATGTTGGCAGTTGTGACTTAATGGTATGCGATAATTATGAACACTTTTACAGGTGGATTGGATGGCACAAAACCTTATTTGGGTAAGTGTTAATGGAACACCTGTGGACAGTCGAAAGAGTTCCACGAAAACGCTAAGATTTTGTTCATCGAATATGAAAATTGATCGACATAAGCTGTAACAGCAGTACGTATCTATCAAGAACACATTCTGAATTTGGTTGGACAGTGCATAGAATCGAATCAAACTGAAAGGTGAAATACATTATACTGTAAGTTGTTTCCGACGGAATTTTAAGTTATCATTCTCAAGTTACAATCTTATGTAATTGTTTTTGCTTGTGGTTTTTCTCATTTCAACTGAGGCGTAATGCTAAAATTATTTCTCTAAAATATTTAATTTTTTTTAACGGAAGAAAAAGATTTTAAATTAGAACTATTTGTTTAGTATCTTTATTGGTCAGAAATCATTGCTTCGAAAATTTCTAGTTAAATTCAAATTGGATTAGGAGTGTATTAAGTATTTATATTTATTTTAAATGTTTTTGTATGTTTTCAATTCTAGGTCTGGTGCACCACTAAGGTAAATAAAATTATCAGACTGAAATCACGGGCAGATTTTAGTAGGAAACGGGAATTTAGTTCATTCTTAAATGGGTATTAACTTTTACAGTATCTTTTAGTGCTGGTTTAAAGAATTATATCGGTAAAATCTAATCGCTAATGTAAACGTTTATATTTTTCAGGCTTTATGGAAACTTGGTGTGTCTATCCACCCCTCTGCGAGGCATATGGAACTTTTTTTCTCTGCATCTACAAGCTGGGACGGAGCATGCATAAAGACGGATATATTTGACCCTAGAATTCTAGCCTATGTTGGTATTAATGCTACTAGTCTTTGTTATCTCAACTAAAGTTAGATAAAGAAATCTGGTTGAAATTTGTAGGTATTTAATCGAAGAAAAAGATATTTTGAATTGAAATTCCTTCGAAATCATTGACAAAAATTTTTTTGTTAATTTTCAGTTGGATAACGATTGTTATAAGTGTATTTCTTCAAAGGTTTAAAAAATTTCTTAATATCTGCAATTCCAGGTCTTGTTCACCACTGAGGAAAATAGTTTGATTTCAGAGAAAGTGCACGGGGAACAAGATTTAATATAAAGGAAGTTGAGGAAAAACATTCTAGTCTATCATCTAAATTGAAATATCGTAACTTCTCTGCCGATTACGAGAATAAAAGATGTTAGTTTAAGAAAAAGGTAACTATTACCGTATGTTTTAGGGCTAGTTAAAAGATTGTTGTACTTGATGAAATATTTGTTATTATTGCAAAAACGTTATTTTGTAGAAGGTCAAAAACTTTGTTTACCTACTGATGAAGGTTATTTTGCAGATGGAGGGTATTTTGCCGTTTATGCGGGTTTGGGGTTAGATCTACAAAGCACGGAGGCGGAAAATATTTTATTTGCGTCCAGAGAAGTAAATGGCGTTGGAATATGGAAACTGGTAGTATCTTATAAATATTTTACTGAAAAACAATTGGGGGAAAATGATTTAGAGTAAAAATTACTGATATTAGTTGTCGTAGACTTTAGTTTATGAGAATCTTTGATTTATAAGGAGATTGACTTGCACAGCTTTGCCATTAAAATAAATTTTAATAAATGACAACTAACCGGATTTTTCATTAGTCTTGTTCTTTACCATTGTTCAGTCTTCATAAAAGATTTGTTGTTATTTAATTCTTAATAGTTGTTTCTTTTATTCTTGTCTGTTGTTTCTCTTCTAATTGTTTGTGTTTCAACAGATAGCATCACCCTGCAATGGCTTTTATTGTGTAACAGGCCAGAAAGTTCTGGCTGTTCATTCGGTATTCGGATTGTTTTTAATTTTATTCATTTACCCTCTATTTTATTCACATTAGTCTGGAAAACATGTATTGAGAACCAAAACTAATTAATTCATTTTGTGTACTGTGAATTCATCGTGATGTGTTGCCTAATTAAATGAAAGTTGTGTTCGACAAAAGACTTCTGTTTTGTTTCGTATTTCGCTTTTTAAGATCCTTAATAGCAAATCACAAGGATAAAAAGAATTCGAACAATTATCTTGAATGTTCTTTATCATTACTGCTGCACATTTCAGTTAATTGACTTAAAACCAAAATTCAGGATTTATGCTTATTAAAAATAAAATTCCCTCTATTCATTACAACCATCGACCTGTTATCAGGCTAACCGCCGATCATCACATGTTAACTATTTAGATGACATTTTGGCTTCAGTAAACAATATATTTCGTTGGTCAATGACTACATTGACTACTTTTTAGATTTTCATTTACATTGTATAAACAGCCCAACATTGTAGTTGAGGATAAGACTTTGATTTAATTTGTACTCTCAAATCGCGTTTACAGACCTTGGCATTTGATCCTAAGTTTATAATTCATAAATTTGTTAAATTTAGTTTATCTTCTGTTCAGAATTTTCTAATTAAGTAGTTGTCAGGTTTGACAGTTAAATTTAAATGTTACGTTAGCAGGTGAAGAAACATTCTCACTGGCAGACTATTCGCATAATTGCGATACTAAATTCTCAATATTTTTAAAACTGAAATTTAATTTTCTCGTTTTCGGCTAGGAAGGGGATCTAGTTTAAATGGGGGGGGGGCTAACGATAAATCTCTGTCCTGTATTTTCTCTAACTTTCTGAATAGTCGAAAACGAATAGCAAGGCTCAGATTTAGGTAAATGATTTTATTGAAATTTCTGTCAAACCTGGTATATTAATATAGAAATTGAAACAGAAACGGCAGTATGTAACGAGAAATATATGGAAAAATGTTTAGAATTCTGGTTTCCCAATTAAGATTTCTAAATTTTTAATGGCAAAGCTTAAGATATTATATTCGTTTGTACTTTATAAAAAGAATTTCTTAAGAATTCGTTATGTTAATTGAGAACTATTTTATTACTTGCCCTGCAACCTCCAAAATTATTAAAAATTAAAACTCGACTGGTTCGAAGTGAAGAGTAGAATTAAACATGTTTTCGAAATATAATGTGCAAATAAAGCAACAGACATTCATGAGTAGTTGACATCTATTTCGAGAAATTTCCATGACTGCAAGATTAAGGTTGCACTGTTCTGTTTTATATTGGTTGTATTTATATTTGTACTCATTTAAATTCTAAAGATTCTACAGATTCTAAAGTTACAAACTCATGTTAGTATTTTTGCTTTTAGTCTTTCTTATTTCAACTAAGATGTGATGCTATAAATATTTCTCTAAAATATTTGTAATAATTGTCCAATTTGAGAAGAGAACCAATTGTTTAGAATTTTTATTAGTCAGAAATCATTGCCAAAATTATTTCTAGTTAAATGCAAGTTGGATTATGAGTGTATTAAGCATATATATATATTTTAAATGTGTTTGAATATTTTCAATTCTAGGACTCGTGCATCACTAAAGAAATTAAATTTTTAGGCAGATTCTAGTAGGAAACAGGAGATTAGTTCTTATTTAAAGAATCTTTTAAATGTTATGTCAATCTTAAACGGGTATCAACTTTTACAGTATCTTTTAGCGCTGGTTGAAAAGAATTATATCAGTAAAATCTAGTCACTAATGTGAACGTTTATGTTTTTCAGGCTTTGTGAAAACTTATCTCTATCTACCCCTCTACTAGGCATATGGAGCTTTTTCTTTATATCTACAAGCTGGTACAGAGCATACACACAGATGGATGTATTTGACTCTAGAATTTTAAGTCTATGTGGGTATTAATGCTCCTAGGCTTTCTTATCTCAACTAAAGTTAAACAAATCTGGTTAAAATTTTTTGGTATTTAATTGAAGATAAAGGGATTTTGAATTGAAATTCCTTTTAAATCTTTCACAAAATAATTTTGTAATTTTAAATTGGATAACTATTGTTAAGTGTGTATTTCCTTTAGGATTAAACAAATTTTTCTTCATATTTGAAATTCTAGGTCTTGTTCACCACTGAGGAAAATCGATTGATTTCAGAGGAAGTGCTCGGGGAAACAACATTCTAGTAAGTAAAACCATTCTAGTCTGTTAGCTAAAAAAGAAAACAGCTGAACTCTTCTGACGATTACGAGAATCGATGTTAGTTTCAGAAAAAGTTAACTGTCGCCATATATTTTAGGGCTACTTACAAGATTGTTGTACTTGATGAAATATTTGTTACTATTGCAGAAACGTTATTTATATTTCTTTTGTACGAGTCGAAAAACTTTGTTTACATACTGATCCTTCTAGGATGCAGATGGAGGATATTTAGCTTTATATCCTGGTTTATGGCTAGATCTGCAAAGTATGGCGTGCACGGAGGTGGAAAGAATTTTACTTGCGTCCAGAGAAAATGGCTTTGGAATATGGAAACTGGTAGTATCTTAGAAATATTTTACAGAAAACAATTAGGGAGAAAGATTTAGTCAGATTAGTGAGATTAGTTGTCATAGACTTTGGTTTATGAGAATCTTTCTTTATAAAGAGATCGACTTGCACCGTATTGCCATTAAAGAAAAAAACTAAAATTTTAATAAATGACAGCTAACCGGGTATTCCATTAGTCTTGTCCTTTACCATTGTTCAGTCTTCATAAAAGATTTGTTGTATTTTAATTCTTAATAGTTGTTTTTTATTCTTTATTGTCTGTTGTTTCTCTCCTAATTGTTTGTATTTCAAGCAGGGTGATGCTATCTGTAGCATCACCCTGCAACGGCTTTTATTGTATACGAGGAGAGGAAATTCTGGCTGTTAATTCGGTATTCAAAGTGTTTTAAATTTTATCCATTTAAACTCTATTTCATTCATAGTAGTCTGAAAAGATGTATTAAGAACCTAAACTAGTCAATTCATTTTGTGTACTTTTAATTCATCGTGATGTGTTGCATAATTAAAGGAAAGTTGTATTCGACAAAAGACTTCTGTTTTCTTCCATATTTCGGTTTCTGCGGATCCTTAATAACAAATTACAATTATAAAAAGAAGGTAAACAATTATCTTAAATTGTTCTTTATCATTACTGATGCACATTTCAGTTAAAACCAAAATTCGAGATTCATGTTTGTTCAAAGTAGAATTACTTCTATTCATTATAATCATCCATCTTTTACCAAGTTAATCAGCGATTAAACACAGCGGGACTATTTTGATGAAATTTTAGCTTCAGTAAACAAAATATATTAAATTTGGATGGTTACATTTGACTATTTTTTTCGATTATTTTCATTTACATTGTATAATCAGCTAAACATTGTATTTAAGGATAACAATTCAGTTCAATTTAATTTGTACTATCAAATCACATCTACATATCTTGCCTTTTGATCCCAAGAATATAATTAATACATTTGTTAAATTCAGATTTTCTTCTGTTCGGAATTTTCTACTTAAGGAGTTAACAGGTTTGACAGTTTGATTTAAATGTTATGTTAGCTGGTGAAGAAACATTCTCACGAGCTGACTCTTCGCATAAATGCGATACTAAATTATATTCTCAAAATTTTTAAAACTAAAATCTAATTTTCTCGTGTTCGGCTCGGGAGGGGATCTATTTTAAAGAGGGACTAACGATAAATTTCTATCCTGTATTCTCTAATTTTCTGAATAGCCGAAAACGAGCAGCAAAGCTCAAATTTAGGTAAATGATTTTATTGAAATTTCTGTCAAACCTGGTTTAATACAGAAATTGAAACAGACACGGTAATATGTAACGAGAAATATATGGAAAGATGTTTAGAATTACGGTTTCCCAATTAAGATTTCTAAATTTTTAATGGCAAAGTTTAACGAATATATTGTATTCGTTCGTACCTGTTAAAAAAGAAACTCGCAGGAATTCGTTATGTTAATTGAGAACAATTTTATTCTTTGCTGTAAAACCAGCAAAATTATTAAAAAGTATAAAAAAATTCTACTCTAGATATCTAACGAGTCTAAACGTTTTTTCGAAATATAACGTGCAAATAAAGAAACATTTATGTGTAGTTAAAATCAATTTTGAGAAATTTCAGATTGCAAGATTAAAGTTTCATTGTTCTATTTTATATTCGTTGTATTGATATTTGAATTAAAATTTTCAATATTTAGCTGCGATGTAGCAAAACAATACAGTAGCTCTAAAAAAACCGAAGAATTAAATAAAACCATTAAATTTGTTTTCCTTAACGATCATATTGTTCTAAGGATTAAAACAACTTATGAAAGTTTCTGACCTCCGAGAGAGATTGTTACCGCTGATAGAAATTTTTGGGAGAATTACTTTATCTTAACTTTGGTATGTTAATATATTTTCAAGCTAATTTATTTATACAAGTAACTTAGAGCCATTAATGATGTCAGCAGTATTTTTAATGAGTGAAAGTATTCATAGAAAATCTGGTTTTTAATTGAAAATAAGAATTTCCTTTAATGAAATTATAGTTTGAGCATTGAAATGGTGACATTTAACGGAGGAAGATATCTATTTTAAAAATAGGTGGAAAGTTCTCAATATTGTGTTTAATACATTGATATTTTATTAGTATCACGTCAGTGTATTTTCGACACTCCAGCATCAAGCAGCCATTTAAATTCGGACCTGTGGATTTCTATTATCTAGAATATTATATCGTGTATAATTTCAGTTTTTTACTCATAAATTAGACGACTTCTGGCTTAGGCCCTTACTTGTGTTACATAAATGCTGCAGAAAAGTGTCTTGTGTTATTTAGGCTATTTCATAAACTAAGGCCGCTAGATTTGCATCTAGCGTTACATGTTTAAAGAAATACTATGCTACCATTCTGTTTTTATACATGTTGGCAGTTGTGACTTAATGGTATGCGTTAATTATGAACACTTTTACAGGTGGATTGGATGGCACAAAACCTTATTTGGGTAAGTGTTAATGGAACACCTGTGGACAGTCGAAAGAGTTCCACAAAATGCTAAGATTTTGTTAATCTATTATGAAAATTGATCGACATCAGCTGTAACAGCAGTACGTATATATCAAGAGAACATATTCTGAATTTGGTTGGACAGTGCATAGAATCAAATCAAACTGAAAGGTGAAATACATTATACTGTAAATTGTTTCCGACGGAATTTTAGACTATCATTCTCAAGTTACAATCTTATGTAATTTTTGCTTGTGGTTTTTCTCATTTCAACTGAGGCGTAATGCTAAAATTATTTCTCTAAAATATTTAATCTTTTTAACGGAAGAAAGATTTTAAATTAGAACTATTTGTTTAGTATCTTTATTAGTCAGAAATCATTGCTTCGATAATTTCTAGTTAAATTCAAATTGGATTAAGAGTGTATTAAGTATTTATATTTTAAATGTGTTTTCGTGTGTTTTCAATTCTAGGTCTCGTGCACCACTAAGGTAAATAAATTGATCAGACTGAAATCTCAGGCCGATTTTAGTAGGAAGCAGGAGTTTAGTTCATGTTCCTAACGTTCACATTCTTAAATGGGTATTAACTTTTACAGTATCTTTTAGTGTTGGTTTGAAGAATTATATCGGTAAAATCTAATCGCTAATGTAAACGCTTATATATTTTTCAGGCTTTGTGAAAACTTGCTGTGTCTATCCACCCCTCTGCGAGGCATAGAGAACTTTTTTCTTTGCATCTATAAGCTGGGACGGAGCATGCATACAGACGGATATATTTGACCCTAGAATTCTAAGCCTATGTTGGTATTAATGCTACTAGTCTTTCTTATCTCAACTGAAGTTGGATAAAGAAATCTGGTTGAAATTTGTAAGTATTAATTGAAGAAAAAGGTATTTTGAATTGAAATTCCTTCCAAATCATTAACAAAAATTTTTTTGTTAATTTTCAGTTGGATAACGATTGTTATAAGTGTATTTCTTCAAAGGTTTAAAAAATTTCTTAATATCTGCAATTCCAGGTCTTGTTCACCACTGAGGAAAATAGTTTGATTTCAGAGAAAGTGCTCGGGGAACAAGATTTAATATAAAGGAAGTTAAGGAAAAGCATACTAGTCTATCATCTAAATTGAAATATCTTAACTTCTCTGCCGCTTACGAGAATAAAACATGTTAAAGAAATAGGTAACTATTACCGTATGTTTTAGGGCTAGTTAAAAGATTGTTATACTTGATGAAATATTTGTTATTATTGCAAAAACGTTATTTTGTACGAGTCCAAAAACTTTGTTTACCTACTGATGAAGGTTATTTTGCCGTATTTGCGGGTTTGGGGTTAGATCTGCAAAGCATGGCCTGCACGGAGGAGGAAAATATTTTACTTGCGTCCAGAGAAGTAAATGGCGTTGGAATATGGAAACTGGTAGTATCTTAGAAATATTTTACTGAAAACAATTGGGGAGAATGATTTAGAGTAAAAAAGATTACTGAGATTAGTTGTCATAGACTTTGGTTTATAATGAGAATTCTTTTTTTTATAAAGAGATCGACTTGCACAGTATTGCCATTAAAAACTAATATTTTAATGACAGTTAACCGTATTTTCCATTAGTCTTGTCCTTTACCATTGTTCAGTCTTCATAAAAGATTTATTTTAATTAATAGTTGTTTCTTTTATTCTTGTCTGTTGTTTCTCTTCTAATTGTTTGTATTTCAACAGATAGCATCACCCTGCAACGGCTTTTATTGTATAAGAGGCGAGAAAATTCTGGCTGTTAGTTCGGTATTCGGAGTGTTTTTTTTAATTTTATCCATTTAACCTATTTTATTCACATTAGTGTGGAAAACATGTTTTGAGAACCTAAATTCTTAATTCATTATGTGTACTGTGAATTCTGCGTGATGTGTTGCATAATTAAAGGAAAGTTGTGTTCGACAAATACTTCTGTTTTCTTCCATATTTCGGTTTCTGCGGATCCTTAATAACAAATCACAATTATAAAAAGAAGGTAAACAATTATCTTAAATTGTTCTTTATCATTACTGATGCACATTTCAGTTAATTGACTTAAAACCAAAATTCGATTTTCATGTTTGTTGAAAGTAAAATTACTTCTATTCATTATAATAATACATCTCTTACCAGGTTAATCGGCGATTAAACACAGCGGGACTATTTTGATGACATTTTAGCTTCAGTAAACAAAATATTTCGATGGTTACATTTAACTACTTTTTTAGATTTTAATTTACATATAAATTCCCCAACATTAAAGTTAAGGATAACAATTAGATTTAATTTGTACTCTCAAATCAGATATACGTATCTTGGCTTTTTACGCTAAGTATATAATGAATTTGTTAAATTTAGTCTTTCCTCTGTTCAGAATTTTCTAATTACGGAGTTGTCAGGTTTGACAGTTAGATTTAAATATTACATTAGCAAGTAAGAAAAACAGGCTCTTTAGCACACTATTCGCATAAATGCGATACTAAATTCCCAAAATTTTTAAAACTAAAATCTAATTTTCTCGTTTTCGGCTCGGGAGGGGATCTATTTTAAATGGGGACTAACGATAAATTTACTATCCTGCATTTTCTATAACTCCGTATTCTCCGTATAGTCTCCGTATTCAGAAGAATAGCCGACAACGAGTAGCATGGCTCAGATTTAGGTAAATGATTTTATTGAAATTTCTGTCAAATCTGGTATATTAATACAGAAATTGAAACAGAAAGGCAATCTGTAACGATAAATATACGGAAAATTGTTTATTCCTGTTTCCCTATTACGATTTCTGAATTCTTAATGGCAAAGCTGACCAAGATATTACATTCGTTCGTACTTGTAAAAAAGAAACTCTTAAAAATTCGTTATGTTAATTGAGAATGAGAACTATTTTATCCCTGCCTTGAAACCTTCAAAATTATGAAATGAAGTAAAAAAATTAAATCTAAACTTGACTTCTAACGAGTCTAGACATGTTTTCGAAATGCAACTTGCAAATAAAGTAACAGGTTAAGAAATGTTAACATCAATTTTGAAACATTTCTTTGATTGCAAGGTTAAAGTTGAATTGTTCTATTTTATTATGGTTGTGTTTTGATATTTATACTTGTGACTATATATTGTATCTTTAAATTTTCAATATTTAGCTGCGATGTAGCAAAACATTACAATAGCTTTAAAAACCATACAATTCAGTATAAAACCATTACACTTTTACGTTTTCTTTAACGATAAGAGTATTCTACAGCTAGTTTCAAAATATATTTCTACCTTTTCTGTTTAAGGAGTGACCCCCCCCCCCCCACAGCCACTCACCCACCCGTGAATGTGCCAATTTAAAATATTCAACTGGATACAATTTTAAATATTGTAATTATTGCTGTGGAAAGTATTTTACTCTGTAATAGACGAAACCTATCGAAATAATATAAATTTACCTGGTTATGAATGAAATGACTATTTAAACTGCTCTAGCTATGAGGAAGGTTCTTTGAAATTGCATGCCACTATGTGAACACAGTGCAACAAGCTATTTAGAGCAAAATAGACACATCCTTTAGGCACCGGAACATACTTTGGAAGATGGGAAATCTATTGCATTACTTGAATATATCATACATGTTATGTCAGATTCTTAAACGAGTATCAACTGTTACCGATTTTAGTATATCGGTAAAATGTAGTGACTAATGTAAACGTTTAAATTTTTTAGATTTTGTGAAAATTTGGTGTGTCTACCCCTCTACGAGACATATGGAGCTTTTTTTCTTTATCTACAAGCTGGGACGGAGCATGCATACAGACGGATATATTTATGACTCTAGAATTTTAAGCTTATGTTGGTATTAATGTTCCTTGTCTTTCTTATTTAAACTAAAGTTAAACAAATCTGGTTAAAATTTGTAGGTGTTTAATTGAGAAAAAACGTATTTTGAATTGCGATTTCTTCGAAATTGCTGGAAAAATAATTTTTAGCTAATTTGCAATTAGATAACGATTGTTATAATTATTTTTTTAAAGGTTTAACAAATTTCTTAATATCTGCAATTACAGGTCTCGTTCAACACTGAGGAAAATCGATTGATTACAGAGAAAGTGATCGAGAAACAAGATTCTAATAAGGAAAAGCATTGTAGATTGTCATCTAAAAAGAAAATAAGCTCAAATTCTCTGCCGCTTACGAGAATAAAAGTCTTTAGTTTTAAGAAAAAGGTAACTATTACCGTATGCTTTAAGCGCTAGTTAAAAGATTGTTATACTTGATGAAATATTTGATACTATTGCAAAGACGTTATTTTATAAAAGTCCAAAAACTTCGTTTACCTACTGATGATGGTAATTTTGCAGATGGAGGTTATTTTGCCGTATATGTGGGTTTAGGGCTACATCTGCAAAGCATGGCGTGCACGGAGGCGGAAAACATTTTACTTGCTTCCAGAGAAGTAAATGGCGTTGGAATATGGAAACTGGTAGTATCGTAGAAATATTTTATTGAAAACATTTAGTGAGAACGTATAGACGGAAAATGTTCAGACTCCAGTGAGTTTGCAATTCTTTTTTCATTTATATAAATTGACTTTCAAAGAACTGCCATTTAAAAGAATTCTTTAATAAATGACAACTAACAGGGTTTTACACTAGTCTTGTCCTTTACCCACTGTCCAGTCTTCACAAGACTTGTTATTTTAATTTTTAAGTAATTGATAATGGTTTCTTTTATTCTTCATTTTCTGTTCAATTTTTTTTTGTATTTCAACAGATGGCATCAACCTGGAACGGCTTTTATTGTATAAGAGGCGAGAAAAAGTCTTAGTTCGGTATTCGGGGTGTTTTTAATTCTATCCATTTAACTTTTTTTTTCATATTCATCTTAAAAACATGTGTTGAAAACCTAAACTTATTCTTAATTTTGTGTACTGTGAATTCAGCGTGATGTGTTGCATAATTAAAGGAAAGTTGTGTTCGACAAGACTTCTGTTTTCGTCCATATTTCGGTTTCTACAGATTCTTCACAGTAAATTACAAGAATAAAAACAAGGCAAATTATCTTATTAAATTGTTGGTTATCATTACTTCTAGACATTTCAGTTAATGGTCTTAAAATCGAAATTAAAGACTCATGTTTATTCAAAGTAAAATTCCTTCTATTCATTACAACCATCCCGCTCTTATGCTAATCGGTCATTAAACACAGCGGGACTATTTCGATGACATTTTAGCTTCAGTAAACACAATATATTAAATTCCGATGGTTACATTTGACTATTTAGATTATTTTCATTTACATTGTATAAATAGCCCAACGTTCCAGTTAAGGATAACAATTAAACTTGTACATTCTCAAATAAAATCTACAGATCTTGGCTTTTGATCTTAAGTATATAATTAAATTAAATGCTGAACAGAAGAAACACTTGAGTAAAAATTTAAGTAAGGAGTTGCCGGGTTTGACAGTTAGATTTAAACATTACGTTAGGAGGTGAAGAAATATTCTCTCTGGCAAACTATTCTCGTAAAAGAGATTCTAAATTCTCAAAATTTTTAAAACTAAAATCTAGTTTTCTCGTTTTCGGCTCGGGAGGTGATCTATTTTAAATGGGGGCGAACCATAAATTTACTATCCTGTTATTTCTCTAACTTTATAAATAGCCGAAAACGAATAGCAAGGCTCAGATTTAGGTAAATAATTTTATTGAAATATCTGTCAAGCCTGGTATATTAATACAGAAATTGAAACAGAAAAAAACAGTACGTAACGACAAATATACGGAAAGATGTTTAGAATTCCGGTTTCCCAATTACGATTTCCCCTCAGGGGGTTTACCTTCTTTAGGTAAACACGGGTGTCGCAGTCCCGAGGTACCCCAGCGATCTCCTCACCTTTCTTTATTTCCCCTCTTCTTGTCTGCTACTTTTCTCCTTTGTTCCCCCTCGTTGCGGTATCCTTCTCGGAGGTGAGGGCTTTCCTCGTGATGCTATGCTTAAAATATGTAGTGGGAATCTATTTAAGCGCAAAAAGATAGTCGAGATTAGTGGTCATGGACTTCAGTTAGTTTATGATTCTTTTTTTTTTATTTATGAAGAGATTGACTTGAAAAAATTACCATAAAATTTGTAATACTTCAAAAATAACAATTAACCGGGTTTTACATTAGTGTTGTCCTTTACCATAGTTCAGGTTTCATAAGACTTGTTATTTTAATTTTTAAATAATTCATAATAGTTGTTTCTTTTGTTCTTTATTGTCTGTTTCCATTTTAATTGATTGTATTTCAACAGATGGCATCACCAAATTTTGTTTTTAGTATTCAAGGGGAGAAAAATATGGCTGTTAGTTTGGTGTTCGGTGTGTTTTTAATTATATCCATTTAACCTGTCATTTATTCATATTCATCTGGAAAACCTGTATTGAAGACTTAACATAATTCTGAATTCAACGTGATGTGTTGCATATTTAGAAAGTTGTGTTCGACAGTAGACTTCTGTTTTCATCCATATTTTGTTTTCTACAGATCCTTCATAGCAAATCACAAGGATAAAAAGAAGGTAAGAAATTATCTTATTCAATTGTTGGTTATCATTACTCCTAGGCATTTCAGTTAATTGACTTAAAACCAAAATTCAGGATTCATGTTTATTCAAAGTAAAATTCCTTCTATTCATTAGAACCATCGAGCTGCTATCAGGCTAACCGACGATCGTCACATCCTGACTATTTCGATGACATTTTAGCTTCAATAAACAAAATATATTTAATTGCAATGACTACATTGGACTATTTTTTTAGATTATTTACATTGTATAAACAGCCCAACATTGTAGTTGAGGATAAGACTTTGATTTAATTTGTACTCTCAAATCGCGTTTACAGACCTTGGCATTTGATCCTAAGTTTATAATTCATAAATTTGTTAAATTTAGTTTATCTTCTGTTCAGAATTTTCTAATTAAGTAGTTGTCAGGTTTGACAGTTAAATTTAAATGTTACGTTAGCAGGTGAAGAAACATTCTCACTGGCAGACTATTCGCATAATTGCGATACTAAATTCTCAATATTTTTAAAACTGAAATTTAATTTTCTCGTTTTCGGCTAGGAAGGGGATCTAGTTTAAATGGGGGCGGCTAACGATAAATCTCTGTCCTGTATTTTCTCTAACTTTCTGAATAGTCGAAAACGAATAGCAAGGCTCAGATTTAGGTAAATGATTTTATTGAAATTTCTGTCAAGCCTGGTATACTAATACAGAAATTGAAACAGAAACGACGGTAATTAACGACAAATATACGGAAAGGTGTTTATAATTCCGGTTTCCCAATTACGATTTCTAAATATTTAATGGCAAAGCTTAAGATATTATATTCGTTTGTACTTGATAAAAAGAATTTCTTAGGAATTCGTTATGTTAATTGAGAACTATTTTATTACTTGCCCTGCAATCTCCAAAATTATTAAAAAATAAAACTAGACTGGTTCGAAGTGAAGAGTAGAATTAAACATGTTTTCGAAATATAATGTGCAAATAAAGCAACAGACATTCATGAGTAGTTGACATCTATTTCGAGAAATTTCCATGACTGCAAGATTAAGGTTGCACTGTTCTGTTTTATATTGGTTGTATTTATATTTGTACTCATTTAAATTCTAAAGATTCAAAAGTTACTAACATGAGTTTGTATTTTTGCTTTTAGTCTTATTTCAACTAAAATGTAATGCTATAAATATTTCTCTAAAATATTTGTAATAATTGTCCAATTTGAAAAGTGAGCTAATTGTTTAGGGTTTTTATTAGTCGGAAATCATTGCCAAAATTACTCCTAGTTAAATGCAAGTTGGATTATGAGTGTATTAAGCATATATATATTTTAAATGTGTTTGAATATTTTCAATTCTAGGACTCGTGCATCACTAAAGAAATTAAATTTGTAGGCAGATTCTAGTAGGAAACAGGAGATTAGTTCTTATTTAAAGAATCTTTTAAATGTTATGTCAATCTTAAACGGGTATCAACTTTTACAGTATCTTTTAGCGCTGGTTGAAAAGAATTATATCAGTAAAATCTAGTCACTAATGTAAACGTTTATATTTTTCAGGCTTTGTGAAAACTTATCTCTATCTACCCCTCTACGAGGCGTATGGAGCTTTTTCTTTATATCTACAAGCTAGAACGGAGCATGCCTACAGACGGATATATTTTACTCTAGAATCTTAAGCCTATGTTGGTATTATTGCTCCTAGGCTTTCTTATCTCAACTAAAGTTTACCAAATATGGTTAAAATTTGTTGGTATTTAATTGAAGATAAAGGGATTTTGAATTGAAATTCCTTTTAAATCTTTCACAAAATAATTTTGTAATTTTAAATTGGATAACTATTGTTAAGTGTGTATTTCCTTTAGGATTAAACAAATTTTTCTTCATATTTGAAATTCTAGGTCTTGTTCACCACTGAGGAAAATCGATTGATTTCAGAGGAAGTGCTCGGGGAAACAACATTCTAGTAAGTAAAACCATTCTAGTCTGTTAGCTAAAAAAGAAAACAGCTGAACTCTTCTGACGATTACGAGAATCGATGTTAGTTTCAGAAAAAGTTAACTGTCGCCATATATTTTAGGGCTACTTACAAGATTGTTGTACTTGATGAAATATTTGTTACTATTGCAGAAACGTTATTTATATTTCTTTTGTACGAGTCGAAAAACTTTGTTTACATACTGATCCTTCTAGGATGCAGATGGAGGATATTTAGCTTTATATCCTGGTTTATGGCTAGATCTGCAAAGTATGGCGTGCACGGAGGTGGAAAGAATTTTACTTGCGTCCAGAGAAAATGGCTTTGGAATATGGAAACTGGTAGTATCTTAGAAATATTTTACAGAAAACAATTAGGGAGAAAGATTTAGTCAGATTAGTGAGATTAGTTGTCATAGACTTTGGTTTATGAGAATCTTTCTTTATAAAGAGATCGACTTGCACCGTATTGCCATTAAAGAAAAAAACTAAAATTTTAATAAATGACAGCTAACCGGGTATTCCATTAGTCTTGTCCTTTACCATTGTTCAGTCTTCATAAAAGATTTGTTGTATTTTAATTCTTAATAGTTGTTTTTTATTCTTTATTGTCTGTTGTTTCTCTCCTAATTGTTTGTATTTCAAGCAGGGTGATGCTATCTGTAGCATCACCCTGCAACGGCTTTTATTGTATACGAGGAGAGGAAATTCTGGCTGTTAATTCGGTATTCAAAGTGTTTTAAATTTTATCCATTTAAACTCTATTTCATTCATAGTAGTCTGGAAAAGATGTATTAAGAACCTAAACTAGTCAATTCATTTTGTGTACTTTTAATTCATCGTGATGTGTTGCATAATTAAAGGAAAGTTGTGTTCGACAAAAGACTTCTGTTTTCTTCCATATTTCGGTTTCTGCGGATCCTTAATAACAAATTACAATTATAAAAGAAGTTAAACAATTATCTTAAATTGTTCTTTATCATTACTGATGCACATTTCAGTTAATTAACCAAAATTCGAGATTCATGTTTGTTCAAAGTTAAATTACTTCTATTCATTATAATCATCCATCTTTTACCAACTTAATCAGCGATTAAACACAGCGGGACTATTTTGATGAAATTTTAGCTTCAGTAAACAAAATATATTAAATTTGGATGGTTACATTTGACTATTTTTTTCGATTATTTTCATTTACATTGTATAATCAGCTAAACATTGTATTTAAGGATAACAATTCAGTTTCAATTTAATTTGTACTATCAAATCACATCTACATATCTTGTGCCTTTTGATCCCAAGAATATAATTAATACATTTGTTAAATTCAGATTTTCTTCTGTTCGGAATTTTCTACTTAAGGAGTTAACAGGTTTGACAGTTTGATTTAAATGTTATGTTAGCTGGTGAAGAAACATTCTCACGAGCTGACTCTTCGCATAAATGCGATACTAAATTATATTCTCAAAATTTTTAAAACTAAAATCTAATTTTCTCGTGTTCGGCTCGGGAGGGGATCTATTTTAAAGAGGGACTAACGATAAATTTCTATCCTGTATTCTCTAATTTTCTGAATAGCCGAAAACGAGCAGCAAAGCTCAAATTTAGGTAAATGATTTTATTGA
This sequence comes from Pardosa pseudoannulata, assembly GCA_032207245.1. NCBI lineage: Eukaryota > Metazoa > Arthropoda > Arachnida > Araneae > Lycosidae > Pardosa > Pardosa pseudoannulata. The sequence goes on along the minus strand of CM063500.1, from coordinate 118,455,449 downwards.
AATTTCTGTCAAACCTTGTTAATACAGAAATTGAAACAGAAAAGGCAGTATGTAATGACAAATATATGGTTAATTAATGTTTAGAATTTCCGCTTCCCAATTAAGATTTTTAAATTTTTAATGGCAAAGTTTAAGATATATATTCGTTAGTACTTGTTAAAAAGAATCTCTTAATTCGTTATGTTAATTGACAACCCTTTTATTCCTTGCCCTACAATATTCAAAATTATTAAAGTAAAAAAAAAAAATTCTACTCTTCACTTCTAACGAGTCAAAACGTAATTTCGAAATTTAACGTGCAAATAAAGCAACAGATATTCAAGAACAGTTAAAATCAATTGAGAAATTTCACCGATTGCAAGTTTAAAGTTGCATTGTTTTATTTCATATTGGTTGTATTGATATTTGTACTTATTTCAACTTTGAATATTTAGCTTCGATGTAGCAAAACAATACAATAGGTCTAAAAACCGAACAATTAAATATAAAACCATTAAACTTGTTTTCCTTAACGATCAGTGTTTTAAATATTAAAACAAACTTATGAAATTTTCTGACCTGAGAGGTAGTAGATTATAACCGCCGCTAGAGATTTTGGGAAATTACTTGATTTTAACTTTGGAATCTTAACAATATTATAAAGCTAATTTTTTTCCTGGAATTTATTTAAACAAATTTTCCGACACTGAAGAGGTCAGCAGCATTTTTTAACGAGTGAAAGTATTCATACAAAACCTGACTTTTAATTGGAAATATGAAAATTTGTAGTTTTAGCATTGAAATAATGGTGACATTTAACGGAGGGTAAAATCTATATTTTAAAAAAGGAAGAAAGGTTTTTTGAGTTTAGTGTTTAATATATATTAGTATTAAAGTTTCACGTTAGTGTATTTTCAACACTTCAGCATTCACTTAATTTTGAACCTGTGGATTTCTATTATCTAGAAAGTTTTATATTGTGTATAATTTCAGTTCTTACTCATAAATCAGATGCCTTCTGAATAAAATCCTTACATGTGTTACATAAACGCTGTACGAAATACAAAATGTCTTGGTAAATTTATGTAATGCCTTATGCTCAGACTTAAAGATTTGTATTTAAAGTTACATGTTTAAAGTAATACTATGTTACTATTTTGATTTTATACATTTATTGGCAGTTGCTACTTAATGGTACGCGATAATTAGGAACACTTTTACAGGTGGATTGTATTTCACAAAACCTTAGTTGGGTAAGTATTGATGGAATACCTGTGGCTAGTCCAGTTTCACGATTCTAAGATTTTGTTCATCGGTTATGGAAATTGATCGACATAAGCTGTAACAGCAGTACGTATATATCAAAAGAAAATTCTAAACTTGGTCGGACAGTGAATTGTATCAAATCAAACTGACATGTGAAATATATTATCCTGTAAGAAATGTTTCCGACGTAACATTAGCTTCTTCAGATTCTGAAGTTGTATAAACTTGTAACTGTTTTTGCTTTTAGTCTTTTTTATTTCAACTGAGGTGTAATGCTATAATTCTAAAATATTTTAAATTTTCTAACCTGAAAAAAAAATTTTCAATTAGAACTAATTGTGTAGTATTTTTATTAATCAGAAATAATTGCTTAGATAATTTCTAGTTAAATTTAAGTTGGATTAGGAGTGTATTACGTATTTAGCTAATTTTTAGCTACTTCTGATTCTCAAGTTACAAACATTTGTTAGTTAAAAAGAGACTAAAAGCAAAAACACTAAGGTGTAATGCTATAATTTCTGTAGTATATTTGCAATAATTGTTCAATTGAAGAGATTTTCAATTGGATCTAATTGTCTAATATTTTTATTAGTCGGAAATCATTGTCAAGATAATTTCTAGTTAAATTTAAGTTGGATAACGAGTGTTAAGTATTTATGTTTATTTTAAATGAATTTTCGTATGTTTTAAATCCTAGGTCTCGTGCACCACTAAGGAAAATTTTATCAGGCTGAAAAATCTCGGGCAGATTTTAGTAGGAAAAGAGTTCAGTTCATCAGATGGGAAATCTATTGCATTACTTGTTGAATATATCGTACAAGTTATGTCAGATTCTTAAATGTGTATCAACTTTTACAGTATCTTTTAGTGCTGGTTCAAAGAATTGTATGGGTAAAATCTAGTCACTAATGTTAATGTTTAAATTTTTTAGGATTTGTGAAAACTTGGTGTCTATCTACCGATCTACGAGGCATATGGAACTTTTTTCTTCATATCTACAAACTGACCGAGCATGCATGCATACAGATATATTTATGACTCTAGAATGTTAAGCCTATGTTGGTATTAATGCTGCTAGTCTTTCTTAACTCAACTAAAGTTAAACAAATCTGGTTAAAATTTGTAGGTATTTAATTGTATGAAAAAGGGATTTTGAATTGAAATTCCTTTTGAAATCATTGAAAAAACAATTTTTTTCTATTGGATAACGATTGTTATAAGTGTGTATTTCTTTAAGGGTTTAAAAAATTTCTTTCTCATATTTGCAATTCCAGGTCTTCACCATTGAGGAAAATCGATTGATTTCAGAGGAAGTGCTCGGGAAACATTCCAGTAAGGAAAACCATTGTAGTCTGTTAGCTAAAAAGGAAAATAGCTGAACTCTTCTGACTATTACGAGAATCGATGTTAGTTTCAGAAAAAGGTAACTATTACCGTATATTAGGGCTACTTACAAGATTGTTATACTTGATGAAATATTTGTTACTATTGCAGAAACGTTATTTATATTTCTTTTGTACAAGTCCAAAAACTTTGTTTACGTACTGATCCTTCTAGGATGCAGATGGAGGATATTTAGCTTTATATCCTGGTTTATGACTAGATCTGCAAAGCATGGCGTGCACGGAGGCGGAAAGAACATTACTTGCGTCCAGAGAAAATGGCTTTGGAATATGGAAACTGGTAGTACCTTAAAAATATTTTACCGAAAACATTTAGTAAGATTAATCTAGACACAAGATTACTGATATTAGTTGTCATATACTTTAGTTAGTTTATAATGAATCGTTTTTCTTTTATAAAGAGATCGACTTGCACAGTATTGACATTAAAAACATAACTAATAAATTTTAATAAATGACAACTAACCGGATTTTACATTAATCTTGTCCTATACCATTGTACACTCTTCATAAGATACTATCTATTTTATTAACATAATTTATAATAGTTCTTTCTTTTATACGTTGTTTGTTTCTGTTCTAATTTGTATATCTACAGACGGCATCACCCTGCAACTGTTTTTATAGTATTGGAGGCGAGGAAACTATGGCTGTCAGTTCGGTATTCGGGGTGTTTTTAATTTTATCCATTTAATCTCTATTTTATTCATATCTACCTGGAAAACATGTATTGAAAACCTGAAATAATACTTAATTCATTTTGTGTACTGTGAATTCAGCGTGATGTGTTGCATAATTAAAGGAAAGTTGTGTTAGACAAAAGACTTCTGTTTTCATCCATATTTCGATTTCTAAGGATCCTTCATAGTAAATCATAAGGATAAAAGGAACGTAAACAATTATCCTATTCAATGGTTGGTTATCATTACTCATAGACATTCAAGTTAATTGACTTAAAACTAACATTAAAGATTAAAGTTAATTTAAAGTAAAATTCCTTCTATTCATTACATCATCCATCTGTTATCAATCTAACCACCGATCGTCACATCTTAACTATTTAGATGACATTTTGGCTTAAGTAAACAATATATATTAAATTTCAATATTCACATTTGACTACATTTTTAGATTTTTATTTACATTGTACAAGCAGCCTAACATTGTAGTTTAGAATATTTGTTAGATTCTAATTTGTACATTCTCAAATCACATCTACAGATCTTGGTTACGTCTACAGAGAAATCTTACGATTTCCTTATTTTTAAAATATATTTGCTTTTATTGCAAACTAAATCCTTTTTCTCATAAGTTTATTTTATTGTATTAACGCTCGTAGTTGTTAGTTAAATGTTTAACATTTTTAAAATTTTTCAGTTATCGGAAACATGATTAATATTGACTAGTAGTTATATTGATTTATTTGTAGCATTAATCTTTTTCAGATTTAAGCTTGACTCCTTTTTCTCTTAGTGCCTCCAGTAATCAGCTGGAAGAGTGGTGTTGAATTTCTATTAACACTTTGATCCATATTTCTAATTTCTTTCCTAGATTAGTTTACAATTTTAGTTATAAAGGACTTTGTATGCAGCTTTGAAGGTGGGTACAAACAGCTCTTCATTCTAGATACACTGGAAATTTGGGTACTTTCGAATTGTAGATAAAATTTTGATTGTTGCAGTAATGTATTACCTTAATTTATCTTATGCTTCGTAGAATTTCTTATTGGGGAGATGTGAGTAGTTTCAAGTAGAAGGTAAAGTATAGCATTTTTATCTGTTAGTTTTTAAAGTATTTTTGAAGTAGCTTCTGACTTTGCACTAATAAGATTTTAATATCAATGCTTGGTATTTTGTATTTAACACTAGATTGCCCAAGGCAGTCATTTTGACTTTTTTAATTTCAATTAGAAAAACAATTATGAAATATAATGACACAATTTCTTAGAATTTGGTGACTTTTTCTATAATATATAAATGGGTTTATGAATAATTGTAGTTACTTCCACCCTCCTTTATTATATAATATTAAAAATTAATTTTAAACAAATTTCTTTACATATTTATTTTTTCACAATGCAGTCATTTTGACTGTTTTGGGGCAATATAGGTATACAAGAAATCTCGGGCAATCTAGTGTTAAATTTACTAAAAGTTTTCTGTTTAAACCTCTTAAATTGTAAGAATTTTTAATTGAAGTAAAATGATTTTCAATTGGGTCTAGTTCAGTGTTTCTTAACCTTTTTGGTAGAATTTACCATTTTAAATATGTCAGGGACCCCTCTGTGAAAAGCTTAAACATCATTTATTACAAAAATATTCTGTATTTATCTTAATATTTTTATTTCAATGCAAAAAAATTGAAGGAATTAAAATTTTTAATGTGAAGGCTGTTGCCGCTTTTCCTTGATTTACATATTGAATTGAGGTAAGGTTTTCGACAAAGCAACGCGCATATCATGCTCGATATTCAGTCTATTTCGATGTTTTGTTTTTATTGTGACAAGACAAATATTAAGAATTAAACGAAAAAGTAAAATATTTTGTTTTAAAAATTTTGCAAGAACTTTGCGGAACTGATTTTAATGCCCCTTTATTTCCAAGTGAAGTAAAATTCAAAGGCTAATTTGTATTTCTAATAATTTGAAATCTTATATGGTTTGCGAATGTTCTTTCCCTCCTATTGTAGAGGTCTCTATTGGGAAATGGCAGACAGAGGTTGCCCGTGACAGTTTTTTTTTAAATATTGATGCAAACATTTCAAAAATTAGGAGCAGTTTGCGGAGCCCTAAAATATGACTCATGAACCCCCAAGGGGTCCATGAACCGCAGGTTAAGAAATCCTGGTTTACTTGTTAATTAGCCATTACTACCAAAATAATTTCTAATTGTCCATTCGGATAATGAATGTTGTAATAATTTGTTTTCTAAAGTTTTTATTTTATCAAATATTTTTTCTGCATGTTGACTATTCCTAGGTTTTGTGCTCTACTGAAGAAAAGAATTCATTTTAGACGTGAAAATACTCAACGTGAATTCCAGTTGGAAACTAGATTCGAGTTCGTCATATGAAATAAAGACTACATTACCTGCTGATTATGTTATAGAACTGTTTATCAGAGTAGACTGGTTTAGAGTTAGTTCGAAGACTAAGACACGGTAAAATCTTATTACTGTTGTAAAAACACTTTTTGTATTTCTTTTGTGCTATGTGAAGGTTTTGTTTATGTACTTGCCCCTCTACTATGCACATGTGTACTTGGCTTGCTTCCATATTAAGCTGTTTTGGGAGCTATCTACGTATACTTTCTTAAATATCTATGATTAAGGACCAAAATGGTACTAAGCCGTAAGAAACGAACTATACTTAGCTTAATGTGAAAATAAGTAAATGAAGGTTTGAGGTAATTATTCATAGCATGGCCATGTTTTTGTATTAAGTAGTTAAGCATGTTTCTAGTTTTTAATAGTAATTATGTAGGTTAACTTATTAAATTTTTATAATTGGTAAAAGCTAGTATGTTAGTTTGTTTTATCATGCTGTTTTAGATTTTAATATAGGTTACATTTTGTTTTCTAAACGGTAGCGGGGCTTTAATTTTTAAAATCCTTTTCACAAATATTAATATAGAATCTTTGATATATATATGTCAACGCTGTCAACTTGTTAGAACTCTCTATGCTGTCTTACAGGGTTTATTTTCTACTTCTATATGAACTAAATTCAAGGTGCACTGTGGTAATTACTTAAAAGCGGTGGTAATACTGATATGTAGCAGTATCAAATATGGCTCAAGTATTGCGTTGGAAAAATATCTATTATATTACAGTATCTTTCCAAATACTTAAACAAGATTGTTATAAACAAGATTGAAATGAAATTAATATCTGAAAAAAATTGGATCCTGTTGAATGTAGTATAGATACAATATTATGACTTATCAACTCGTTCTATGTATATAAAAATGAAATTGGAAAAAAAAGTAATGTAATATTGTATAGTAATACTGGCTTACCTGTTCGCAGGTTACTTTTATTGTAAACTGGATATTTTTAAAGACTTTGTGATGGTATGAATTTGACTTGTCATTTATTTTTGTTTCTTATGTAAAGTGTAAGCAAAGATGTATATAGAATTGTTTTGTAGTTTGTAAAACAGCAAAATAAAAGAAATATTTTTATCTACCCTGTCTTTATTTGCATATATTTTAACCCTCTGAGTGGACGACACATCGAGGAAATAGTGTCCAAAATACGCTAAAGGTTTACTGTGTCAGTGGCCAAAGCGTTCTGCGTTTTTTTTCCTTCACCCTTTGTCTACTAGAATGGAATACTTGATATCACCCTTATTGTCCCTTTACTTCCGGTTATAACTATATATAAAGTTATTATAGATTGTTAATTTTTAAAACACTAAGATCAATCGGTCTCGAAGATAATCCCATAAGAAATAATTAATTCTAAAAGCACAAATAAAAATATTCTTTGAGAGACACGCACACACACACGTGGGAATTTAGCGCAGCGCACTCCCGCAAGGCCCCTCATCACTGAGTGGGGTAAGTAAGGAACGACAGAGGGACATTCGAGTTGGAGTCGTGGAGGTGTGACCAGGTCGAGTAAAGGACCCGTAGCACTCGAGCTCCCTCGATTTATTAAACACAGAGTAGGGTGTCTTGCCTATGTTAAGCTTCGAGTAGGAAGTCTTGTCAATACCGCGTCGTTACTGTGATCTAACTATCTGTCTTTATGCTTAAGTGTTATTTGTGTTCTTACGTCATTAAATATTTGTTATTGTTAATGTCGTCTGTCATAGAATTTGTCCAACGACACCCCTAGACACCGAACCCTACAAATTTCGGGCGCTCTCCCCGGGATTTGATTTCCCAGTTTAAATATTTCGTGGACTAATGATAAATATAGACTTGTGTGTGTGCATCTAAAGAAGGACTATTTTGTGGTGTGTTCTAAATCAAGGACTGGCTGCGACTACCTAAAATCAACTCTTCGAGATCTACAGATACAGAGGTAGGAACTTTTCATACCTATATTTTTTAAAATGTCTCTAAACCAATGTAAAAAAGCGGATCTTGTCATAATTACTCGAGAACTGGGTGAAAAATTGCCCGAAGGAGCTACCATTGCAGAAATTAAAAAAGCGATTGAGAAAAACGATACTTTTTTGGATGATCCCAAGTTTGTTAAAAATTTCATTGATTCAGTGGTAGAAGAACGCAAAGAAAGGGAACTTAGTTTAATAAGAGAGAAAGAATCTCAAGCTATCCTAAACCAATCAAACTTAGAACTAGAGAAAATTAAATTAGCTCAGTTAGAGAAAGAGCTAGAGCTCCAACATTTGAAAAATTTGAATTCAAATACGTCATCAAATAGTGCACTCGATGAAACTCTTTAAATGATCTTCCAATAAACTTGAAATATTACTTAAATTTGTTAAAACCCTATCTCTACCTGTTCCATCGAAACCGGAAAATTTTCATTTATTTTTCCAGTCACTTGAAAAAGCTTTCGTGACTAAAAGTGTTCCGGAGTATCTTAAAAGTGAAATATTAATTAATATACTTGGAGAAAAGGCTAATCGTGTTATTATGTATGCAAGTGAAACAGAAATTAAAGATTATAAGTTATTAAAAGATTTAGTTTTAAAAGAGTACCAACCAACAGCAACGGAAATTTTGAGGAATTTTCAATCTGCGCAAAAATCAAATCATGAGTCCTACATGCAATTTGCCTCTCGATTAAGTGCCTCATTTGAATACTATTGTAAGATTAGGAAGGTAACTGATTTCAAATCTCTTTGTGATTTAACCGTCGCTGATCGAATTTTTCAAACACTCGACAAAGAGACAAAAGCGCACATTACCGTTAGACAAGGTCAAGAATGGTTCCCGCCAAAAGTACTAGCCAAAGAATGTGATGTGTATTTAGATTCAAGACCTTCTAATTATTCTCGTTCTACCTATGAAGTTAAAAAGATGTCTGAACGTCCAACGTTTAATAACACAACTAGAAGGTTTCGCGAAAACAAAGTTATGGAATGTTATGTTTGCAAAGGCAACCATTTTGCGCGAAACTGCCCACAACAAATATCTAACGAAAATGTAGTGTCAGGAATACGCATAGAACAAAGTGCTTTAAACGTTCAAAATGCCCTTCAGTATGTAAATATTTGTATCGATGGAAAAATCATAAAATGTTTGTGTGATTCAGGTGCTGAAATTAACTGTGTAAAAAATCATCTATTTCCCCTAAAACCTACACAAGGAAATACCTTTCTCACTTCCTGTTTCGGAGAGAGGAAACGAGCGGGAATAGCCACTTTCGATTACGCACTGACAAAGTCCCCGAATATCTGTGAAAGCGGCTCTAGTTGAAAATTTGACCGTTGACGCTATCGTCACTCCCGCCGTTTTGAGCCAGCTGCAGGCTCTGGAAGAAAAGAACGCATTCCCAGAAGAGAGAGAGAGAGAGAGAGATATGAGTCATTGCGCTTCCGGTCCAAGTCGTTGTCCAATCAGGAAAGTGCAAGAGAGGAGAAATGGGGCTAAGGAGGATGACAACCCCCCAGTAGAAAACAACAGTCCGACACCTACAACGACGGAGTGGGGAAACAAGTTCCTGTTGCAAATATCTCGCGCTAGAGAAAAGCCCTCGGCTGTGGACTTAAGCCATATTGGTGATGTTTCCGTTCGAAGAGAAAACGAAAATTTAGTTTCGAATTGCGCGCTTCACAAAATGGAGGATACAAATTTAACGGATGATATACCCGTGTGTAGCAGAAGTCGACGATTTTCTCGGCCTGTACAGAGAGCAATTAACAGCACCACCAGCAGAAGTACTAAATGGTCACCTTTTCAGCTCCTTACCGGTGTAAAAATGAAGAATAGAGAAGAGCGACAAATCCTAGAAGTCCTTGAAGAGGAACGGATAAACAGCTTTATGGAAAACCGTGAGCAAGAACGCGAAGAAGCGAAACGAAACATCCTCCGGATACAAGAAGAAAATAAACGTAGTTTTAACAAAAGGAGAAAAGAAGCGAACAAATATGAAGTAGGCGATTTAGTAGCAATTCGACGCACACAGTTTGGAACTGGTCAAAAGCTTAGACCCAGGTTCCATGGACCTTATAGAATAACTAATGTTAAGCCGAAAGATCGGTATGATGTCGAAAAAATTGGTGTACACCCTGGGCCAAATATAACTTCAACAGCTGCTGATTCCATGAAGCCATGGCCCAATGACTCATGAAGAACTAATTCATGCAATAACTTTTTTTCATTTTGTATATTTGTATTTCATGTTTTATTCTTTTTTTATAGTGTTTGTTCTGTTAGTAATTTCACAGTGCATGTCGAGGACGCCATGTTTGTCAGGATGGCCGAAGATGTGGGAATTTAGCGCAGCGCACTCCCGCAAGGTCGCGCCCTCATCACTGAGTGGGGTAAGTAAGGAACGACAGAGAGACATTCGAGTCGGAGTCGTGGAGGAGTGACCAGGTCAAGTGAAGGATCCGTGGCACTCGAGCTCCCTCGATTTATTGAACACAGAGTAGGGTGTATTTTCCATGTTTAACACCGAGAAGGGTGTCTTGCCGATGTTAAGCTTCGAGTAGGAAGTCTTGTCAATACCGCGTCGTTACTGTGATCTAACTATCTGTCTTTATGCTTAAGTGTTATTTGTGTTCTTACGTCATTAAATATTTGTTATTCTTAATGTCGTCTGTCATAGAATTTGTCCAACGACACCCCTAGACACCGAACCCTACATACATATATATATATATATATATATATATATATATATATATATATATATATATATATATATATATATATATATATTACGAAAGACACCCAAGATATTTAAGTGGTGTAGTTAGAGATACATCTGTTACTGCAAATGTACTTCGAATTAGAGATTTATAAATCCATGAAAAGCTATCAGGGCCTAAAGTGGTAGGGCTGCATTCCTCAATAAATTAGCCAAAGAAGGGTGCAGTTCTTAAACAATCGACTTAAACCTCCTACCGCAAAACTCCATGTGGCAAAACACCGGCAGAAAAGTATATTACATCTGTTTTCGGAGCGTTTTTAGAGATCGAAAATTGTACATGTCAACCGCTTTGAAGATATTATCGGTTTGGCGGAATTGTACGTGCAAACCGCTTAGAGGGTGAAAAATTTTACTTCATGGGATACAGTCTGCGTATATTTTGAATATTGCTACTGCAATAAATGTTTAGCTATTCGGGATCTGCTTTAGGCCATTAACACTAGATTGATAAGGAAATCATTTTGACTGCTCATTACTTTCAAATTAGAAAAACTATGTATGACACAATTTCTTGGAATGTTGGGACAATTTGTACAACATTAACACTTTCTTGGGCCATTTATTCCTCAATCCACGTTTCCAAACTTTCAAAACAGTTGTTAATGTTATTCAATCGATCGACAAATTGACAGCTCAAAACCGAAGCGGGAATCGGTCTTCCCGTCATTTCAATAACAAGACCAATATATTAGAATGGGTGTTGCGCTTTCCACGGGTGTATTTCGTAAGATCGTGCAGGGGGGAAGTAATCTAACCACGACCCAAGAAAGGGTTAATAAACTCAGTTGTATACAACTTACAAAAAGGATCACAGGATGTGGTTAGCACAGTACTTCCTAGGCGTAGCCCTCTAGTACTGCAATACATGAGATTTTGACATACATACTAATGAATGGATTTGGTTCTGACATGGTAAACTTACAAAAGTTTTTATTCTGCTTTTATAAGAAACGTAAAATTTTATTTTTCGTGGTACTTCGGAAATAAATGAAATTTACAGTAAGTAATACATTTCTAAATTATTTATTTGCAAATTTAAAATGTTTATGTTTAAAAGTTAAGGATAAGAGTTTAAATTTCAGTTTTTGAAACATTTGTTTATAAATGATATTTACTAATAGAACAGTCTAAATTAAGGTATGCTTGCTTTAACCTTTGAGAGAGAAGATAAATTTCATTCAGAAGTTGAAATAAACTTGAAATGTTAAATATCTACAAATATCGGATTTTATTACAAAGATTCTAAAATTTTAATTCTTAGGTACAGATTAATTTTCACTGATGAATTCATGACTGAAGTGTGTACATTTTTGTTACATCTGATATATACTGGTTTTAAATTGCTTTTGTTTATATTGGATTATTGCTTTGAAGAGCAGATAGAAAAACAAACATGTTTTAAGATATGCAGACTGCTTTAATAAAGATACGTTTCTGATAGATGATACCCCCATTAAAAATTGAACTATATACTTTTTCAAAAGGCATAAGAGGAGTAACTATTCCTTGGGGCACATCCATGAACTGAGGGTAAAACTAAGGTAGGCTGTTTTTAGCTAAATGAAAAGTGCTTTAACATGGTTTCTTTTACCGATACTAGTGATATAGCTAGAATTTACTTGAAAGGAGGGATTTAAAAGTCTTAATCTAAAGTACAGTGAACAATCAATTTCGTAACATACACACACATGAAAAATACATGTATATAAGTGTGACTACAAATTTAGTTTGAAATTATAGATGACTGTTCTGCTGAATAATTGATTTTATAAATGTTCTTATGTTATTCCATTAAATTATATTCCCACAAATAAAATGATTTAATTAATACAATACTTTAACTCAGTCATTATATACTATCAATCATAAAAACTTAACTACTAATGTTGAATAAAAAATATTTACTAAGTTATTATAGAGCAGAAACTTTCTACAGTGGACCCAGCTTAATTTGATCGCGGTCAATGTTATCAATCGCTTATTGTCATCGAAATCACTTGGACCCGATTTTCTCTATTCATTCTTGTTAAAATTATCGCTGTGTCATCATTACAACGGTTAATGTTGTTAGTTTCAGAAACTTATTTTAACTGACAAAGGAATATTCACAATATATTCGGAAGGAACCAATTCTTTTCTTTCTATTCGCTGTTTGAATTTCCGAGAATTCTACCCTTCAGCCTTGGGAAATGGACAAAGGAATAGGATATTATACGTTCCTGGAATTGTTCAGAAATACGTACACCCTGCTGGTGGTCAATGGTTGACAGAAAAGGCGAAGGCAACACATTCTTATCGGAACTGAAAAGGATCGTATTTACATTTTATGCCTTCCTCGCTTGCATGTAGATTGTCGAAAATTTGGTCCGGGGTCCGAAATTTTTTGACCGATTTTGAAAAATTCCGCGGGGTCAGAAAATTTTTGTCTAATTTCGGAATATTTTCCGGGGTCGAAAACATTTTGGTCCAGGGTCCGAAAATTTTTGACAGATTTTAAAAAATTCCGCGGGGTCTGAAAATTTTTGTCCAATTTCGGAAAATTTTCCGGGGTCGAAAAAATTTTCTTCCGGGGTCCGAAAATTTTTGACCGATTTTGAAAAATTCCGCGGGGTCGAAAAATTTTTGTCCAATTTCGGAAATATTTCCGGGGTCGAAAAAAATTTCTTCCAGGGTCCGAAAATTTTTGACCGATTTTGAAAATTTTCCGGGGTCGGAAAATTTTTGTCCGACTTCGGAAAATTTTCCGCGGTTAAGAAAATTTTTGACCGATTTTGAAAATTTTCCGGGGTCGAAAAAATTTTGGTCCGACTTCGGAAAATTTTCCGGGGTCCGAAAATTTTTGACAGATTTTGAAAATTTTCCGGGGTCGAAAAAATTTTTTACCGATTTTGAAAATTTTCCGGGGTCGAAAAAATTTTGGTCCGATTTCGGAAAATTTTCCGGGGTCCGAAAATTTTTGACCGATTTTGAAAATTTTCCGGGGTCGAAAAAATTTTGGTCCGATTTCGGAAAATTTTCCGGGGTCCGAAAATTTTTGACCGATTTTGAAAATTTTCCCGGGGTCGAAAAAATTTTGGTCCGACTTCGGAAAATTTTCCGGGGTCGAAAAAATTTTGGTCCGACTTCGGAAAATTTTCTGGGGTCCGGAAATTTTTGACCGATTTTGAAAATTTTCCGGGGTCGAAAAAAATTTTGGTCCGACTTCGGAAAATTTTCCGGGGTCCGAAAAAATTTTTGATGATTTTGAAAATTTTCCGGGGTCGAAAAAATTTTGGTCCGACTTCGGAAAATTTTCCGGGGTCGAAAAAATTTTGGTCCGATTTTGAAAATTTTCCGGGGTCGAAAAAATTTTGGTCCGATTTCGGAAAATTTTCCGGGGTCCGAAAATTTTTGACCGATTTTGAAAATTTTCCGGGGTCGAAAAAATTTTGGTCTGATTTCGGAAAATTTTCCGGGGTCCGAAAATTTTTGACCGATTTTGAAAATTTTCCGGGGTCGAAAAAATTTTTGTCCGATTTCGGAAAATTTTCCGGGGTCCGAAAATTTTTGACCGATTTTGAAAATTTTCCGGGGTCGAAAAAATTTGGTCCGGGGTCCGAAAATTTTTCGGAAAATTTCCGGGTCGAAAAAATTTTGGTCCGATTTCGGAAAATTTTCCGGGGTCGAAAAAATTTTGGTCCGATTTCGGAAAATTTTCCGGGGTCGAAAAAATTTTTGACCGATTTTGAAAATTTTCCGGGGTCGAAAAAATTTTGGTCCCGGGTCCGAAAATTTTTTACCGATTTTGAAAATTTTCCGGGGTCGAAAAAATTTTGGTCCGATTTCGGAAAATTTTCCGGGGTCCGAAAAAATTTTGGTCCGATTTCGGAAAATTTTCCGGGGTCGAAAAAATTTTGGTCCGGGGTCCGAAAATTTTTTACCGATTTTGAAAATTTTCCGGGGTCGAAAAAATTTCGGTCCGATTTCGGAAAATTTTCCGGGGTCGAAAAAATTTTGGTCCGGGGTCCGAAAATTTTTGACCGATTTTGAAAATTTTCCGGGGTCGAAAAAATTTTGGTCCGATTTCGGAAAATTTTCCGGGGTCGAAAAAATTTTGGTCCGGGGTCCGAAAATTTTTGACCGATTTTGAAAATTTTCCGGGGTCGAAAAAATTTCGGTCCGATTTTGGAAAATTTTCCGGGGTCGAAAAAATTTTGGTCCGGTGTCCGAAAATTTTTGACCGATTTTGAAAATTTTCCGGGGTGGAAAAAATTTCGGTCCGACTTCGGAAAATTTTCCGGGGTCGAAAAAATTTTGGTTCGCTGTCCGAAAATTTTTGTCCGATTTTGAAAGTTTTCCGGGGTCGAAAAAAATTTGGTCCGATTTCGGAAAATTTTCCGGGGTGGAAAAAATTTTGGTCCGGTTTTCCGAAAGTTTTTGACCGATTTTGAAAATTTTCCGGGGTCGAAAAAATTTCGGTCCGATTTCGGAAAATTTTCCGGGGTCGAAAAAATTTCGGTCCGATTTCGGAAAATTTTCCGGGGTCGAAAAAATTTTGGTCCGGGGTCCGAAAATTTTTGACCGATTTTGAAAATTTTCCGGGGTCGAAAAAATTTCGGTCCGATTTCGGAAAATTTTCCGGGGTCGAAAAAATTTTGGTCCGGGGTCCGAAAATTTTTGACCGATTTTGAAAATTTTTCGGGGTCGAAAAAATTTTGGTCCGTTTTCGGAAAATTTTCCGGGGTCGAAAAAATTTTGGTCCGGGGTCCGAAAATTTTTTACCGATTTTGAAAATTTTCCGGGGTCGAAAAAATTTCGGTCCGATTTCGGAAAATTTTCCGGGGTCGAAAAAATTTTGGTCCGGGGTCCGAAAATTTTTGACCGATTTCCGGGTCCCGAAAAAAATTTCGGTCCGACTTCGGAAAATTTTCCGGGGTCCGAAAATTTTTGACCGATTTTGAAAATTTTCCGGGGACCGAAAAATTTTGGTCTGACTCTCGAGGATATTTTCCAGATCCGAATTTTTTTGACCGAATTTTCGAAAATTTTTCCGGGGTTCGAAAAAATTTTGGTGTTGTCTTGGTCCTCGCCGGAAAATTTTCCGGGGTCGAAAAAATTTCGGACCGATTTTGAAAATTTTCCGGGGTCGAAAAAATTTTGGCACGATTTCCGAAAATTTTCCGGGGTTGAAAAAATTTCGGTCCGATTTTGGAAAATTTTCCGGGGTCGAAAAAATTTTGGTCCGGTGTCCGAAAATTTTTGACCGATTTTGAAAATTTTCCGGAGTGGAAAAAATTTTGGTCCGGGGTCCGAAAATTTTTGACCGATTTTGAAAATTTTCCGGGGTCGAAAAAATTTCGGTCCGATTTCGGAAAATTTTCCGGGGTCGAAAAAATTTTGGTCCGGGGTCCGAAAATTTTTGACCGATTTTGAAAGTTTTCCGGGGTCGAAAAAAATTTGGTCCGATTTCGGAAAATTTTCCGGGGTCGAAAAAATTTCGGACCGATTTTGAAAATTTTCCGGGGTCGAAAAAATTTTGGCACGATTTCCGAAAATTTTCCGGGGTTGAAAAAATTTCGGTCCGTTTTCGGAAAATTTTCCGGGGTCGAAAAAATTTTGGTCCGGGGTCCGAAAATTTTTGACCGATTTTGAAAATTTTCCGGGGTCGAAAAAATTTCGGTCCGATTTCGGAAAATTTTCCGGGGTCGAAAAAATTTTGGTCCCGGGTCCGAAAATTTTTGACCGATTTTGAAAATTTTCCGGGGTCGAAAAAATTTCGGTCCGATTTCGGAAAATTTTCCGGGGTCGAAAAAATTTTGGTCCGGGGTCCGAAAATTTTTGACCGATTTTGAAAATTTTCCGGGGTCGAAAAAATTTTGGTCCGATTTCGGAAAATTTTCCGGGGTCGAAAAAATTTCGGTAAAATTTCCGAAAATTTTCCGGGGTCGAAAAATTTTTGACCGATTTTGAAAATTTTCCGGGGTCGAAAGAATTTTGGTCCGATTTCGGAAAATTTTCCGGGGTCCGAAAATTTTTGACCGATTTTGAAAATTTTCCGGGGTCGAAAAAATTTCGGTCCGATTTCGGAAAATTTTCCGGGGTCGAAAAAATTTTGGTCCGGGGTCCGAAAATTTTTGACCGATTTTGAAAATTTTCCGGGGTCGAAAAAATTTTGGTCCGATTTCTGAAAATTTTCCGTGGTCGAAAAAATTTTGGTCCGGGGTCCGAAAAATTTTGACCGATTTTGAAAATTTTCCGGGGTCGAAAAAATTTCGGTCCGATTTCGGAAAATTTTCCGGGGTCGAAAAAATTTTGGTCCGGGGTCCGAAAATTTTTGACCGATTTTGAAAATTTTCCGGGGTCGAAAAAATTTCGGTCCGATTTCGGAAAATTTTCCGGGGTCGAAAAAATTTTGGTCCGGGGTCCGAAAATTTTTGACCGATTTTGAAAATTTTCCGGGGTCGAAAAAATTTTGGTCCGGGGTCCGGAAATTTTTGACCGATTTTGAAAATTTTCCGGGGTCGAAAAAATTTCGGTCGGATTTCGGAAAATTTTCCGGGGTCGAAAAAATTTTGGTCCGGGGTCCGAAAATTTTTGACCGATTTTGAAAGTTTTCCGGGGTCGAAAAAATTTGGTCCGATTTCGGAAAATTTTCCGGGGTCGAAAAAATTTCGGACCGATTTTGAAAATTTTCCGGGGTCGAAAAAATTTTTGACCGATTTTGAAAATTTTCCGGGGTCGAAAAAATTTCGGTCCGATTTCGGAAAATTTTCCGGGGTCGAAAAAATTTTGGTCGGGGGTCCGAAAATTTTTGACCGATTTTGAAAATTTTCCGGGGTCGAAAAAATTTTGGTCCGGGGTCCGAAAATTTTTGACCGATTTTGAAAATTTTCCGGGGTCGAAAAAATTTTGGTCCGACTTCGGAAAAATTTCCGGGGTCGAAAAAATTTTGGTCCGACTTCGGAAACTTTTCCGGGGTCCGAAAAAATTCTGGTCCGACTTCGGGAAATTTTCCGGGGTCCGAAATTTTTTGACCGATTTTGAAAATTTTCCGGGGTCGAAAAAATTTTGGTCCGATTTCGGAAAATTTTCCGGGGTCGAAAAAATTTTGGTCCGATTTCTGAAAATTTTCCGGGGTCGAAAAAATTTCGGTCCGATTTCGGAAAATTTTCCGGGGTCGAAAAAATTTTGGTCCGGGGTCCGAAAATTTTTGACCGATTTTGAAAATTTTCCGGGGTCGAAGAAATTTCGGTCGGATTTCGGAAAATTTTCCGGGGTCGAAAAAATTTTGGTCCGGGGTCCGAAAATTTTTTACCGATTTTGAAAATTTTCCGGGGTCGAAGAAATTTCGGTCCGATTTCGGAAAATTTTCCGGGGTCGAAAAAATTTTGGTCCGGGGTCCGAAAATTTTTGACCGATTTTGAAAATTTTCCGGGGTCGAAAAAATTTCGGTCCGATTTCGGAAAATTTTCCGGGGTCGAAAAAATTTTGGTCCGGGGTCCGAAAATTTTTGACCGATTTTGAAAATTTTCCGGGGTCGAAAAAATTTCGGTCCGATTTCGGAAAATTTTCCGGGGTCGAAAAAATTTTGGTCCGGGGTCCGAAAATTTTTGACCGATTTTGAAAATTTTCCGGGGTCGAAAAAATTTTGGTCCGGGGTCCGAAAATTTTTTACCGATTTTGAAAATTTTCCGGGGTCGAAAAAATTTCGGTCCGATTTCGGAAAATTTTCCGGGGTCGAAAAAATTTCGGGGTCGAAAAAATTTCGGACCGATTTTGAAAATTTTCCGGGGTCGAAAAAATTTTGGTCCGGGGTCCGAAAATTTTTGACCGATTTTGAAAATTTTCCGGGGTCGAAAAAATTTTGGTCCGGGGTCCGAAAATTTTTGACCGATTTTGAAAATTTTCCGGGGTCGAAAAAATTTCGGTCCGATTTCGGAAAATTTTCCGGGGTCGAAAAAATTTTGGTCCGGGGTCCGAAAATTTTTGACCGATTTTGAAAATTTTCCGGGGTCGAAAAAATTTCGGTCCGATTTCGGAAAATTTTCCGGGTTCGAAAAAATTTCGGTCCGATTTTGAAAACTTTCCGGGGTCGAAAAAATTTTGGTCGGATTTCCGAAAATTTTCCGGGGACGAAAAAATTTCGGTCCGATTTTGAAAATTTTCCGGGGTCAAAAAAATTTTGGTCCGGGGTCCGAAAATTTTTGACCGATTTTGAAAATTTTCCGGGGTCGAAAAAATTTCGGTCCGATTTCGGAAAATTTTCCGGGGTCGAAAAAATTTTGGTCCGGGGTCCAAAAATTTTTGACCGATTTTGAAAATTTTCCGGGGTCGAAAAAATTTTGGTCCGGGGTCCGAAAATTTTTGACCGATTTTGAAAATTTTCCGGGGTCGAAAAAATTTTGGTCCGATTTTGAAAATTTTCCGGGGTCGAAAAAATTTCGGTCCGATTTCGGAAAATTTTCCAGGGTCGAAAAAATTTCGGTCCGATTTCGGAAAATTTTCCGGGGTCGAAAAAATTTTGGTCCGGGGTCCGAAAATTTTTGACCGATTTTGAAAATTTTCCGGGGTCGAAAAAATTTGGGTCCGATTTTGAAAATTTTCCGGGGTCGAAAAAATTTTGGTCCGGGGTCCGAAAATTTTTGACCGATTTTGAAAATTTTCCGGGGTCGAAAAAATTTCGGTCCGATTTCGGAAAATTTTCCGGGGTCGAAAAAATTTCGGTCCGATTTCGGAAAATTTTCCGGGGTCGAAAAAATTTTTGTCCGGGGTCCGAAAATTTTTGACCGATTTTGAAAATTTTCCGGGGTCGAAAAAATTTTGGTCCGATTTCGGAAAATTTTCCGGGGTCGAAAAAATTTTGGACCGATTTTGAAAATTTTCCGGGGTCGAAAAAATTTCGGTCCAATTTCGGAAAATTTTCCGGGGTCGAAAAAATTTTGGTCCGGGATCCAAAATTTTCGGACCGATTTTGAAAAATTTTCCGGGGTCGAAAAAATTTCGGTCCGATTTCGGAAAATTTTCCGGGGTCGAAAAAATTTTGGTCCGGGGTCCGAAAATTTTTGACCGATTTTGAAAATTTTCCGGGGTCGAAAAAATTTCGGTCCGATTTCGGAAAATTTTCCGGGGTCGAAAAAATTTTGGTCCGGGGTCCGAAAATTTTTTACCGATTTTGAAAATTTTCCGGGGTCGAAAAAATTTCGGTCCGATTTCGGAAAATTTTCCGGGGTCGAAAAAATTTTGGTCCGGGGTCCGAAAATTTTTGACCGATTTTGAAAATTTTCCGGGGTCGAAAAAATTTTGGTCCGACTTCGGAAAATTTTCTGGGGTTCGAAAAAATTTTGGTCCGATTTCGGAAAATTTTCCGGGGTCCGAAAATTTTTGACCGATTTTGAAAATTTTCCGGGGTCGAAAAAATTTTGGTCCGATTTCGGAAAATTTTCCGGGGTCCGAAAATTTTTGACCGATTTTGAAAATTTTCCGGGGTCGAAAAAATTTTGGTCCGATTTCGGAAAATTTTCCGGGGTCGAAAAATTTTTGACCGATTTTGAAAATTTTCCGGGGTCGAAAAAATTTCGGTCCGATTTCGGAAAATTTTCCGGGGTCGAAAAAATTTTGGTCCGGGGTCCGAAAATTTTTGACCGATTTTGAAAATTTTCCGGGGTCGAAAAAATTTCGGTCCGATTTCGGAAAATTTTCCGGGGTCGAAAAAATTTTGGTACGGTGTCCGAAAATTTTTTACCGATTTTGAAAATTTTCCGGGGTCGAAAAAATTTCGGACCGATTTCGGAAAATTTTCCGGGGTCGAAAAAATTTTGGTCCGGGGTCCGAAAATTTTTGACCGATTTTGAAAATTTTCCGGGGTCGAAAAAATTTCGGTCCGATTTCGGAAAATTTTCCGGGGTCGAAAAAATTTTGGTCCGGGGTCCGAAAATTTTTGACCGATTTTGAAAATTTTCCGGGGTCGAAAAAATTTCGGTCCGATTTCGGAAAATTTTCCGGGGTCGAAAAAATTTTGGTCCGGGGTCCGAAAATTTTTGACCGATTTTGAAAATTTTCCGGGGTCGAAAAAATTTTGGTCCCGGGTCCGAAAATTTTTTACCGATTTTGAAAATTTTCCGGGGTCGAAAAAATTTCGGTCCGATTTCGGAAAATTTTCCGGGGTCGAAAAAATTTTGGTCCGGGGTCCGAAAATTTTTGACCGATTTTGAAAATTTTCCGGGGTCGAAAAAATTTTGGTCCGATTTCGGAAAGGGTCGAAAAAATTTTTCGGGGTCCGAAAATTTTTGACCGAGTTTCAAAATTTTCCGTCCTCCGAAAATTTTTGACCGATTTTGAAAATTTTGCGGGGTCGAAAAAATTTTGGTCCGATTTCGGAAAATTTTCCGGGGTCGAAAAAATTTCGGTCCGATTTTGAAAATTTTCCGGGGTCGAAAAAATTTTGGTCGGGGGCCGAAAATTTTTGACCGATTTTGAAAATTTTCCGGGGTCGAAAAAATTTTGGTCCTGGGTCTGAAAATTTTTGACCGATTTTGAAAAATTTTCCGGGGTCGAAAAAATTTCGGTCCGATTTCGGAAAATTTTCCGGGGTCGAAAAAATTTTGGACAGATTTTGAAATTTTTATGGGGTCGAAAAAATTTTGACCGATTTTGAAAATTTTCCGGGGTCGAAAAAATTTGGTCCGACTTCGGAAAATTTTCCGGGGTCGAAAAAATTTTGGTCCGATTTCGGAAAATTTTCCGGGGTCGAAAAAATTTTGGTCCGACTTCTTAAAATTTTCCGGGGTCCGAAAAAATTTTGGTCCGATTTCGGAAAATTTTCCGGGGTCGAAAAAATTTTGGTCCGATTTCGGAAAATTTTCCGGGGTCGAAAAAATTTTGGTCCGATTTCGGAAAATTTTCCGGGGTCGAAAAAATTTTGGTCCGATTTCGGAAAATTTTCCGGGGTCGAAAAAATTTCGGTCCGATTTCGGAAAATTTTCCGGGGTCGAAAAAATTTTGGTCCGGGGTCCGAAAATTTTTGACCGATTTTGAAAATTTTCCGGGGTCGAAAAAATTTCGGTCCGATTTCGGAAAATTTTCCGGGGTCGAAAAAATTTTGGTCCGGGGTCCGAAAATTTTTTACCGATTTTGAAAATTTTCCGGGGTCGAAAAAATTTCGGTCCGATTTCGGAAAATTTTCCGGGGTCGAAAAAATTTTGGTCCGGGATCCGAAAATTTTTGACCGATTTTGAAAATTTTCCGGGGTCGAAAAAATTTCGGTCCGATTTCGGAAAATTTTCCGGGGTCGAAAAAATTTTGGTCCGGGGTCCGAAAATTTTTGACCGATTTTGAAAATTTTCCGGGGTCGAAAAAATTTCGGTCCGATTTCGGAAAATTTTCCGGGGTCGAAAAAATTTTGGTCCGGGGTCCGAAAATTTTTGACCGATTTTGAAAATTTTCCGGGGTCGAAAAAATTTTGGTCCCGGGTCCGAAAATTTTTTACCGATTTTGAAAATTTTCCGGGGTCGAAAAAATTTCGGTCCGATTTCGGAAAATTTTCCGGGGTCGAAAAAATTTTGGTCCGGGGTCCGAAAATTTTTGACCGATTTTGAAAGTTTTCCGGGGTCGAAAAAATTTGGTCCGATTTCGGAAAATTTTCCGGGGTCGAAAAAATTTCGGACCGATTTTGAAAATTTTCCGGGGTCGAAAAAATTTTGGTCCGACTTCGGAAAAATTTCCGGGGTCGAAAAAATTTTGGACCTATTTCGGAAAATTTTCCGGGTTCGAAAAAATTTTGGTCCGGGGTCCGAAAATTTTTGACCGATTTTGAAAATTTTCCGGGATCGAAAAAATTTTGGTCCCGGGTCCGAAAATTTTTTACCGATTTTGAAAATTTTCCTTGGTCGAAAAAATTTCGGTCCGATTTCGGAAAATTTTCCGGGGTCGAAAAAATTTTGGTCCGGGGTCCGAAAATTTTTGACCGATTTTGAAAATTTTCCGGGGTCGAAAAAATTTGGGTCCGATTTCGCAAAATTTTCCAGGGTCGAAAAAATTTCGGTCCGATTTCGGAAAATTTTCCGGGGTCGAAAAAATTTTGGCACGATTTCCGAAAATTTTCCGGGGTTGAAAAAATTTCGGTCCGATTTTGGAAAATTTTCCGGGGTCGAAAAAGAAAATTTTTGACCGATTTTGAAAATTTTCCGGGGTCGAAAAAATTTCGGTCCGATTTCGGAAAATTTTCCGGGGTCGAAAAAATTTTGGTCCGATTTTGAAATTTTCCGGGGTCGAAAAAATTTTGGTCCGATTTCGGAAAATTTTCCGGGGTCGAAAAATTTTCGACCGATTTTGAAAATTTTCCGGGGTCGAAAAAATTTTTGATCGATTTTGAAAATTTTCCGGGGTTCGAAAATTTTTGACCGATTTTGAAAATTTTCCGGGGTCGAAAAAATTTTGGTCCGACTTCGGAAAATTTTCCGGGGTCGAAAAAATTTTGGTCCGATTTCGGAAAATTTTCCGGGGTCGAAAAAATTTTGGTCCGATTTCGGAAAATTTTCCGGGGTCCGAAAATTTTTGACCGATTTTGAAAATTTTCCGGGGTCGAAAAAATTTTGGTCCGACTTCGGAAAATTTTCCGGGGTCCGAAAAAATTTTGGTCCGATTTCGGAAAATTTTCCGGGGTCCGAAAATTTTTGACCGATTTTGAAAATTTTCCGGGGTCGAAAAAATTTCGGTCCGATTTCGGAAAATTTTCCGGGGTTGATCCGAAAATTTTTGACCGATTTTGAAAATTTTCCGGGGTCGAAAAAATTTTGGTCCGATTTCGGAAAATTTTCCGGGGTCCGAAAATTTTTGACCGATTTTGAAAATTTTCCGGGGTCGAAAAAATTTTGGTCCGACTTCGGAAAATTTTCCGGGGTCGAAAAAATTTTGGTCCGATTTCGGAAAATTTTCCGGGGTCCGAAAATTTTTGACCGATTTTGAAAATTTTCCGGGGTCGAAAAAATTTTGGTCCGATTTCGGAAAATTTTCCGGGGTCGAAAAAATTTTTGACCGATTTTGAAAATTTTCCGGGGTCGAAAAAATTTTGGTCCGACTTCGGAAAATTTTCCGGGGTCCGAAAATTTTTGTCCGATTTTGAAAATTTTCCGGGGTCGAAAAAATTTTGGTCCGACTTCGGAAAATTTTCCGGGATCCGAAAATTTTTGACCGATTTTGAAAATTTTCCGGGGTCGAAAAAATTTTGGTCCGATTTTGAAAATTTTCCGGGGTCGAAAAAATTTTGGTCCGACTTCGGAAAATTTTCCGGGGTCCGAAAATTTTTGACCGATTTTGAAAATTTTCCGGGGTCGAAAAAATTTTGGTCCGACTTCGGAAAATTTTCCGGGGTCCGAAAATTTTTGTCCGATTTTGAAAATTTTCCGGGGTCGAAAAAATTTTGATCCGACTTCGGAAAATTTTCCGGGGTCGAAAAAATTTTGGTCCGATTTCGGAAAATTTTCCGGGGTCCGAAAATTTTTGACCGATTTTGAAAATTTTCCGGGGTCGAAAAAATTTTGTTCCGACTTCGGAAAATTTTCCGGGGTCCGAAAATTTTTGACCGATTTTGAAAATTTTCCGGGGTCGAAAAAATTTTGGTCCGATTTCGAAAATTTTCCGGGGTCCGAAAATTTTGACCGATTTTGAAAATTTTCCGGGGTCGAAAAAATTTTGGTCCGACTTCGGAAAATTTTCCGGGGTTCGAAAATTTTTGACCGATTTTGAAAATTTTCCGGGGTCGAAAAAATTTTGGTCCGACTTCGGAAAATTTTCCGGGGTCCGAAAAAATTTTGGTCCGATTTCGGAAAATTTTCCGGGGTCCGAAAATTTTTGACCGATTTTGAAAATTTTCCGGGGTCGAAAAAATTTTGGTCCGACTTCGGAAAATTTTCCGGGGTCCGAAAATTTTTGTCCGATTTTGAAAATTTTCCGGGGTCGAAAAAATTTTGGACCGATTTCGGAAAATTTTCCGGGGTCGAAAAAATTTTGGTCCGATTTCGGAAAATTTTCCGGGGTCCGAAAATTTTTGACCGATTTTGAAAATTTTCCGGGGTCGAAAAAATTTTGGTCCGATTTCGGAAAATTTTCCGGGGTCCGAAAAAATTTTGGTCCGATTTCGGAAAATTTTCCGGGGTCCGAAAATTTTTGACCGATTTTGAAAATTTTCCGGGGTCGAAAAAATTTTGGTCCGATTTCGGAAAATTTTCCGGGGTCCGAAAATTTTTGACCGATTTTGAAAATTTTCCGGGGTCGAAAAAATTTTGGTCCGATTTCGGAAAATTTTCCGGGGTCCGAAAATTTTTGACCGATTTTGAAAATTTTCCGGGGTCGAAAAAATTTTGGTCCGATTTCGGAAAATTTTCCGGGGTCGAAAAAATTTTGGTCCGTCTTCGGAAAATTTTCCGGGGTCCGAAAATTTTTGACCGATTTTGAAAATTTTCCGGGGTCGAAAAAATTTTGGTCCGACTTCGGAAAATTTTCCGGGTCCGAAAATTTTTGACCGATTTTGAAAATTTTCCGGGGTCGAAAAAATTTTGGTCCGACTTCGGAAAATTTTCCGGGGTCCGAAAATTTTTGACCGATTTTGAAAATTTTCCGGGGTCGAAAAAATTTTGTTCCGACTTCGGAAAATTTTCCAGGGTCCGAAAAAATTTTGGTCCGATTTTGAAAATTTTCCGGGGTCGAAAAATTTTTGGTCCGACTTCGGAAAATTTTCCGGGGTCCGAAAATTTTTGACCGATTTTGAAAATTTTCCGGGGTCGAAAAAATTTTGGTCCGACTTCGGAAAATTTTCCGGGGTCCGAAAATTTTTGACCGATTTTGAAAATTTTCCGGGGTCGAAAAAATTTGGGTCCGACTTCGGAAAATTTTCCGGGGTCCGAAAATTTTTGTCCGATTTTGAAAATTTTCCGGGGTCGAAAAAATTTTGGTCCGACTTCGGAAAATTTTCCGGTGTCCGAAAAATTTTGACCGATTTTGAAAATTTTCGGGGTCGAAAAAATTTTTGTCCGATTTCGGAAAATTTTCCGGGGTCCGAGAAATTTTGGTCCGATTTCAAAAAATTTTCCGTCGTTCGAAAATTTTTGACCGATTTTGAAAATTTTCCGGGGTCGAAAAAATTTTGGTCCGACTTCGGAAAATTTTCCGGGGTCCGAAAATTTTTGACCGATTTTGAAAATTTTCCGGGGTCGAAAAATTTTGGTCCGATTTGGAAAAATTACGCGGGGTCGAAAAATTTTGGTCCGATTTGGGAAAATTTTCCATGGTCGAAAAAATTTTGGTCCGGGGTCCGAAAATTTTTGACCGATTTTGAAAATTTTCCGGGGTCGAAAAAATTTCTGTCCGATTTCGGAAAATTTTCCGGGGTCGAAAAAATTTTGGTCCGGGGTCCGAAAATTTTTGACCGATTTTGAAAATTTTCCGGGGTCGAAAAAATTTTGGTCCGGGGTCCGAAAATTTTTTACCGATTTTGAAAATTTTCCTCGAAAAATTTTGGTCCGATTTGGGAAAATTACGCGGGGTCGAAAAATTTTGGAAATTTTTGACCGATTTTGAAAATTTTCCGGGGTGGAAAAAATTTCGGTCCGATTTTGGAAAATTTTTCGGGGTCGAAAAATTTCGGTCCGATTTCGTAAAATTTTCCAGGTCGAAAAAATTTTGGTCCGGGGTCTGAAAATTTTTGACCGATTTTGAAAATTTTCCGGGATCGAAAAAATTTCAGTCCGATTTCGGAAAATTTTCCGGGGTCGAAAAAATTTTGGTCCCGTGTCCGAAAATTTTTTACCGATTTTGAAAATTTTCCGGGGTCGAAAAAATTTCGGTCCGATTTCTTAAAATTTTCCGGGGTCGAAAAAATTTCGGTCCGATTATTTAAAATTTTCCGGGGTCTGGAATATTGCAGTGCTACGCAGCGGAGCCTAATAGCGGCCGGAATATTGCAGTGCTACGCAGCGGAGCCTAATAGCGGCCGGAATATTGCAGTGCTACGCAGCGGAGCCTAATAGCGGCTGGAGTATTGCAGTGCTGCTACGCAGCGGAGCCTAATAGCGGCTGGAGTATTGCAGTGCTGCTACGCAGCGGAGCGTAATAGCGGCTGGAATATTGCAGTGCTGCTACGCAGCGGAGCCTAATAGCGGCTGGAGTATTGCAGTGCTGCTACGCAGCGGAGCCTAATAGCGGCTGGAGTATTGCAGTGCTGCTACGCAGCGGAGCGTAATAGCGGCTGGAATATTGCAGTGCTGCTACGCAGCGGAGCGTAATAGCGGCTGGAGTATTGCAGTGCTGCTACGCAGCGGAGCCTAATAGCGGCTGGAGTATTGCAGTGCTGCTACGCAGCGGAGCCTAATAGCGGCTGGAGTATTGCAGTGCTGCTACGCAGCGGAGCCTAATAGCGGCTGGAGTATTGCAGTGCTGCTACGCAGCGGAGCGTAATAGCGGCTGGAGTATTGCAGTGCTGCTACGCAGCGGAGCCTAATAGCGGCCGGAGTAGAGCAATGCTACGCAGCGGAGCCTAATAGCGGCCGGAGTAGAGCAATGCTACGCAGCGGAGCCTAATAGCGGCTGGAGTATTGCAGTGTGCTACGCAGCGGAGCCTAATAGCGGCTGGAAGTATTGCAGTGCTGCTACGCAGCGGAGCCTAATAGCGGCTGGAGTATTGCAGTGCTGCTACGCAGCGGAGCCTAATAGCGGCTGGAGTATTGCAGTGCTGCTACGCAGCGGAGCCTAATAGCGGCTGGAGTATTGCAGTGCTGCTACGCAGCGGAGCCTAATAGCGGCTGGAGTATTGCAGTGCTGCTACGCAGCGGAGCGTAATAGCGGCTGGAGTATTGCAGTGCTGCTACGCAGCGGAGCCTAATATAGCGGCTGGAGTATTGCAGTGCTGCTACGCAGCGGAGCCTAATAGCGGCTGGAGTATTGCAGTGCTGCTACGCAGCGGAGCGTAATAGCGGCTGGAGTATTGCAGTGCTGCTACGCAGCGGAGCCTAATAGCGGCCGGAGTATTGCAGTGCTGCTACGCAGCGGAGCGTAATAGCGGCCGGAGTATTGCAGTGCTGCTACGCAGCGGAGCCTAATAGCGGCCGGAGTATTGCAGTGCTGCTACGCAGCGGAGCCTAATAGCGGCCGGAGTATTGCAGTGCTGCTACGCAGCGGAGCCTAATAGCGGCTGGAGTAGCATTGCGCTACGCAGCGGAGCCTAATATAGCGGCTGGAGTATTGCAGTGCTGCTACGCAGCGGAGCCTAATAGCGGCTGGAGTATTGCAGTGCTGCTACGCAGCGGAGCCTAATAGCGGCTGGAGTATTGCAGTGCTGCTACGCAGCGGAGCCTAATAGCGGCTGGAGTATTGCAGTGGCTACGCAGCGGAGCCTAATAGCGGCTGGAGTATTGCAGTGCTGCTACGCAGCGGAGCCTAATAGCGGCTGGAGTATTGCAGTGCTGCTACGCAGCGGAGCCTAATAGCGGCTGGAGTATTGCAGTGCTGCTACGCAGCGGAGCCTAATAGCGGCTGGAGTATTGCAGTGCTGCTACGCAGCGGAGCCTAATAGCGGCCGGAGTATTGCAGTGCTGCTACGCAGCGGAGCCTAATAGCGGCCGGAGTAGAGCAATGCTACGCAGCGGAGCCTAATAGCGGCCGGAGTAGAGCAATGCTACGCAGCGGAGCCTAATAGCGGCTGGAGTATTGCAGTGCTGCTACGCAGCGGAGCCTAATAGCGGCTGGAGTAGCATTGCGCTACGCAGCAGAGCCTAATAGCGGCTGGAGTATTGCAGTGCTGCTACGCAGCGGAGCCTAATAGCGGCTGGAGTATTGCAGTGCTGCTACGCAGCGGAGCCTAATAGCGGCCGGAGTATTGTGCAGTGCTGCTACGCAGCGGAGCCTAATAGCGGCCGGAGTATTGCAGTGCTGCTACGCAGCGGAGCCTAATAGCGGCTGGAAGTATTGCAGTGCTGCTACGCAGCGGAGCCTAATAGCGGCCGGAGTATTGCAGTGCTGCTACGCAGCGGAGCCTAATAGCGGCCGGAGTATTGCAGTGCTGCTACGCAGCGGAGCCTAATAGCGGCCGGAGTAGAGCAATGCTACGCAGCGGAGCCTAATAGCGGCCGGAGTAGAGCAATGCTACGCAGCGGAGCCTAATAGCGGCCGGAGTAGAGCAATGCTACGCAGCGGAGCGTAATAGCGGCTGGAGTATTGCAGTGCTGCTACGCAGCGGAGCGTAATAGCGGCTGGAGTATTGCAGTGCTGCTACGCAGCGGAGCCTAATAGCGGCCGGAGTATTGCAGTGCTGCTACGCAGCGGAGCCTAATAGCGGCCGGAGTAGGGCAATGCTACGCAGCGGAGCCTAATAGCGGCTGGAGTATTGCAGTGCTGCTACGCAGCGGAGCCTAATAGCGGCTGGAGTATTGCAGTGCTGCTACGCAGCGGAGCCTAATAGCGGCTGGAAGTATTGCAGTGCTGCTACGCAGCGGAGCCTAATAGCGGCTGGAGTATTGCAGTGCTGCTACGCAGCGGAGCCTAATAGCGGCTGGAGTATTGCAGTGCTGCTACGCAGCGGAGCGTAATAGCGGCTGGAGTATTGCAGTGCTGCTACGCAGCGGAGCCTAATAGCGGCTGGAAGTATTGCAGTGCTGCTACGCAGCGGAGCCTAATAGCGGCTGGAGTATTGCAGTGCTGCTACGCAGCGGAGCCTAATATAGCGGCTGGAGTATTGCAGTGCTGTACGCAGCGGAGCCTAATAGCGGCTGGAGTATTGCAGTGCTGCTACGCAGCGGAGCGTAATAGCGGCTGGAGTATTGCAGTGCTGCTACGCAGCGGAGCCTAATAGCGGCTGGAGTATTGCAGTGCTGCTACGCAGCGGAGCCTAATAGCGGCTGGAGTATTGCAGTGCTGCTACGCAGCGGAGCCTAATAGCGGCTGGAGTATTGCAGTGCTGCTACGCAGCGGAGCCTAATAGCGGCTGGAGTATTGCAGTGCTGCTACGCAGCGGAGCCTAATAGCGGCTGGAGTATTGCAGTGCTGCTACGCAGCGGAGCCTAATAGCGGCTGGAGTATTGCAGTGCTGCTACGCAGCGGAGCCTAATAGCGGCTGGAGTATTGCAGTGCTGCTACGCAGCGGAGCCCTAATAGCGGCTGGAGTATTGCAGTGCTGCTACGCAGCGGAGCGTAATAGCGGCTGGAGTATTGCAGTGCTGCTACGCAGCGGAGCCTAATAGCGGCTGGAAGTATTGCAGTGCTGCTACGCAGCGGAGCGTAATAGCGGCTGGCATATTGCAGTGCTACGCAGCGGAGCCTAATAGCGGCTGGCATATTGCAGTGCTACGCAGCGGAGCCTAATAGCGGCTGGCATATTGCAGTGCTACGCAGCGGAGCGTAATAGCGGCTGGCATATTGCAGTGCTACGCAGCGGAGCGTAATAGCGGCCGGAGTAGAGCAATGCTACGCAGCGGAGCGTAATAGCGGCTGGAGTATTGCAGTGGCTACGCAGCGGAGCGTAATAGCGGCTGGAATATTGCAGTGCTGCTACGCAGCGGAGCCTAATAGCGGCTGGCATATTGCAGTGGTACGCAGCGGAGCGTAATAGCGGCTGGCATATTGCAGTGCTACGCAGCGGAGCGTAATAGCGGCTGGCATATTGCAGTGCTACGCAGCGGAGCCTAATAGCGGCTGGAGTATTGCAGTGGCTACGCAGCGGAGCCTAATAGCGGCTGGAGTAATTGCAGTGCTGCTACGCAGCGGAGCGTAATAGCGGCTGGCGTATTGCAGTGCTACGCAGCGGAGCCTAATAGCGGCTGGCATATTGCAGTGGTACGCAGCGGAGCGTAATAGCGGCTGGCATATTGCAGTGCTACGCAGCGGAGCCTAATAGCGGCTGGCATATTGCAGTGCTGCTACGCAGCAGCGGAGCCTAATAGCGGCTGGAGTATTGCAAGTGCTGCTACGCAGCGGAGCGTAATAGCGCTGCAGGAGCCTAATAGCGGCTGGAGTGCTGCTACGCAGCGGAGCCTAATAGCGGCTGGAGTATTGCAGTGCTGCTACGCAGCGGCAGCGTAATAGCGGCTGGAGTATTGCAGTGCTGCTACGCAGCGGAGCCTAATAGCGGCTGGAGTATTGCAGTGCTGTTACGCAGCGGAGCGTAATAGCGGCTGGAGTATTGCAGTGCTGCTACGCAGCGGAGCCTAATAGCGGCTGGAGTATTGCAGTGCTGTACGCAGCGGAGCCTAATAGCGGCTGGAGTATTGCAGTGCTGCTACGCAGCGGAGCGTAATAGCGGCTGGAGTATTGCAGTGCTGCTACGCAGCGGAGCCTAATAGCGGCTGGAGTATTGCAGTGCTGCTACGCAGCGGAGCGTTAATAGCGGCTGGAGTATTGCAGTGCTGCTACGCAGCGGAGCGGTAAATAGCGGCTGGGAGTATTGCAGTGCTGCTACGCTGCGGAGCCTAATAGCGGCTGGAGTATTGCAGTGCTGCTACGCAGCGGAGCGTAATAGCGGCTGGATATTGCAGTGCTGCTACGCAGCGGAGCGGCGGCTGGAGTATTGCAGTGCTGCTAGCAGCGGAGCGGAGCGTAATAGCGGCCGGAGTATTGCAGTGCTGCTACGCAGCGGCGGCTAATAGCGGCTGGAGTATTGCAGTGCTGCTACGCAGCGGAGCGTAATAGCGGCTGGAGTATTGCAGTGCTGCTAACCCTTTTCGTAAATTCCAGACGGAACTTACCGTACCATACTAGAGTTGCCGGTTTAAAATATCAGGCTACTTTCTTATTTTCCCTGTAAGGTAAAGGATCGTAACGAAAATTAGTTTCTTCATTTATTATCGCTTTAAATATTTTTTTCCTCAAAAGTGTGCGATACGAGTTTTTACGAGTGCGAACGAGAACGGAAGGTCCGTTTTCGAACAGGAATTCGCTGTCGAACCCCCGTCGACGCGTCCGTTCAGTGGGTTAAGAAAACTCTTCATTTCTAAATACTTCATAGAGTATGTCAGGTACTTATAAGGTTTCAAATCTGCTCCTTTTGAACTTCATTAAATAAAAACTGAAGTTTTATGTATAACTTCAACAAGTTCTCGCTCCTTAGTTCAATTAACCCCTTCCCTGTTTTGCCCGTATGCCGTACGGACAATCCGATTTATATTTCGCTTGTACTGTTACGGCCGTATTTTTTCCAATTTTAGTAACAAATTATTCGTATAGATGTCCAGTAAATGATAGTTTACAGTTTATTGTATTTTCTACTCCGATTGGTTCAAAAGCGCGGGTTTTGTATCAGAAGACGAATTGTTATCTTTCAGTGTATAGCTTTCTGGTTATATTTTACTAACCGCCTGTTAATTTTATTGAAGTAAAAGTTTAATAATATATTTCTACTTTTAAATAATGGATAATTCAGAGCGTATGGAGCTAATTTCTTGAGATTCAAACTGTGACTCTGAATCAGAATCTCAATTACCTGTAAATGATAGTAGCGAAAGTTTACTAGATGACCTGCATAGAAGCGACTCTGATAGTACAGATGGAATCAGTCAAGTAAGACAATTTTTTAAATTATGATAATCCTTCGGATTAGCCTCCTAGATTTGCTTTCACTGGAATTCCAAAAATTAACTTCGATACCGATGAGACTAAAGGTAAACATCAGTTCTATGATGCTTTCATAGAATGAAAAAAAAAGTTGTAATAAATGCTTCAAAATATTAGAAATGTTAATTTTAATAACATCTTTACTTAAAAATGTAAAATGAGCAAAAAAATGCAATAAAAAAATGTGACCATTTTTTTGACCGAATTCTGGAAAAAATGAAACTGTCAAAGGGTTAAAATGGTTTTTCCAGTGTTGGTACAAATATTAAACTCAGATATGTTCAATATACTGTGGTTTAAATATCCAAGTTTCAAGTTCAGAAACTATTTTCACCATATCTAAAATTTTGGATTTCACTTCTTACCTCTAGAAGTCATCGTTATTTTAAAAGATTATGAATCATTTAATTTGTTGGTTAATATAAATATTAAGTTAACTATGAATATTTTAATGCATAAATATACTTCTAACCATCTTGAAGGCTTAAGTTTAAAAATTTAATATTCATTCCTAAAAGTTTAAAAATAACGATAAGATTTGAAAATCAAAATTCCCGATATTTAGAAGCGTTTACAATCTACTACTTCAGAGTAGACACTTCAAAAGATATTTTACAACTTTGATTTACTAATTTAGAAGCTAAAAATACTCTTCATTGCTGAGTTTAAGTGGACATGCGTAGCAAAATTTTAAATTTGTGTATTCGTATAAAATTCTTACCCTTGTATACGAAATCCATAGTACTCTGCAAACCAAATAGTCTATTTTAATATACCACTTTTGAGTTTTTAGTATGCTTTGTGTGCCATCCTGAGAAGTTTTCTACATGCATCGAAAGTTTCCTATGACTGCCATATCAAGAATGAATTTAACCCATTAACGCCCAAATTACTTTTTTTCGACATAATGTTATATAATTCACAAATTGGGAGTCTTTTACTATCAACATGAATATTATCGAATTTTATCAATACGTACCATAGTTTTTAAAAAATATGCTGATCTAAAAATAGATCACTGGGCGTTCGGGGGATAAATTTTAGCAAATACACCACAATGAGTAGTACTTCAATAACGTGGTAAAATCGAACCAAATAGATAAAAACTAATGCGTTTTCTTTTTAAAAACGTTTATTTATCCAGAATTTCACAATATTACAGAAAAACCTCACCAAGTATTTTTGACGTCCAAGCGATGTGCCTATCTTGCTCTATATAGCTCGTTCCACTATATTCACAAAGTGTCGTGCAGTTTCTAGGAACCTTCAACTCACAGCCATAGTATACAAAGATCATTTCTTTCATAACGAGGTAAGTTTCCTTTACTATTTTGATAGGTTATCTATAACAAAGTAAAATACATTAGTTATACATTCAATACTTAAAATTTTAACAATATTTATATCTCAATATTCAACTCCATACTCAATCTGCTCATTATTTTAAATTGACATTCCTTTCAGGAGGAGGAGGGTCATTTCTTAAACTGAACAGCTAGAAACATACTTAGAAACTAGCTGCAAAAC
The DNA here is from genome assembly GCA_032207245.1 of Pardosa pseudoannulata. NCBI lineage: Eukaryota > Metazoa > Arthropoda > Arachnida > Araneae > Lycosidae > Pardosa > Pardosa pseudoannulata. Next base: position 118,421,854 of record CM063500.1, on the reverse strand, counting down.
ACTTCGATCGTCAAAGCCGACATAAAAGTTTAATGGTTCTATATTAAATAGTTCGGGTTTTAGCGGTTCTTTATAGTTTTCCGACATCGCAGTTAAATATTGAAAATTTCATGATTCATATATAATGGTTAAGCGCATAAATATCAAAATACAACCAAACTAAAATAGAATGCAATTTAAATCTTGCAATCAAAAATTTATCAAAACTGACGTTGTATTTGCTCGTGTGCCTGTTGGATTATTCGCACGTTAAATTTCGAAATAGGTTTAGACTCAAAATATTGAGTAAAGAGTACATAGAATTTTTTTTACTTCATTTCAACTGTGGAGGTTGCAGGGCAAGAAATAAAAAATTTACTTAGTTTCAATTAACATAACGGATTCTTAAGAAATTTTTAACAAGTATGTACGAATATAATCTGGACAAGGTTTGATAAAAAATTGGGAACCTTAATTGGAAATCAGGGATTCCAAACATCTTTCCGTATATTTATCGTTACAGTTTGAATTTTCTAATTCAATTTCTGTAATAATATATCAGGTTTGACAGAAACTTCAATAAAATCATTCACCTAAATCTGACACTTGCTACTCGTTTTCGGGTATGCAGAAAGTTACAGAAAATACAGGATAGAAGTTTAGCGTTAGTCCCCATTTAAAATAGATCCCCTCCCTACCCGAAAACGAGAAAAATGTTTTAGTTTTAAAAATTGAGAATATAATTTAGTACCACATTCAATCTAATAGTCTGCCAGAGAGAATGTTTCTTTACCTTAACATTTAACTCCAACTGTCAAACCAGACAACCCCTTCCTAAGAAAATTTACTCGAGGTTTTCTTCGGTTCTAAACTTTATAAAAAGATGTTCAGGATCAAAAGCCAAGATTTGAAGACTATTAAAAATGTACCAATTAGAATCTAATAGATATCTTAAACTACAATGTTAGGAAGTTTATATAATGTAAATGAAAATCGGCGAAATAGTAAAATGTAATTAATGAAATTTAATAATCTGCCTAAGAATTTCATTTGATAAATTTTCCCCTCAGCGGAGCACGAGACCTAGAATTTAAAACAAAATACATTTAAAAGTAGAATTTAAGTACCAACTATCTATTAAATAATTCAATAATATAATACTTACTAAGGTATAAGTATTATACACACTGATAAAACTAAAATAGACTAAAAATTATCTTGTCAATGACAATTATCAATCCGACTTCTTTATAAGATATTAACAAGAAAAGTCAAATTTTTCTGTTCCATGATCAAATAAATTTCCGTATCCTACTAGAATCGGTCGGAGAGATTTCAGTCCTGATAAATTATTCTCAGTGGAGCACTAGACCTAGAACTGAAAACAAAGACATTTAAAAATAGAATTTATGTACTATTTATCTATTAAATAATTCAGTAATATAATACTAAGGTTTAAGTACTATACACACTGATAAAACTGAAGTTGACTAGAAATTATCTTGGCAACGAGAACTAATTATCGATCTTTAACATCTTTATAAAATATACAACTAGTAAAACAAAAATTCCTTTACATGAACAACTGAACTTAAGGTTCCTACTAGAATCTTCAGAATTTTCAGCCTAAGTTTGTTTTACTGAGAAGTAAGAGACCAGAATTAAAAACATACAGACAGTTACAATTAGAAATGAAGTATTTAATAAACTTCAACTAAAATTAACTAGAAGCTACCTAGGCAATGACTTTAACTATCAATCCTAGACAATTACTTCCAATTGAAAATCCTTATCTCTTCAATAAGTTTCTACAAACATTTTAGATTAATGACTTTAATTGAAAATTCGTTCAAATGTGAAATACTAAAAGCACTTACACCAACATAAGCTTCTAACATAAAATCAAAAGTAGCTAAAAATCCTCAAGAAACAGTTGTTATAGAATGTATTTCACATTTCATTTTAAACAGATTCATTCCACTGACCATGTTTAGAACATATGTTCTAGGTAGACACGTACTGCTGTTACAGATTATCCCATACCATTATGTCACAACTGAAAAAAAATGCAAATAGTAACAAGTAAAAATACCAAAATACAACCTAAATGAAATAAAACAATGCAACTTGAATTTTGCAATCTGAAAATATCCGAAATGGATGTTAACTGTTCTTGAGTTCCTTTGTTTTATATGCTATTATATTTCAACAATCGACTCTTAATATACATTTAATTTTTTTTACTTTATTTTAATAATTTTGGAGTATGCAGGGCAAGGAATAAAATAATTAAATTTCAATTAACATTACGGATCCTTAATAAATTCTTTTTAAGGAGTACGTACGAATAAAATATCTTGATAAGTTATGCCATTAAGAAAATTAGAAATCGTAATTGGGAAAATGCGATTCCAAACTTCCCGTATATTTACAGTTACGTTTGCCTTTTCTACTTAATTGCTGTATTAGAATACCAGGTTTGACAGAAATTTCAATATAATCATTCACCTACACCTGAGCCTTGCTACTCGTTTTCGGCTATGCAGAAAGTTAAAGAAAATATAGGATAGAAATTTAACTTTAGTCCCCATTTCAAGTAAATCCCCTCCTGAGCCGAAAACGAGAAAATTTTATTTTCAATAATGTTGAAAATATAATTTAGTACCGCATTTAAGCTAATAGTCTGCCAGAGAGAATGTTTCTTTACCTGCTAATATTTAATTCTAACTGTCAAACCTGACAACACCTAACTAAGAAAAGTTAATACTCAAGGTTTTCTTTGGTTCTAAATTTAATAAAATACTCAGGATCAAAAGCAAAGATTTGAAGATGCGATATGAGAATGTACCAATTATAATCGAATAGTTAACCTAAACTACAATGTTAGGCAGTTTATATAATGTAAATGAAAATAAGCGAAAAAGTAATATATAATTGAAATAATCTGCCTCCGAAATTTCAGTCTGATAAAGTTTTCCTCAGCTGAGCACGAGACTTAGACATTTAAAAGTAGAATTCAAATACTACTTATCTATTAATAAAAGTAATTAAATAACATACTCAGGTTTAAGTACTATACACCGGCCTTACAATAACGAATATTGGGTTATTTCGAGGCTCCTTTTCCCTCCATACGAGAACACTTCGGGTACCACACGTCTTTGCAGCTGAATCTAGGAAACATTCGAATCTAGGATTTTCTTTCGAAAAATGGAGTCTGGTTTCCATAGGAATGTAACACCTCTTCAAGCCGATTTCTTGACTCTCCGGAAAGAAAAGTCAAATTTAAATCTGAAAGATTAATGAAATAAATCAATGCAACTTGCAATCAATACTAGTTATTCTTGATCTTATTGTCAATGTTTTAAAACGATGTCAAACGTTTAAATAACTCAGTACTACTAGTGTTAATTCAACAAAATAAAATAAACTTTGAGGAGCACAATGCTTTAGTTTGCAATAAAAGAGCAAAATATAGATTGTGTCTTACTATACAAATTTTCAGAAACAATTTAATCTCATTTTCTAATAACAGTTTTTAATTAAAGTTTTATTTTAATAAAAATTTGACAAAATGTTACGCAATACATTATATATTTCCCAAATTCTAAATTAGGATAAAATCGTAAATTAATTTCTGTATTATGTTTAATGCGATCTACAACTCGAAATTACCTAAATTCTAGTTTATATATACATAATGAATATAGGTTTGCACTGAAACTGACAAAACTTTGCTGACAAAACTTCATATGGAGAAGATATAATTTAATATTGTAAACATTAGACACTAAATTAACAATCATTTTTTAGTACTGTTGTATCAAAAACTGCAGTGTTATTAGGTCTTACGCAAAATAAAAGTCATTCAATACTTGAACGAGTAAGGCTACCATATGAAGTACCGCATGAAATAGAAATAAGTCATACCTACGGATATGCTGCTATGGAAAGTTTGAATCTCGTCATTTCTGCATACTGAAAAATATTAAAATGCTTCACACAAGTGAATTTAACTCCAGAAACTTAATATTTTACTGTTTATATACCGAGAACACCAGGAATCATCTACATTCAACTTTTAGTTTGAACTTTTAAATTAAAGAAATTCAATTTCTGAGTTTAGTTATTCTTACTGATAAATAGAACTCAATATCGCAAATTCAGTTTAAATTTCTGGTTGTGAATACATATAACAGCCTTCCACCCCAAAGAACTAAAATCGAAGTATCTTAAAGCTCTTAAAAATGAATTAAAAAAGCAAAGAATGTAAAAGTATACAAATTACTTGCAACATTACTTGCTTTGACACAAATGATTTGCGCCATCCAATCCACCTGTAAAACGGGTTTATAATTATCGCATACAATTAGGTCACAACTGCTAATATAAGAATGCAAACGGTAACAAATATCAAAATGCAACCAAAATAAAAAGAACAATGTAACTGAAATCTTGCAATGAAAAATATTTCAAAACTGATGTAAATTGTTCTTTAGTGCCTGTTTTACTTGCACGCTAAATTTCGAAACAGGTTTAGACTCGCATTATTGGTAAATACATACAATATTTTTACTTCAACTGTGGAGGTCGCAGGTCAAGGAATAAAATAATGTACTAAATTTCAATTAAAATAACGGATCCTTAAGAGATTCCTCCTAACAAGTAAGTACGAGTGAAATATCTGGATAAACTTTGACATTAAAAATTTAGAAATCGTAATTGGGAAAACTGCGATTCTAAACATATATATTTATCGTTACAGTATGCCTTTACTAATTCAATTGCTATATTAATACACCAGGTTTGACAGAAATTTCAATAAAATCATTCACCTAAATCTGAGCTTGCTACTCGTTTTCGGCTATGCAGAAAGTTACAGAAAGTACAGGATAGAAATTTAACGTTAGTCCCCATTTAACATAGATCCCTCCCGAGCCGAAAACGAGAAAATTTTATTTTAGTTTTAAAAATAGAGAATTTTGTATCGCATTCAATCTAATAGTATACAAGAGAAAATGTTTCTTACCTGCTAGATATAATTCTAACTGTCAAACCTGACAACTACTTCCTAATAAAATTTACTGGAGGTTTTCTGTTTAAAATATAATAAATTACTCAAACTCAAAAGCCAAGATTTGAAGATTATTTAAAAACGTACCAAATATAATCTAATAGTTATCCTAAACTACACTGTTAGGCAGTTTATAGTATGTAAATAATTAAAATCAGCGAAAAAAGTAAAGTGTAATTATGGAAATTAAATAATCTGCCTGAGAATTTTTGCGTGATAAATTTCCTCAGCGGAGCACGAGACCTAAAATTGAAAACAGACATTTAAAAACAGAATTTAAATACTACGTACATTAAATATTTAATATTTAATTAAATATTTTACTAAGTAATATACACACACTGATAAACTAAAATTGGCTAGAAGTTATCTTGGCAATGAGTCATATTTATCAATCTTTATCGTAACAAAATATTCAACAACTAAAGTAAAAAGTTACTTTTACATGATCAACTAAAATTCCGTTTCCTACTACAATCTGCCTGGAAAATCTGCCCGATAAATTTCTCAGAAGAGCCCGAGACCTAGAATTGAAAGAAAAGACATTTAAAAGTAGAATTTAGGTATTTATGTATTAAATAATGAATTCAATAATATACTTTAAGATTTAAGTACATACACACTGATAATTGACTAGAAATTATCTTGGCAATAAGAAATAATTATTTACCGTTATCTTTAAAAAAATGTTCAACAATTAGAGTAAAATTCTTTTACATAATCAACTAAATCTCCGTTTCCTACTACACTCTTCCAGAGAATTTTCAGCCATATAAGTTTGTTTTCCTCAGAGGTAAGAGACCTAGAATTAAAGATATTTAAAATTAGAATTTAAGTACTTAATACAGTCCAACTAAAATTAACTAGAAGCTACCTTGGCAATGAGTTCTGACTATCGATCCTGGACAATTAGTTCCAATTGAAAATTCTGAATACTGAAAAACATTAAATTCACTTTTATGATGCATTTTAATTTTAGAAAAGTAATATTTTACTATTTTTATACCGAGCACACCTGGAAGCATCTAAATTTAACAATACATCTAATTTGAATTTTTACGTTAAAGAAATTCAATTTCTGAGTTTAGATATTCGCACTGATAATTTGCGATATGGAGTTTTATTTAAGTTTAAATTCATGATTATGAGCACATAACAGCCTTCTAAACCAAAGAACTGAAATCAAAATATTTTACAGCTTCTAAAAAAGGAATCAAAAAAGCAAAGAATGCAAAAGGATTTAAATATAAAAACACAAAAATAATTTGTGCCATCCAATCCACCTGTTTGATTTGGAGTGCTACGGTCTACTCTTTTGCAACACGAGGGCTAATGAGACCGGGACCTACAGCTTAAAGCCGATTCCGAACGGCTACGAACATCCATGCCACAGTGGGATTCGAACCCACGAACTCCGGTTCCAAAGGCCAGCACCCTAACCAATCGGCCATCGTTCGGCCGCTAATCCACCTGTAAAACGGTTTATAATTATCGCTTACAATTAGGTCACAACTACTAATATATATAATTTAAGAATGATAATGGTAACAAGTAAAAATATCAAAATACAGCCTAAGTGAAGTAAAACTTGAATTCTGCAACTTGAATTCTGCAATCTGAAAATTTCCAAAATGGATGTCAACTGTTCTTGAGTTTGTTTTATATGCATGTTATATCTCGAAAGCATTTATAAATTCGAAAGGAGTATAGTGTACATTTAAATCGGTTTATTTAATATTTTTGGAGGTTGCAGGACAACGAATAAGTTTTTTTTCAATTAACATAACCAAATCTAAAGAAATTTTTAACAAGTACGTACGAATATGATATCTTGATAAGGTACGCCATTAAAAGAAATTAGCAAACTTAATTGGAAAACAGGGATTCTAAACATCTTCCCGAACATTTGTTACCGTTACAGTACGAGTTTTCTACTTCAATTTCTATATTAATATACCAGGTTTGACAGATAATTCAATAAAATCATTCATCTAAATCTGAACTTGCTACTCGTTTTCGGGTATTCAGAAAGTCAGAGAAAATAGAGGACAGAATAATAAAAGTTTACTGTTAATCCCATCAAATATTGTTCAGTTATCAGCCCGAAAACGAGAAAATAAGATTCCAGCTTTAAAATATTTGAGAAAATAGTTTTGTATCGTTTTTATGCGTATCGTTTTGCCAAAATAAATATTCTGCAATTACCTGATAAACTAAAATTTACAACTGTCAAACCTGACGACTCGTTAACTTAAGATTTGATTTAATCTGTTCAGAATTTGAGTAATTTTGAGAAAATCGCCTTTCTAATTATCAACATTCCATTTTATCACTCCTGAGCATTGCAACTTCTCATTCATCTGCGCAGTAATACCTCTAGAAATTACTAATCAATAGGGTTTTCTCTGAAAAAGGGAATAAATTTTGTTCGAAATGAGACATTCAAGTCGATTAATTATGGCCCACCAAAAACGACTTTCAGAACTTGTGATAGAAAAGTGTGCAGCAATCAAATTCTTTTAAATACTAACCAATACTAGTTCATTATATTTTTCCCAAATTCTAAATTAGGATAAAATAGTAAATTAAATTTCTGTATTATGTTTAATGTGATCTACAACTCGAAATTACCTAAATTCTAGTTTATATATACATAATGAATATAGGTTTGCACTCAAATGACAAAATTTCATACGGAGAAGACATAATTTAATATTGTAAACATTACACACTAATTACCAATAATTTTTTTATTGTTGTATCAAAAACTGCAGTGTTATTAGGTCTTACGCAAAATAAAAGTCATTCAATACTTGAACGAGTAAGGCTACCATATGAAGTATCGCATGAAATAGAAATAAGTCATACCTACGGATATGCTGCTATGGAAAGTTTGAGACTCGTCATTTCTGCATACTGAAAAATATTAAAAATACATCACACAAGTGAATTTAACTCCAGAAACTTAATATTTTACTATTTATATACCGAGAACACCAGGAAGCATCTACATTTAACTTCTAGTTTGAACTTTTAAGTTAAAGAAATTCAATTTCTGAGTTTAGTTATTCTTACTGATAAATAGAACTCAATATCGCAAATTCAGTTTAAATTTCTGCTTGTGAATACATATAACAGCCTTTCACTCCAAAGAACTGAAATCGAAGTATCTTAAAGATCCTAAAAAAATAAAAAAGCAAAGAATGTAAAAGAAGCATACAGATTACTTTCATCATTACTTGCTTTGGCACACAAATGATTTGCGACATCCAATACACCTGTAAAACGGGTTTATAATTATCGCATACAATTAGGTCACAACTGTTAATATAAGAATGCGAACGGTAACAAATATCAAAATGCAAGCAAAATAAAAAGAACAATGTAACTGAAATCTTGCAATGAAAAATGTTTTCAAAACTGATGTAAATTGTTCTTTAGTGCCCGTTTTACTTGCCCGCTAAATTTCGAAACAGGTTTAGACTCGCAATATTGGTAAATACATACAATATTTTTACTTCAACTTGTGGAGGTCGCAGGTAAAGGAATCAAATAATGTACTAAATTTTAATTAAAATGACGGATCCTTAAGAGATTCCTCCTAACAAGTACGAGTGTAATATATGGATAAACTTCGACATTAAAAATTTAGAAATCTTAATTGGGAAAACTGCGATTCTAAACATATATATTTATCGTTACAGTATGCCTTTACTAATTCAATTGCTATATTAATACACCAGGTTTGACAGAAATTTCAATAAAATCATTCACCTAAATCTGAGCTTGCTACTCGTTTTCGGCTATGCAGAAAGTTACAGAAAGTACAGGATAGAAATTTAACGTTAGTCCCCATTTAACATAGATCCCTCCCGAGCCGAAAACGAGAAAATTTTATTTTAGTTTTAAAAATAGAGAATTTTGTATCGCATTCAATCTAATAGTATACAAGAGAAAATGTTTCTTACCTGCTAGATATAATTCTAACTGTCAAACCTGACAACTACTTCCTAATAAAATTTACTGGAGGTTTTCTGTTTAAAATATAATAAAATACTCAAAATCAAAAGCCAAGATTTGAAGATCATTTAAAAACGTATCAAACAGAATCTAATAGTGATATTAAACTACACTGTTAGGCAGTTTATAGTATGTAAATAATTAAAATCAGCGAAAAAAGTAAAGTGTAATTATGGAAATTAAATAATCTGCCTGAGAATTTTTAGCGTGATAAATTTCCTCAGCGGAGCACGAGACCTAAAATTTAAAACAAAAACATTTAAAATTAGAATTTAAGTACTACTTATCTATTAATTCAATACAATACTTACTAAGGTTTAAGTAATATACATACAAATAAAATGACTAGAAATTATCTTGGCAATGAGAAATTATTTATCTATCCTCTTTATAAATTATTCAACAAGTAGAGTAACAGTTCTTTTAAGTGATCAACTAAATTTCCGTTTCCCAATACTCTTCCTGAGAATTTTCAAGATAAGTTTGTTTTCGTCAGAGGTAAGAGACCTAGAATAAAAAACATAAAGACATTTAAAATTAGAAATTAAGTACTTAACACACTCCAACTAATACTAACTAGAAGCTAACTTGGCAATGACTTCTAACTATCAATCCAGGACAATTGGTTCTAACTGAAAATCAATATCTTTTCACTAAAACAGTTTCCACAAACATTTCAGATTAATGACTAATTAAAATTTGGTTCATATATTAAAATAAACTAAAAATATAATTAAAAAATTAATACTGTTCTTGAGTTCATTTGTTTTATATGCAAGTTATATTTCGAAAGAATGATAGACTTGAAAGGAGTATAGTGTACTTTTAAATCCGTTTATTTTTGGAGGCTTCAGGACAAGGAATAAAATAGTTTTATTATCAATTAACATAACGGTTTCTTTAGAAATTCCTTTAAAAAGTACGTATGAATATAATATCTAGATAAACTATCCCACTAAGAAAAATTTGAAATCCTAATTGGGAAACAGGGATTCTAAACAATTCCCGTATATTTATTGTTACAGTTTGCCTTTAATACTTCAATTTCTGTATTAATATACCAGGTTTGCCAGAAATTTCAATAAAATCTACCTAAAATTGAGTCTTGCTACTCGTTTTCGGGTAACCAGAAAGTTACAGAAAATACAGGATAGAAATTTAACGTTAGTCCCCATTTCAAATAAATCCCCTCCCCACCCGAAAACGAGAAAATCGTTTAGTTTTAAAAATTTTAATACAATTTAGTACTGCATTTAAGCTAATAGAGTGCCAGAGGAATGTTTCTTTGCCTGCTAATTTAACATTTAATTCTAACTGTCAAACCTGACAACTCCTTACTAAGAACTCAAGGTTTTCTTCTGTTTAATATTTAATAACACAGGCTCAAAATCCAAAATTTGAAGATGCGATTTGAGAATGTACAAATTCAAATTGAATAGTTATTCTAAACTACAATGTTAGGCAGTTTATATAATGTAAATGAAATTCATCGCAAGAGTAAAATGTAATTATTGAAATTAAATTAATCTGACTGAGAATTTTCAGTGGGATAAATTTAGTCAGCTGAGCACAAGACCTAGAACTGAAAACAAAGGCATTTAAAATTAGAATTTAAATACTACTTATCTATTAAATAATCATTATACTTATTAAGTTTTAAGTACTAAACACACCAATAAAACTAAAATAGACTAGAAATTATCTTGTCAATGAGAATAATCAGACATCTTTATAAAATATTCAACAAATGTAAAAATTTTCCGTTACATGATCGAATTTCCGTTTCCTCCTAGAATCGGTCCGAGAATCTTCAGTCGGAAATTTTTTTTCCTGATGGGAGCACGGGACCTAGAATTGAAAACAAAATCATTTAAAAGTAGAATTCAAGTACTGCATATCTATTAAAAAATAAACAACATTATACTTACTAAGGTTTAAGTACTATACATACTGATAAGACCAAATTAGACTAGAAATTATCTTGGCAATGAGAAGTAATTCCACATTTTATAAATTATTCAACAAGTAAAAAATTTTACTTTACATGATCAACTGAAGTTCCATTTCCTAGTAGTACTTGAGAATTTTCAGTCTGATGCAAACTTATTTTCCTTAGTGGAGAACGAGACCTAGAATTTAAAACAATCGAAAAGTCATTAAAATTAGAATTCAAATACTTAATACACACATAACTAAAATAAACCAGAAATTATCTTGGCAATTTCTAATTATCAATCACAGACAAGTCCTAACTGAAAATCCGTATTTTTTCAATTAAACAATTTCTACCTAACATTTTAGAGAAGTGATTTTTGAACTTAACCTTAGTTGAAATAAGAAAGTCAAAGAAAACTTACACTAACATAACATTGTAACTTAGAATCAGAAGTAGCTAAAACACATCCGCAAACAATTGTTACAGGATAACATTACCGTTTACTTTGAACTTTTATTCAATTCACCGACCGTGTTCAGAATATGTATTATCTTGGTAGATACATACTGGTGTTACTGCTCAAGCCAACTGGTTTCTATAATCTATGAACTAAATCGTAGAATTATCGTGAAATTCTTTCGACTACTCACAGGTATTTCGTCATTACTTGCTCTGACCGAAGTAATTTTTGCGCCATCCAATCCATCTATAAAGTTGTTTATAATTGTCGCAAACCATTAGGTAACAACTGCCAACATCTGTATAAAAAGAGAATGGTAGCATAATATTACTTTAAACATTGTAACGCTAAGTAATAATCACAAGGCCTAAGTATATTGCGTTGACATTGTATTTTGTGAGCATTTATATAACATGTAAGGCCCTTCGCCAGGAAAATCTACATGTCCATTTTATTTACGAGTAAATAACAAAAATTTACATAATATAGGAACTTTATGAAGAATAGAAATCCAAGATTACAGTTTAAGAGGTTGCTGAATGCTAGGTGTTGAAAATACACTGAAGAGGTACTTTAATAATAAAATATCAATATATTAAATGCTATGTTCAGAGAACATTAACTATTTGCAAAATATAGATTCTCCTCCCTTTGTTAAATGGCACCATTATATCAAAGACCAAACTTAAATTATTCATGGTATTCAATTATAAATATCAGGTTTTCTATGAATACTTTCAATCATTAAAAAATACAACTAGCTTAAAAGCTTAAATTTGTTGTAAAAATGAATGCCAAGAAAATAATTAGCTTTAATACATTGATACAATTCCAAATTTAATATAAAGCAATTCCCCAAAACTCTAGCGGCGGTTATAATTTACGACTTCGAAGGTCAGAAATCTTACGTTTCTTTTAATTTTTAAACATTCGATTCACCAATTCAGGAGTTAAAAATCATTCTGTGGGGTCGTTTGAGGGCTATTCAGACAATATTTACAATTTAAACATTCGCATAAATTCTTACCTTTTCCTGCCAGATCCATCTACCGACTCCCCATTCTACATCACGATAAAGAGGACTTGAGTTGTCAGTCATGACGCTTGTGGTTTAGAATTAAGTGTTCCTACCGGACATCCAATATTATCTTCCCCTAAATCACCTTTTGTTGTCTACAAATCAGTAAGAATGGCATTAAATACAAACTTCCTGTTTGCTGATTTCGTTCAAAAAATTTACCCAAGTCTACTTTGGTGCTCAAGTGATTTAATGATTTTACTCTATATAGCATGTTGCACTGTGCATAATGGCTATTTCAAGGAACCTTCCTCATACAGCTGCAGCAGTATAACGGTTGGTTTGAGTTTTACGGCGCAAGGTCCTATTTAAGACATAAGTGCCAAGCACAATGTGTTCTTTCATAAATACAACAAGACATAACTGATAAAAGTGCCCTAATCCGAAAACAGAACAAGCTAAAACCATACCAATTTTAAGAAATTTTAGAAATGTCTGCTGTATAATATACTCAAGTACACAGGATAGGTATGTAGAAGGTAAAATGGGGAAACATTAGAAGGTAGAAACTGAAAACGCGATAAATTTTAATTAAAAGATGGAAAAGTACTAAAACAATTCATAAAATCTACAGCAGTATAAAATACAATATCATTTATAAAAAGGTAAACTCCCTCTACTATTTCGATAGGTTTTTGAGATAAAGTAAAATTCTTTCCACAGCGATATACAAGATACTCAAAATTATCTCCAGTACAATATTCTAAATTGGCATATAACAGTTTTTGTAATTGGGGGGGGGGGGTCGTCCCTAACACAGGAGAGCTAGAAATAAATTCCGAAACTAGCCGCAGAACACTGATCGTTAAGGACACCATAGTTTAATGGTTATATATATTGAATTGTTTCGGTTTTTGGTATTGTGTATTGCTACACCGCAGCTAAAAATTTAGTTTTAAGAGTTAATTTAAACCAGTAAATTACAATATCAAGAGACAACATAAATTTAAAAAATAATGCAACTTAAATTAAGCAATCAGTGATACTTTCTAAAATTGACGTCAACTGTTACAGTTCATTTTACTTGAACGTTACATTTTTTAACATGTCTACACTTGTAAAAAGTAAAGTGTACAATTAAATTTCTCACTTTAGTAATTTTGTAGGTTGCAGGGCCTGGATTAAAATAGTTAATCTCAATTAACACAACGGATTCTTAATAAATTCTTTTTACATAAGTTATGTACCGTGTATTAAGTTTTTGTAACTGTTGTATTGTTTTGATACACCGCTGCTGAATAGTGAAAATTTAAGGTTTCTAGTTTAAATAGTAATAAGTAAAATATCGAAATACAACCTATATAAAATAGTATATGCAACTTAAATCTTGCAAAAATTTATGTTAATTGTTCTCGAGGGCATATTGTATTATCTCCACGTTATATTTCGAAATAGGTTTAGACTGCTAAGTAAATACTAGAATTAAATTTTTTATTTCATTTTAATAATTTGGGATGTTGTAACGCAAGGAATAAAATAATTCTCATTCTCAATGAACATAACGAATTCTTAAGAAACTTTAAGAAGTCAGTACGAATATATCTATTATTTGCTATTAAAAACTTAAATTTAAATTTGAAAACACGAATTCTAAACACCGATCCGTATCTTTAACGCTACATATTGCCTGTTCTACTTAAAGTCGACGTATTAACATACCAGGTTGGACAGAAATTTCAATAAAATCATTCACCTAAATCTGAGCCTTACTACTCGTTTTCGGATGTTCAGAAAGTTAGAGAAAATACAGGACAAAACGAAAACAAAAATTTACTGTTAATGCCCATGAAAAATAAATCCCCTCCCTAGCCGAAAACGAGAAGATTTCATTCTATGTTAAAATTTTGAGAGTTTAATTTATATCGCTTTTATGCTCTTAGTTTGCCAGAGAGAAAGCTTCTTTAATTGCTAACGTAACATTTAATTCTGTCAAACCTGACACCTCCTCACAAAAAAATGTAAATTTTACCTCAAGATTTTCTGTTACGAATTCATTTAGCAAATTTATGAGTTCTAGAGTATTCACAAGCCTCGTTATTCACTAGCCTAATGGAACCTAGAGTAAATTTAGCAGCCTGAATATTTTTATATAAATGAATTTAAATTTTACAAGGCGACTATTCAAGCGGATTCATTTAGAAAATTTCAAAATACCAGTCAAACTTGAATCCGTGATGAAGAAGAATGAAACAAACAAATGTAACTACTAGCTAATAACGTTCCTAACTGACAACATTTTAAAAACTATGTTGATATTTAAATAACCATCTTCGTACTACATCATTACTACAAGATTAAGAATTTAGCAAATTTATGAATTCTAAGTTATTAACAAGATTCGTTATTCACTAGCTTAATGGAACCTACATTAAATTTAAGCAGAGCGGTTCTTATATAAATGGATTTAAATTTTACAAGTAATGTGAAGAGACATTTCAAGCGGATTTATTTAGAAAATTTGAAAATACCAGTCAAACTTGAGTCCGTGATAAAGAATGAAACAAACCAATGTAACTACTAGCTAATAACGTTCCTGACAACATTTTAAAGACTATATTAAATATTTAAATAACCATCACCGTACTACATCATTACAACAATGAAAGATTTAGAAATCATGAATTCTAGAGTATTAACAAGACTCGTTATTCACTAGACTAATGGAACCTAGAGTAAATTTAAGCAGCGTGGATTTTTTTTATATAAATGGATTTAAATTTTACAAGGAATGTGAAGTGACTTTTCAAACAGATTTAGAAAATTTGAAAATATCAGTCAAACTTCAATCCGTGATAAAGAATAAATAAATCAATGTAACTACTAGCTAATAACGTTCCTACACCGACAACGTTTTAAAAGCTATGTTAAATAGCTAAATAACCATCTTCGTACTAAAACATTAATACAATGAAAGATTAAGAATTCAGCAGGCTTATGAATTCTAGAGTTAACAAGCTTCGTTATACACTAGCCTAATGGTACCTACAAAAATTTTAAGCAAAGTTGATTTTTTTTATTTAAATGATTTAAATTTTGCAAGTAATGTAAAGCCACTTTTCAAGCGGATTTCTTAAAAAATTTGAAAACACAAGTCAAACTTTAATCCGTGATAAAGAAGAATGAAACAAACCAATGCAACTACTAGCTAATAACGTAGCTAACTGACAAGATTTTAAAAACTATGTTAAGTATTTAAATAATCATCTTCGTACTAAAACATTAATACAACGAAAGATTATGAATTTAGCAAGTTTATGAATTCTAGAGTATTAACAATCCTCGTTATTCACTAGCCTAATGGAAATTAGAGTATTTTAAGCAGCTTAGATTTTTTTTTATGTAAATGGATTTAGATTTTACAAGGAATGTGAAGCGACTTTTCAAGCATATTTAGAAAATTTGAAAATACTAGTCAAACTTGAATCCGTGATAAAGAATGAAACTAATGCAACTACTAGCTAATAACGTTCCTAACTGACAACATGTTAAAGACTATGTTGATATTTAAACAACCATCTTCGTACTACATCATTAATACTGTGGTGGCCCCGAGAATATTACAGCCTATTTATTAAAAGTTTAACTTAAGTAACAGTTCGGAACCTACCGCAAGTCCTAACTCATGACCCGATAACTGTATAATCTTGTCTTAACAAAATCTATACCAAAACAGGAAAAAACTCGAGGTATGATAAAAATACACAATTTATTACACTATACAAGTATACTCAACTTTTCCCCAATTTGTGTGAGCGTTTAAAACATAAATTGCAAAAATGAAATACGTAATATGCCAGCGTTCGGAGGTTCGGTGTGCAATACCTGCGCTGGATCAGCAGCAAGGCCTTCCTCGAATCTATGAGTTGCTAGCGAGAGTAGCTTACGACATCAAAGACGAAGGTCTGAAGCCTTATTCAGAGCCACAGCAATCAGGGAGAAGACAACGTCGAACACTTCAGCAGCACTCGACCAGGAGATCCTTCCGCAAAGGTCAGGCGCGAGAAGTCAGTCAAAGCCAGCCAGCAACGCTCTCCCAAACGAAGGGTATTCCTCCGCTTATATGCAGTCGTGCATGCGCAGGCGATCACGCTTGGAATTTGCATAGGAGTCTGCATCTTCTTCGCACAACCGCCACACACTCTCAAGCAAGTGCCAAGACCTTAGGCTTGGTACGGTTCCACAATTCGAACTCTTCGTCCTGAACGTGTCATGACAGCGGGTTTTTGATCAGCGTCACTTGCAACCACTTCGCCTGAAATTGGATGGTCCTGATAAAATGCAGGTTTTAACCTATCTATAGCAATACATTTCCTGTGACCTGCGATATTTAGCGTGAAGTGCTTCGGGTGTCGGGAAATGACTCTAAGGACCGTCATATGGCTGGGTTAATGGCTTACACACGGAATCTATTCTGACAAACACAAAAGGGGTTTGCATTAACTCCTTCTGCACAAAAACCTTATTTACTGCATGAGTAGAAGTAGGGATTGGTCTCAATTCTTTCATATGAGACTTTAAACGTCGTAAAAATTCGAAACGTGTAAATGCGTGACTGTCACTTGAGTCACAAAAAAAAATCACCGGGTAGTCTTAATGGTGAGCCATATACCAGTTCGGCTGTCGATGCCGCTATGTCCGCTTTGAAGCTAGTTCTGATGCCAAGTAAAGCTAAAGGTAATTTTTCAACCTAAAACTGAGAAGCTTTTAAAATGCATATCAAAGTCTGCTTCAAATGCTTATGGAAATTTTCCACGAGACCGTTGGCGCGAGGATTGTATGCACACGTCCTTTTGCGTTCTATACCTAATAATTTATTTAAAGTGGAAAAAAGTTCACTTTCGAATTGCTTGCCTTGATCGGTAATGATTGTAACAGGCACACCAAAACGTGCAATCCATCCGGTGTAAAATGCTTCTGCGACGCTTTCAGCAGTCTGGTCTGGAATAGGGTATGCTTCCGGCCATCTTGTAAACCTGTCAATACAAGTTAACAAGTAGTGAAAACCTCTGGAAGGTGGCAGTGGCCCAACAATATCCAGATGTACTTCTGCGAACCTAGTGTCAGGGCATTTAAATGTAGCCAGTGGA
Source organism: Pardosa pseudoannulata (assembly GCA_032207245.1). NCBI lineage: Eukaryota > Metazoa > Arthropoda > Arachnida > Araneae > Lycosidae > Pardosa > Pardosa pseudoannulata. The sequence continues at coordinate 118,404,220 of CM063500.1, read as the reverse complement.
GACTTTGTATGTCTTAAAATCTTCGATTTCTGACACTGAATGCAACTTGCGGTCCATTCTTTGCAATCGACTGCAAGTCTAGGCCAGACAAAACGCTCTCGAAGTAACTTTGTTGTGCCTTTAATACCTGGGTGAGAGATATTGTGTACCTGGGTGAAAGCTTCCCTGCGAAAAAGGTATAGCCTCACATTACTAGTAGAAATGTCACAAACTTTGGGAGAACCTGTTTCTAATTGAATCTTTTTGAGTTCTAGACCTGTTTGACCTTTTAAAAGATCTTTTAATTCTGTGTCATCGGCTTGTGCAGATGCTAACGCTTCGTAATCTATCTTGCACCCTAGTGTAATTGCGTCAATCCTAGACATAGCATCAGCGACAACATTCTGGCTCCCAGTGATGTAGCGTATGCCCGTAGAAAACTGCGAGATGAATTCTATGTGGCGGATTTGACGGGGATTGCAGCGAACACTGTGCTGCTGAAAAGCATAGCACAATGGCTTATGATCCGTGAAAATCACACATTGAGATCCCTCAATTAGGTGCCTAAAGTGTTTTACTGCGGAGTAGATGGCAAGAAGTTCTCTGTCGTATGTACTGTACCGTTGTTCGGTAGGGGTAAGCCGACGAGAGAAAAATCCTAAAGGACTTGCCGTACCATCTATCGTCTGATGAAGCTCAGCGCCAATTGCAATGTCAGAGGCGTCTACCATAAGAGAGAGTTTGGCGTTAGCTGCCGGATGAGCTAGAACAACTGCTTCTTTAAGAACGTCCAAGCACTTCGAAAATGCTTCACGAGTCTCATCGTTCCACTGCAAAACAGATTTATCCTTTTTAGGTTTCCCTTTTACCATTTGGTATAACTTAGCCTGGACTGTGGCGGCATGCCTAAAAAATCTGAGGTAAAAATTTATCATAGCCAAAAATCGCCGTAAACCATCTACCGTTTTAGGTAAGGTATACTCGGCTATATGCTTAACCCTGCTTGGCGCCGGGGAAATTCCTTTTGCGGTGACTAGAAATCCTAAAACTTGCAATTCCTTAACACCAAAAACGCATTTAGCAGGATTAATAACCAAGCCATGATTATCTGATCTCTTGAAAACCTGGGTTAAGTCTTGTTCGTGTGCTGTCTCATCAGTCGAGGCGACTAAAATGTCATCTATATATGCAAAACAGCACGTCAGACCACGTAAAACATCTATATATCTCTGAAAAGTCTGAGCAGCGTTCTTTAACCCGAAACACATGTAGTTGTATTCGTAGAGTCCAATGGGTGTAATTACCGCGGTTTTCTGAATATCCGCGTCATCAATTCTAATTTGGTGGTAAGCCTTCTTAAGGTCAATCTTCGAGAATATTACCTTACCGTGTAATTCCATAGCAAAATCATGCACATGAGGAATGCTGTATCTGTCAGGCACTGTTACGGCATTAAGCCTGCGATAGTCTCCACAGATTCGGAACTTGCCGTCGGCTTTTGTTACTATATGAATTGGACTAGACCAAGGGCTTCTGGAAGGTCTAATGATATTCTGCTGCAATAATTCCTGGAACTCATTTTTCAAAGCCTTAAATTTTTCAGGATTCAGTCTCCTAGCTTTTGCGAATACTGGGGGGGCCTTTGGTTTCTATGGCATGTACTACCGTCGTAGTTAGCTTATGCCTATTAATGTTAGGACTCAAAATTCGAGGAAATTTCATAATTACATTGTAAAAAGGTGTATTTGTACTAATGGGGGTTAAGTGTGTACCGACCTGAGTAGAACATTGAATAGCTGATGCGGAAAGTTGTTCAATCAGCCTACGGTTCCTAACGTCTAATAGTAGTGCGAAACTTTCAAGGAAATCAGTTCCCAAAATAGGTGTTGTAACATCGGCGATTACAAAAGTCCATAGAAATTCCTTTCTTAAACCTAGGTTAAGTTTTAGTTTTATAGTACCGAAAGTCTGTACTTTCGAACCATTCGCGGCGTACAGGCACTCTGGTTGCTGTTTACCCCAAGTTACGAATTTTCTGGGATAGCAAGAGACTATCGAACCTGAATCGACCAAGAATCTCTGCCTGGAAATTTTATCGAAAATAAAGAGACGGCTATGTTTAGCCGCAAAGCCTATTGCCGCCGAAACAGACGTGCCTAGTCGTTTCCCTGGAAACTGCAAGGTTTGATACATTTTTTAGCTTTGCCTGCAAATTTCTGATGGTACCAACAAACTCTATTGGTATTACTACGCAATCCTGAATTAGACCTAAAACTATTTCGAGAACCGGAGCTTGACCTAAAATAAACCCGTCTACTCCTACGTTCCTGAAGAGACTTTAGAGTTCTTTTAATTTCAGCTAGTTCAGCTTTAATAGAATATAACTCGTTTGACTGGGATATTGCTGTAACCGCGGCTGTTAAGGGAGAAATCTCCATAATTTTATCAGCGATCTTAGTCAGGTTTGACAAGGTATCGCTTGAAATGGATAAAACTTGTTGGGCGCTTAGCGGAAGGCGCTGTAACCACAGACTAACACATCTTCATTGATATCCCCTTCAGCCAAATTCCTCATTTCCTGAAGGAGTTGGGAAGGCTTTCTATCCCCCAATTGTATGTCTTGAAAGAGAAGTCTAAGTCTAGCTGAATCTGATGTAGAATACAGATCAAGTATGCGTTCTCTTAACGTGTCGTACAATCTATCTGAAGGAGGAGTCTCAACAATATCTGCTACTCCACTTAAAGTCTTTGCATCAATGGCTGCAATAACAGAATGAAATTTAGTCTCGTCGGTTGTTATTCCAGCTAACCTGAATTGTGATTCTAGTTTCAAAAACCATAACCGCGGATTCGTATCCCAAAATGGAGGTGGTTTGAAAGCAACTCGTGCTATATCTGAATCAGTTGATTCGCGAACCTCGGCCATATACTCAGCCATTATAGCCACACAGCACTACCTGCGCTGCAGTAACAACGAATATTCAACCTAACGTAAATAACAAAAGGTTGTAATTTCAACTTGGGAGAGTGTGGGTACACCTGCAACGAGACCACAGAGCAAGATTGAATTACTTAGCACACATTCATTAGAAAAATTCATACACTAAAAATTCAGTATAAATTTACTGGTAGTTAAACATGAAATATTCAAAAATGAGTAAAGACAGAATTTTTAACAATACAATTATCAATAGATCACGCCCGGGTTACCAGTGTGGTGGCCCCGAGAATATTACAGCCTATTTATTAAAAGTTTAACTTAAGTAACAGTTCGGAACCTACCACAAGTCTTAACTCGTGACCCGATAACTGTATAATCTTGTCTTAACAAAATCTATACCAAAACAGGAAAAAACTCGAGGTATGATAAAAATACACAATTTATTACGCTATACAAGTATACTCAACTTTTCCCCAATTTGTAAAGCGTTTAAAACAGAAATTGCAAAAATGAAATACGTAATATGCCAGCGTTCGGAGGTTCGGTGTGCAATACCTGCGCTGGATCAGCAGCAAGGCCTTCCTCGAATCTATGGGTTGCTAGCGAGAGTAGCTTACGACATCAAAGACGAAGGTCTGAAGCCTTATTCAGAGCCACAGCAATCAGGGAGAAGACAACGTCGAACACTTCAGCAGCACTCGACCAGGAGATCCTTCCGCAAAGGTCAGGCACGAGAAGTCAGTCAAGCCAGCCAGCAACGCTCTCCCAAACGAAGGGAATTCCTCCGCTTATATGCAGTCGTGCATGCGCAGGCGAACACGCTTGGAATTTGCATAGGAGTCTGCATCTTCTTCGCACAACCGCCACAAGGTAATAACTGCCAACATCTGTATAAAAAGAGAATGGTAGCATAATATTACTTTAAACATTGTAACGCTAAGTAATAATCACAAGGTCTAAGTATATTGCGTTGACACTGTATTTTGTGAGCATTTATATAACATGTAAGGCCCTTTGCCAGGAAAATCTACCATTTTATTTACGAGTAAATAACAAAAATTTACATAATATAGAAACTTTATGAAGAATAGAAATCCAAGATTACAGTTTAAGAGGTTGCTGAATGCTAGGTGTTGAAAATACACTGGAGAGGTACTTTAATAATAAAATATCAATATATAAAATGCTATGTTCAGAGAACATTAACTATTTGCAAAATATAGATTCTCCTCCCTTTGTTAAATGGCACCATTATATCAAAGACCAAACTTAAATTATTCATGGTATTCAATTATAAATATCAGGTTTTCTATGAATACTTTCAATCATTAAAAAATATACAACTAGCTTAAAAGCTTAAATTTGTTGTAAAAATGAATGTCAAGAAAATAATTAGCTTTAATACATTGATACAATTCCAAATTTAATATAAAACAATTCCCCAAAACTCTAGCGGCGGTTATAATTTACGACTTCGAAGGTCAGAAATCTTGCGTTTCTTTTAATTTTTAAACATTCGATTCACCAATTCAGGAGTTAAAAATCATTCTGTGGGGTCATTTGAGGGCTATTAAGACAATATTTACAATTTAAACATTCGCATAAATTCTTACCTTTTCCTGCCAGATCCATCTACCGACTCCCCATTCTACATCACGATAAAGAGGACTTGAGTTGTCAGTCATGACGCTTGTGGTTTAGAATTAAGTGTTCCTACCGGACATCCAATATTATCTTCCCCTAAATCACCTTTTGTTGTCTACAAATCAGTAAGAATGGCATTAAATACAAACTTCCTGTTTGCTGATTTCGTTCAAAAAATTTACCCAAGTCTACTTTGGGTGTCAAGCGATTTAATGATTTTACTCTATATAGCATGTTGCACTGTGCATAATGGCTATTTCAAGGAACCTTCCTCATACAGCTACAGCAGTATAACGGTTGGTTTGAGTTTTACGGCGCGAGGTCCTATTTAAGACATAAGTGCCAAGCACAAGGTGTTTTTTCCATAAATACAACAAGTCATAACTGATAAAAGTGCCCTAATCCGAAAACAGAACAAGCTAAAACCATACCAATTTTAAGAAATTTTAGAAATGTTTGCTGTATAATATACTCAAGTACACAGGATAGGTATATAGAAGGTAAAATGGGGAAATATTAGAAGGTAGAAACTGAAAACGCGATAAATTTTAATTAAAAGATGGAAAAGTACTAAAACAATTCATAAAAACTACAGCAGTATAAAATACAATATCATTCATAAAAAGGTAAACTCCCTCTACTATTTCGATAGGTTTGAGATAAAGTAAAATTCTTTCCACAGCGATATACAAGATACTCAAAATTATCTCCAGTACAATATTCTAAATTGGCATATTACAGTTTTTGTAATTGGGGGGGGGGGGTCGTCCCTAACACAGGAGAGCTAGAAATAAATTCCGAAACTAGCCGCAGAACACTGATCGTTAAGGACACCATAGTATAATGGTTATATATATTGAATTGTTCGGTTTTAGTGGTATTGTGTATTGCTACACCGCAGCTAAAAGTTGTAGTTTTAAGAGTTAATTTAAACCAGTAAATACAAATATCAAGAGACAACATAAATTTAAAAAATAATGCAACTTAAATTACGCAATCAGTGATACTTTCTAAAATTGACGTCAACTGTTACAGTTTATTTTACTTGAACGTTACATTTCGTTAACATGTCTACACTTGTAAAAAGTAAAGTGTACAATTAAATTTCTCACTTTAATATCTTTGTAGGTTGCAGGGCCTGGATTAAAATAGTTAATCTCAATTAACACAACGGATTCTTAATAAATTCTTTTTACATAAGTTATGTACCGTGTATTAAGTTTTTGTAACTGTTGTATTGTTTTGATACACCGCTGCTGGAATAGTGAAAATTTAAGGTTTCAAATTTAAATAGTAATAAGTAAAATATCGAAATACAACCTGTATAAAATAGTATATGCAACTTAAATCTTGCAAAAATTTATGTTAATTGTTCTCGAGGGCATATTGCATTATCTCCACGTTATATTTCGAAATAGGTTTAGACTGCTAAGTAAATACTAGAATTAAATTTTTTATTTCATTTTAATAATTTTGGGATGTTGTAACGCAAGGAATAAAATAATTCTCATTCTCAATGAACATAACGAATTCTTAAGAAAATTTAAGAAGTCAGTACGAATATAATATCTATTATTTGCTATTAAAAACTTAAATCTAAATTTGAAAACACGAATTCTAAATACCGATCCGTATCTTTAACGCTACATATTGCCTGTTCTACTTAAAGTAGACGTATTAACATACCAGGTTGGACAGAAATTTCAATAAAATCATTCACCTAAATCTGAGCCTTACTACTCGTTTTCGGATGTTCAAATTTAGAGAAAAAATACAGGACAAAACGAAAAAAAAATTACTGTTAATGCCCATGAAAATTCCTCCTAGCCGAAAACGAGAATTCATATGTTAAAATTTTGAAGTTTAATTTATATTTATGCTATTAGTTTGCCAGAGAAAGCTTCTTTAATTGCTAACGTAATTTAATTCTGTCAAATGACACCTAAAAAATGTAAATTTTACCTCAATTTTCTGTTACGAATTCATTTAGCAAATTTATGAGTTCTAGAGTATTCACAAGCCTCGTTATTCACTAGCCTAATGGAACCTAGAGTAAATTTAGCAGCTGAATATTTTTTATATAAATGAATTTTAAAATTTAAGGCGACTATTCAAGCGGATTCATTTAGAAAATTAAAAATACCAGTCAAACTTGAATCCGTGATAAGAAGAATGAACAAATGTAACTACTAGCTAATCGTTCCTAACTGACAACATTTTAAAAACTATGTTGATATTTAAATAACCATCTTCGTACTACATCATTACTACAAGATTAAGAATTTAGCAAATTTATGAATTCTAAATTATTAACAAGATTCGTTATTCACCAGCCTAATGTAACCTACATTAAATTTAAGCAGAGGGTTCTTATATAAATGGATTTAAATTTTACAAGTAATGTGAAGAGACATTTCAAGCGGATTATTTAGAAAATTTGAAAATACCAGTCAAACTTGAGTCCGATAAAGAATGAAACAAACAATGTAACTACTAGCTAATAACGTTCCTGACAACATTTTAAAAACTAAATATTTAAATAACCATCTTCGTACTACATCATTACAACAATGAAGATTTAGCAAATTTATGAATTCTAGAGTATTAACAAGCTCGTTATTCACTAGCCTAATGGAACCTAGAGTAAATTTAAGCAGCCTGATTTTTTTTTATATAAATGGATTTAAATTTTACAAGGAATGTGAAGCGACTTTTTCAAAATTTAGAAAATTTGAAAATACCAGTCAAACTTCAATCCGTGATAAAGAATGAAACAATGTAACTACTAGCTAATAACGTTCCTAACTGACAACATTTTAAAAACTATGTTGATATTTAAATAACCATCTTCGTACTACATCATTACTACAAGAAAGATTAAGAATTTAGCAAATTTATGAATTCTAAGTTATTAACAAGATTCGTTATTCACTAGCCTAATGGAACCTAATTAAATTTTAAGCAAAGTTGATTTTTTTATTTAAATGGATTTAAATTTTACAAGTAATGTGAAGAGACATTTCAAGCGGATTTATTTAGAAAATTTGAAAATACCAGTCAAACTTGAGTCCGTGATAAAGAATGAAACAAACAAATGTAACTACTAGCTAATAACGTTCCTACACCGACAACGTTTTAAAAACTATGTTAAATATTTAAATAACCATCTTCGTACTACGTCATTAATACAATGAAAGATTAAAAATTTGGCAAATTTATGAATTCTAGAGTATTAACAAACCTCGTTATTCACTAGCCTAATGGAACCTAGAGTAAATTTAAGCAGCGTGGATTTTTTTTATGTAAATGGATTTAAATTTTACAAGGAATGTGAAGGACATTTCAAGCGGATTTATTTAGAAAATTTGAAAATACCAGTCAAACTTCAATCCGTGATAAAGAATGAAACAAACCAATGTAACTACTAGCTAATAACGTTCCTGACAACATTTTAAAGACTACATTAAATATTTAAATAACCATCACCGTACTACATCATTAATACAATGAAAGATTTAAGCAATTCATTTATGAATTCTAGAGTATTAACAAGACTCGTTATTCACTAGACTAATGGAACCTAGATTAATTTAAGCAGCGTTGATTTTTTTTATATAAATGGATTTAAATTTTACAAGTAATGTGAAGCCACTTTTCAAGCGATTTAGAAAATTTGAAAATATCAGTCAAACTTCAATCCATGATGAAGAATAAATCAATGTAACTACTAGCTAATAACGTTCCTACACCGACAACGTTTTAAAAGCTACGTTAAATAGCTAAATAACCATCTTCGTACTAAAACATTAATACAATAAAAGATTAAGAATTCAGCAAGTTTATGAATTCTGGAGTATTAACAATCCTCGTAATTCACTAGCCTAATGGAAATTAGAGTATTTTAAGCAGCTTAGATTTTTTTTTATGTAAATGGATTTAAATTTTACAAGGAATGTGAAGCGACTTTTCAAGCATATTTAGAAAATTTGAAAATACTAGTCAAACTTGAATCCGTGATAAAGAATGAAACTAATGCAACTACTAGCTAATAACGTTCCTAACTGACAACATGTTAAAGACTATGTTGATATTTAAACAACCATCTTCGTACTACATCATTAATACAATGAATTTAGCAAATTTATAAATTCTAGAGTATTAACAAGCCTCGTTATTCACTAGCCTAATGGAACCTACAAAAAATTTAAGCAACGTCAATTTTTTATTTAAAAGATTTAAATTTTGCAAGGTATGTGAATCCACTTTTCATGCGGATTTCTTTAAAAAATTTAAAAATACCAGTCAAACACGAATCCGTGATAAAGACGAATAAAACAAACCAATGTAAATACTAGCTAATAACGTTCCTAGCTGACAACATTTTAAAAACAATGGCAATTATTTTAATATATATCTTCATACTACATCATTACTACAATGTTAAGAATTTAGCAAATTTATGAGTTCTAGACTATTAACAAGACTCGTTATTCACTAGCCTAATGATATAGAAATGGATTTAAATTTTACAAGGAATGTGATGAGACTTTTTAATTGGGTTTATTTAGAAAATTTAAAAATACCAGTCACACTTGAATCCGTAATAAAGACGTTTTAAAAACTATGTTAAATACATAAATAACTGTATTCGTACTACATCATTAACACAATGAAAGAAAATTATCAACACTTTCAATAAATCAGCAAAATATTTTAATAATGAGAAAAAAATTTAGTTTTTGTCTATGAAACTGCAGTAACACACAAAGTCATATGTACATAGTTAGACTGGATATAAATATACAAGTGTTTATAATGGAAGGTTTAACATTTGATTCAATATAAACTTGAAAACATATTTACTAAGACTACAATATTTCTAAATTAATTCGAAACCGTGCGAAGCTTTGGATAAGTAACTTAAGGTAAATAAATTTAAGTGACAATTTTTGTTAATTTCACTTACTTTGGATTTGACAGCATTCAAATTTCTTTGTATCCATAATGAATAATTCTTAGCATCTCGTCTGCATACCATAGGGCGTCAAAGTACCATTCCGAATGATATGCAGGTCCATACGCCCCCTTATGCTGTTTCCACTCCATACCATCCAACTAGCTGTATCGTGGCCTTACAGGAACGAATATTGGGTTATTTCGAGGGTCCTTTTCCCTCCACATGAAAACACGTCGGGTATCATGTCATTGCAGCATAAGACCATTGTCTGTTTTTCGACGAGCTGTTAACAGTATACCCCCGGTGATCAGCTACTGTAGCGGTGCATGGCCAACCTAACACTGGTCGACGTCTAACATTCCCTGTTTCCTAGAATCACTTCCACAGCCTTGTAATGACACTTCTGGATGTAGATGCTTCTGCTACAACCCGATTTCTGCCCTAATATACTTTTTCTGGTTTTTGACGTCATGAAATTTGATATGCATATGAAGTTTCTTCTTCTGTTTCCTGCTAGGGTTTGCATTATGGATGATGGGTGCTACCAAATTACAGTTGACATATGTCACGGGTGACTTCTACGTCATAATGGCATCAGAAATTGCCAGATATAGGAATTTGGTACCATAAATTTCCCTCTCTGGCATCATTATGACACAAAGTCACCAATGACACATGTTGACTGTAATATGGTATCACCCGATTTATTTTATGTTACTTATAAATGTAAATATTTGAGTAATTCGTTAAAAACCATGTACTTCCTTATTTGTTTTGAACAGTGTGCAATGGTTTTCCAGCAATTTGAGCTAAGCAAAGCCAGTATTTAATGGACAAAATGCAACGCATACTTATGAACTTGCTAGTACAGCTGTAAAGTACTAACCATGGGGAAAGCGTCATCTAAAGTATGCTAACATAGCCACTTGCCCAATAGAAAGTCATATTCGACTATTAAAATTAAGTAATAATCTAATTATGAAAGTTAAAATCTTTCGTTATTTTTATCGATATGTTGTAAGATTTTGTCACATGGAAAAATGTTTTTGTATAAGTCAGACAATTGTATGAACGCAATTAAAAAATAAAATAGAAGTTAATAAAAAGAGAAATAAAATAGCAAAAAGTAAAAATAAATCACAAATTCAGTTTAAATTACTGTTAATGAATACATAATCATTTCTTCGATTTCTCATTCTTATTCATAATATCCTAGCTTTCCATACTGAAATCAGGTGAAAATTCAAGTTTTTTGGAATTATTTCATTGTCATTACAATATCATTAAAATATCCATGATTTTTAAATCAAACTTTAATTTTGTATTAGCTTCTACTTACGTACTACACGTAACCTGTACTAAGTTGAGTTGAATACATTAGGATTTATAGTTAGGATATAAAACTAGAATCTGCAGCTGACTTTAGAGGACGTTCTGATTAGAATATTAACACCTATAAGTCGATTTCAAGCAGTAGGGCAAATCTCAATTTATGACAATTCTGGCTTTAGTTTCAAACGGAAAGGCAGTTTATTGTTTGTCTATTGGTTGTTGTAAACCTGAAAATGAATAGGAAGGGCATTATAGCAGTTCGTGACTTTGCGACAAATTGCTCTATTCTAAACTTCAATCTTAAGCTGTTTATATAATAAATAAATATATTAAGAATCCAAAAAAAAACAGTCAAATGTGATCGTTGAAATTAGATTTTGTTCAGTGAAGCTAAAATGTCGTCGAAATAGTGACGCTGAGTTTAATCACCGGTTAGTCTAATTAAAAGCATGGTGGTAAATGGTTAAAGGATGGTTTCACCAAAGTCGTTTAACGGCTAACTTCGATTAATCTCTGATTAAATGAAGAATTGTGTCCCACCATTGGTAGCGCAATGGATTAATCTCGGTTAACCGTTAAACGACTTTGGTGAGATCAGCCCTAAGACTATGGGCCAGTCTCACCAAAGTTGTTTAACAAATCGCGATTAACCTCTGTTTAAAGCTTCTTATGGTAGCTTTACTGCTACCATAAGGGTTAACCAATCATAATTCATTACCTTAAATTTAGAAGTAGTAGTTTTTTATACGTACCACGATGTCATTCAGTCTTTGGAGGGCTGTATAAGGCTTATCTCAAGGTGACTGTAGATTGAGAAAATGTCCTTTCGGTCGAATTGATTTCTAAAACCAAATCTTACCACCTTCGTGAAGTCCGTGTCCTGTAGCTCTAACACTGTATCGTCTTTTCCTCTTTTCTAATGCGATGTTCATCCGCTCTCCAGCTAAGTCGTGGATGCCTTCCAACTGTTTCTGGAAATTCTTGACATAATCTTGGGGAGAAGAGGAGGTATCCTGAATTCGACCAAACAAGAGATCAGAGGACATTCAGAGATCTCGACCAAAGAAC
>CM063500.1:118377913-118390413 GCA_032207245.1 Pardosa pseudoannulata | reverse complement strand
GAATTCCCAAGTCGAATGTTCGACTATCTAGCAACGGAGACGCTGGCGGTCTCAAAAAAAAAAAAACTCCAGTCACGGAGATAAGAGCGGTATCGATCGATATATCTAGCAGGGTAGAAGCCTCGAGAGAAGAAACAAAGCAAAAGGTTATAGTATCCTTTCCATTTATATACTAATCTCCTTCCGCTTCTCGGTATATTCGAGAAACTTGAGCCATGACGAATCTTGCGGTCACTCCCAAGTCTATATATATCTGTCCTGGTTCCAGATGCAGCAATTCTCAGATTATTAATTAACCAACTTATATATGCCCTTTATATGTAACTATAATGTCAAGTGCACTCAATATATGTACACAGTAAAGTATTCAACAGGTAACAATGTTCAGACAGTATATAATATATAATATTTTTCAATTACGGGTTTATATAGACCATGGTCCTATATCGGCTATGTATTCCACGACGAAAGGTCATTTCTCCTTATATCGTTTTTCATGTAACGGATCGTTACAGTATATATGTGTGTATATATATATGTATACATATGTATATATGTATATATATATATATATATATATATATATATATATATATAGTATATATATATATATATGTATATATGTGTGTATATATATGTATATATATATATATATATATATATATATGCCTATATATATATAAATATATATAAATATATATGTATATATATATATATATATATATATATATATATATATATATATATATACATATATATATATATGTATATATATATATGTATATATATGTATATATATATATATATATATGTATATATAGATGTATATATATGTATATATATATATATGTATATATATGTATATATATATATGTATATATATATATATATATATATATATATATATATATATATATATATATATATATATATATATATATCCCTTATATAATAATAGCCTAAGTTATCTGTCCGCAAATTTATGAAGCGGTTGGACCTGGAATGGATAGAGGCATCCATTCAAAGCGAATAAAGTTTATCTTATCCTAAACTATCGATCCGATTCTAAAATAAATTTGTATAAATATGCTACATATCACAGCAAAAAATACTGTCGTCTTTAAAACGTTCGAAATCCACCACTTCGCCCCTTTTTGAGAGTTTAATGCCCTTATTTCAAGCCCTATTTTCCCCGGTTAAGAGCAGCCGATTAAATTTAACCATTTATCACTTAATAAAGAGGTAAAAATAACCATCTTTTCTTGCATTGTGACGTCATTCCTTTAAACATCTCATTTAATCATTTCATACTTTAAACTATTTAAATATCGTCTACAATATTATAATATCTTTTACCACTGAACTTAGATATTACGTAAATGATTTTCTTTTATATTTGGCTTAAATAATAGATTAGGTACATATGGGATAGTTTTAAATTGAATCATCGATTATTTTTTGTTGCCATGAAAATTTTATCACCGGTATTAACAATAAATTCTTTTTGTATAAGTCTAGGAGTCTATTTCACGGACTACTAAATACCTAACTTTTAATTTATATATATTTGGAAATTAAGAAGTTTGTTCTTTTGTGTGTTTGTTTGTTATACATAACCACACGGTTTGACTCAATGAATTCAATGTGATTCTAAACTGCATTACAGGATCGAGAGACTCTAGAGGAGTATGACGATAAATAAATTATTGAGAGTGAACCAGATAGTTCTCAGCCAAAAAACAAACCATTTTTTACCTGCCTCATTGGATACTTAACAGTTCTGGAATATTAAAAATTTTACTAATCCCGTCATATGATGGGCTATATGCTAGTATATATATATATATATATATATATATATATATATATATATATATATATATATGTATATATATATATATATATATATATATATATATATATATATATATATATCACTTTACTCAAAAACGATTGGGTGTAGAAAATTAGAAGTTTTCTATTTAGAACTACTGTAACCAGACCAGTCTGCAAATGTGCCCGTGATGCAAAGTGCTGGCCATATAAAGTTTCGAAGGTTTCAATTAGAGAGAAATCTACCACACGTTTCTGGTTATAATACCTGTTTATTTTTTCCCTTATAATTGCAAAATGTAATTTATGTGACGAAAATTATCAATATATTGTATATTAACGCTGCCGGATATAACTATTATCGTAAAATGTTGAAACTTTGTATTTAGAACCGTTGTAATAGCTGATTGTGCTAATTCACTTTTGATTGCAATTCGCATTCAACATAAGATGTCAATATAACATTATTAATGCTGCCGAGTTACAAAAATAAGGCATATTGTAGATATCGTGGAATCCCCAAGCAATTCGATGGAACAATGCTTTTTATATGTATTACTTATAATTACAATATGCAATAATAGAATTAATTTATATAACAATAGGTATAAATATTAAGATAATTTCGAGGTCGAATGATACACTCAAATTAAACAATGTGTATAATTTAATAGACATACATACAAGGAAGTCACATAGTACCGAAGTCAGATATTTTAATAAGTAGGTCTTATTAAAATGTAAAATACTTACTCTAATACTCGAATCCGCAGACACTGAAAGAGCAAAAATTTTTTTGATGTTTGCATCTTAAACTGCAGGAATAAAAGAACAAAATATAAGAACAAAAACCTTACTAACGAAAATAATTAATTTTCTTCGAGTACGCGAACAAAGTCGAAACGTGGCTAAGCTTAATTTTTCACAGGCTTTACATCTAGTGTTCATTATAATAGTAATATTTATCCAAGCTTAAAACCCCCTTCATTCACTTGCAAACTTCAATGTCTAAATTTCTTGTTAACTGACTCTGTCTATACCCAGATAGAAGCTTTTTCCTGCACTTGACACTCTAAAAGTTTAAAACAATCTAAATATATCATTAGTAGTAACAGTTTGACGGAAGGTTATCCTGTTTGAGAACTTTTATTTCACGATCTTTTAGCTCCGTGGCAATTTACCGTACAACCCGATTATTACCATCTTTAAGATTGCTTTGAAAATATTTAATAAGGCTATTGTATCCGAGGGAAAATACGCGAAACAAAACTGCTGAGAAGATGTATTGTTATAATTAGCTGCAAAATTTTTCTATTGTTCAGCGATCTTTTCTTTTCATGAATGTGTAATAACTTTACACGTTTAACATTTTTTTTT
This sequence comes from Pardosa pseudoannulata, assembly GCA_032207245.1. Taxonomy (NCBI): domain Eukaryota; kingdom Metazoa; phylum Arthropoda; class Arachnida; order Araneae; family Lycosidae; genus Pardosa; species Pardosa pseudoannulata. The sequence goes on along the minus strand of CM063500.1, from coordinate 118,387,203 downwards.
ATGTAACATCTAGGGTTTGTTAATTTAAAACCTCCCGGAATCTTGCTTCAACACACACACACACACACACACACACACACACATATATATATATATATATATATATATATATATATATATGAAATGATGGGCAAACCGGACCCACATTTATAAGGGAAAACTCCTTTGAATTGTCCCCATTATTTTCCTCAGTACTCCATGTATCGGGTTATATTAAGGAATATCGTCTAGTATCGTGAAATGTTATGGAATATCTTCTAATATCTGTTTATATTAAGGAATATCGTCTAGTATCGGGTTATATTAAGGAATATCGTCTAGTATCGGGTAATATTAAGGAATATCGCTCAAAACTGATGTCTATATGAAAAATAGGGTAATTCTGGACATGCTGCAAAACAGGGACAAAATTATTCTATAACTGAAACTAAGCGAAATGACTTGTAACAGTATTCACAATTAGCAAAGCCAGCCGATGGCCAAATGGTAAAGATCTGCTACTCAGTACCGGAGTTGGCGAGTTCGAATCCCGCTGCTGACATGGATGTTCGTAAGCAGTAGGTGCCTGTCTCATTACCTTTCGTGAGCAAAATAGTAGATCGTACCTCTCCAAACCAAACCATAACCAGTAAAATCCTTTTAGATGTTGGAATGTTTTCAAATTTATGAATGTTGCAGTTTGATATAGCAATATTGTGACGTCCTGAAGTAGGAGTAGGCAAAGCCGTCAATGATACAGGCTGGACAACGGTTTATTCTGCATTAAATACTTTCTTCGAGTGAATAATTATGTACATCTATGTACAGGTTTCAGTACATTCTAAATCTAAGATCTCGTGCTGAGACAACGTTAACACAATTACAATGCATGAGTACAGTGGAGCTAATTCTTCTCGAACACTGGAACAGTTCAATAATTAGTGCCGGTACGAAACTCTGACACTATAATCTCCGGGCTGACGGTTAGTACAGTCGGCTTCTACACTAAGGTTAAAACCCTCAGAGGGCGTATCACGCTGGAGTTCGTTGAGGAAACTCAGGATGCAAGACGATCCAAAATGAGAGCAAGGGTCACTCTCAGCGACTTAATTCTATGCACGAAGTAGAAAAAAATACTAAGATAACGGCAATGAGATCCCAAAGTCGAAAGTCGACTTCTTAGCAAAGCAGAGACGCTGGCGGTCTCTAAAGCAAGCAATCTCCGGAAATCAGAGAGACGAGTGGACTCCTCTCGAGATCCACAAAACAGCTCCCAAAGCAACTCTCAAGAAAAAAAAAGGCCCTCTTCTTGGCTCATCCAATCTTCTTTTTTAGGGATCCCGGTTCCCTTCACGTGATTCTTCCGGAACCTTCCAGACCCAGGGTGACGCAATCTTGCGGCCAACTCCCCGCCTGGATCAGCTGACCCGTTTCCAGATGTGGCCGAAAGGTCTTCTTTAAGTCAACCGACCAAAACAACTTAAATTCCTTTTGCTGTACCGGTAATTGGGAACAGATGGGAACCATAGCATCGCTCTATTAATAATTATTACCCAAGTCTTTTCACTCAAATAGCCCTCACAAATTCTGAGACTCGCTGGCTCCAGCGTACCGACAGTTTTCAATTACGGCCATTTAAACGTAAGTCGTGGGTGTGTTGATGGGACCTAGTACACAAACGTGTATTGTTAGAACCACACGCTTCTACCTGCGGCTAACCGTAACTGTCCGCTGCGAAAGGTCGCCTTCCGTTCTTCTTTCGCTAGGGTCATGTAACGGATCGTTACAATATAAGCGGATGTAAAATAAAGTCTTGAGTTTCGTAACTATCTCCCAATTATCCAATGAAGATTACAGTAATGATAGAGGTCATCAAATATTTTCTCGCATTGGCAACCATCAGAAAGAGGACTACTAAACGTATTTTACACGCAATTGAGTCATTGGGAATCTGAAAGGAGGGCGAGGTTGGAAGTGTTAGTGAAGAGAGATGCGAAGGGTTAGGTGTGGTCAATCACGAAGACCATTGATAACCATTTAATCGTTCTCTGAGTTTAAAAACTCCCATTGAAACTGTGATAGTCTTTTCAAAGGTTCTGCAGAACAATTTTGAGACAATTTTTTCAGTAAGTGTTCGGATGACTCCATTTTATCCAGCTTGGTCGTACTAATTACCTTTTTAACATGTTATTCGTGGCATAACCGTCTGTATTGGTGCAAGAAGAGCAAAAATAGATCCTGGAGCTGTAATATAGCTTGCTCTTTCCTCGCAAGTTTCACCTCGCGTTGTCAGAAAGCAAAATTTTAACTCTATCAGGTCCTCACGGTTCCTCAAAATTATCTTCTTCAGCGCCGGAACTGTCTGCAATGCTGTTCATTAAAATGTACAAATTGTAAGATATCCGGTTTTAGGTGACTCAATGAAAAATAAGGTGCGTCTGGAATAATAAATTTATTTACACCTCTGCTGTATACATCACTTCATAAATATACCAAAAAAAAAATTCCGATCACAGGTAGGTGATTAGATACACGTAACCCTGAGTACGGACGTGCAATATCTAAGATCAGACTCTGCCGAAATATGGGTGATCCGACGGAAGGAACAATTCTGTAGCTCTCGCGAAAGTTCACTGAAGTAATGGTAGAATATCACAGCACAGTTAGAGTTCCGAAGAAAAATATGCAATCAATCCTGAAGAGGATTATATTAAAAAAGGAAACCCAATGCACGGGGTATCGTTTCAATCTCAGCAAGAGATATATCCCAAGACGGGATTCCGCTAAATAAAACTCTCCGATGGAGAGACTGGTCGAGGCGACCTCCGAGTTAGCCGATGCGGGCTACTCCTTAAAGAAAAGATCCCAAGGTGGGATTAGAGCAAAAAAACTCTCTGATAGAGAGACTGGTCAAGGTGACCTCTGAATTATAGCTGGTTGCTATCTAACTAACTTCTTCTCTAAAAAACAAATCTTCTCTCGTCTCTTTTTAGGGGACGGGCCTCACCCACAATTTCATTATTGGATGACCTAGCGATGACCTCACCTTCGACCAACTGGATTGGTCCGGGTTAAACAATCATCGGCCGCAAACCCAGGGTCCCTGGAATTCTTAGCGGCTACATCCAAGTCGCGGCAATTCACCCGATCATATTTCTGGCTGTCAGTGAATGTCTATGGTATATTGTTCCGCTACTATCGACAACTGGATTGGTCCGGGAAAACAATCACCGCAAACCCAGGGTCCCTGGAATTCTTATGTCAACGCACCACTAAATCAAGTCGTTCGATTCATATTCGTTTCAGATTGCAAATTTGTCTTTTTTCAACACTAGCAATGTAATCCACACATCTTAAAAATTATGCACACAAGATTGCCTGTGGTTAAACGCAAAGTCAGTACAACGCACCACTAAATCAATGTAAAAATAAACAAACTGTTTACAATTTCCATTTTTGGCTTTTCATTATACAACGTAGATTATAAAACCATCAACAAATTACAAAACATAGACACAACAATTCGTTTTAAGATTAATTATCATAGCCTTGCTGTGTTCGGGAAACATGCATTAAGATTGGATTTTATGTAATAAAAACAACAATAATTTTATATGTTAAAAATAAACACTATAAACAATTTCCATTTCATTCATTCAGTAATGTGTTATCTCAGTTATATTCCTATTTAGGGTTAAATATATTTTTAACCTATACAGATTATTTTTTTAAAATTATCAACATTTTTTTCAACGTTACAGGTTTAAGATTAAGTAATGTAGGTATTTGTTCTTAAAACTATTCAGTTTGCTATACAAAGAATACTCGTTTTTTACGAGTGAAAATCAACCGATTTTAATAGTTTATCAGTTAAGGCTTCATCACGCCAATTGAACAAATAAACGAGAAACGCTTACGATTCATTTTGTCAATGAATAATGTGTTGAACTCTCGTGTGATATCCTATTTATTGTGGTTCAGGTGTGATAATAATCGGTTGAACATTTTTAGCTATCACCAGAAAAATTCACGCTTTGTTCATCTGAAAAAGGAATCGTAAAATCAATCCGTTGCTTTTTCAACGTTCACAGGTTGGCATGTGATTAAGTTTTTAATCGGCTGAGGCTTTATCTTACGCCAACTTGAAAACAAATAAATCGATTGAAAATTTTTCGCTATCACAAAAGAAATTCCGTTTTCTTCATCTGAAAAAGGAATCGTAAACTGAATCCGTTGCTTTTTCAACGTAAACAGTTTGGCATGTGATACAGTATTTTAATCGACTGAGGCTTTATCTTACTTCAACTTGAAAGAAAATAAATTGATTGAAAATTTTTCGGTATCACAAGAGAAATTCCCGCTTTCTTCATCTGAAAAAGGTATAGTAAAATCAATCCGTTGCTTTTTCAACGTTAGCAGTTTGGCGTGTGATGCAGTCTTTAATCGGCTTAGGATTTATCTTACGTCAACTTGAAAACAAATAAATCGGTTGGAAATTTTTTGCTATCTAGCGATATGTCTGCTCAGTTTTATCTATAGAAAAGAATCCTAACGTGAACACGTTGCTTTTTCAACTCTTACATGTTCATATATAAAAAGACCTTTAAGGTGACTTTGTAGTAAAAAGATAAATCACGTACTAACATAAGTTAGGCTTCGTTTCTTAGGAAAGGAGGAGTGTAGCTCACAGAGTGTCCTTGATTGACAGTTCAGTTTAGTGTACAACTCTTTAGAACGGAAATTTCAATGATTCGATCAGCAGCGTGAATTCTCGATGATAACACTGAAAAGATTATTTTATGAAAGGCAATTAATTTAGGTTTCTTATTATTATTACACAGTAGCCTTCTGTCTAATACATACTCTCATTGAAAATAGTTTATCCTTAACACATACGCTAAGCTATATTCGTTCAAGATTTTAAAATATTCGAGATTTAATAAAAAAAAAAAAAAATACGTGAAAAATACGTTAAAAGACATAGATAGTACCCACTAAAGTATTAAACTGAAAATATCATGGTTTTAAATTTTCTAATATTGAGAATTTTTATAATGTGCGAGTTTTAATTTGAACCTGTTTTTTCCATATCCATCTAAATAAGTGCCATGTTGTTTAAATATTGTGTAAAGATAATGTCTTTTACATAAAAATATTTATTAATAGTTTTATTTGTTATTTAAGTAAAAAAGTGCCCAAAATTTTCCTTTTTAAAATCTGAAATCGGAATAAAACATCTTGTATGAGTTTTACTTACTAACTGTATATGCTCCTAACTGTAATCTTGCTTAACGATGGCCGATTGGTTAGGGTGCTGGCCTTCGGTACCGGAGTTCGTGGGCTCGAATCCCACTGGGGACTGGATGTTCGTAGCCGTTCGGAATCGGCTTTAAGCTGTAGGTCCCGGAGTACTCTAAACCAAACCAAACCAAACCTAACTGTAATCTTAGGAATTAAAGGCTGATATTTGTCTGAATTTTACTGTGTGTTTTCCATGGCAACAAGGAATAACGGTGTATATGCCCAGAGAAGCTAAAATGGCGATATATAGATATCGCCATTTAAAAATAAAGGTAAGTTTCTAACTTATGAAAAAGGAATACGTTTTATCTTAAAATGTCATTAGATTTGAAAAGAAGTAAATATTAATTTAACAATCCCAGCAGGTGGAAAAATGTGCAATTCTTGTATTTTTATATTTTTTTAATCAGTGAAGGAATAAATGTAAATAATTTATTTTATGATTTAAAACAGAAATAAGGTAATTTAAAATCAAGTCTTGAATTACGCAAAAAGAAATCGTTAAACGAATGTGTTTTATCATAAATTATATTGATTTTACTTCAGATTCTAGTTAGAGAAAAAGACAATGAGACAATTCGAATATCAATCTAAACAACATTAATTTAATTGAAATTCTTTCCACTGGAGAAGTAAAAATGGTGTATTTCGTTGCAGTTGTTAATACGAGACAGAAATGAGCAGTTTTGAACAATAGTCCTGGTGTTTTTTTAGTTTAAGTAAGGATAAAGATTTCGATTTACAATCTACCAGAGGTGAAAAAAACCAGCTTTTGCCTTGTGATTTCATTGTAGGTGTTAGCCCTTCACTGCGATGCGATGCTTATTTAAATCGATTAGCATATAGCCCGTCGTATGACGGGATTAGTAAAATTTTTAATTTTCCAGAATTGTAAAGTACTTTATGATCGAGGTAAAAAAATGGTTTGCTTTTTGACTGAGAATTATGTGGTACATGCTGAATAATTTGTTTATCTTCATACTCCTCTAAAGTCTCCCGATACTGTGAATGCAGTTTAGAATCACGTTGAATTCATTTAGTCAAATCGTGTGGTTATGTATAAAAAACAAACATACAAACTTCTTCATTTTCAAAGATCTATAACTTCAAGGCTAGATATTTATGAGTCCGTGAAATAGACTCCTAGAATTTTATAAAAAGAATGTGTTGTTAATGCCGGTGATAAAATTTTCATTGCAACAAAAAATAATCGAGGATTAAATTTAAAAGTATCCCAAGTGTACCTAATCTATTATTGAAGTCAAATATAAAAGAAAATTATTTACGTAATATCTAAGTTCAATGATAAAAAGGATGAAAATAATGCAGACGATATTTAAATAATTTAAAAGAAAAAATGATTCAATGAGATGGAATGACGTCATAATGATAGAAAAAAACGTTATTTTTACGTATTTATTATGTGATAAATTGATAAATTGAATCGCCTGCTCTGAACCGGGGATATAGGGCTTGAAATAATAGAATTAAACGCCCGAAAAGGGGGGAAGGGGTGGATTTCGAACGTTTTAAAGACTCGCTTTGAATTTTCCTAACCCTAACTGATCAAGAATCCAACTTGGATACTCCTATCTATTCCAAGTCCAACCACTTCATATATTCGAGGACAGACAACTTAGGTTTGGTTTGGTTTGGAGCGCTACGGTGTACTGTTTTGCACACGAGGGCTAATGAGACCGGGACCTACAGCTTAAAGCCGATTCCGAACGGCTACGAACATCCATGCCATAGTGGGATTCGAACCCACGAACTCTGGTACCGATGATCATCGCCCTAACCAATCGGCCAGCGTTCGGCCCAGATAACTTAGGCTATTATTATATAGGGGATTAGTTTCACCTTATATTATGCATACGGAAAAACAATTTTCCTTTATTTCACATTGGTTTGTATAACATTCAATTCTGTAAGAGTCGCGTCCGTCTCTGTCGGTCTTCGCTCGAACTTTTATTCTTTTGAACAATTGAAAAACGGCAGTATTGTACCAGTAATGGTCCTTTTGACGCACGGACGATTAGAAGTGTCAAGTGTGCCGTTTTTGTCAACGCAGACAGAGAAAAGAAACTGTGCTTTGGGTGACCGAGTCGGCTAGGCGCCAAAGAGCGTTTCGGCTACCACCGAGGACAAAGATCAAAGAGGGGGGTGTCGATATCCCCTAAAACCGAGGTTTCCTCTTTGGAAAAGAAGAAACGGGAGATGACTCCCGGCCGAACTTTGAGATGAGCAAGTTGTCTAGAGTGATCTCCTCTCTGGATGACTTTACTTATACACTTTAATATTTCTTTAAATGCTTTTTGTTAAATAAATGAACAGTTGTTAAGTATGAAATCATCTACGGCTGATTACTTCGCCTCCATACCTACTCCTTATACGAGACCCATGCGGAATCATATCCAGATGATTAGGGTATGACTTACCTATAAGTAGAAACATTCGCAAACCTCTCGGCGAGTTTACAAATTCCTTCGTCCAATTTGTTCTGATTTTCTTCTCAAGATTGAGGTAATTCAGTATTAGAACTTGGAGCAACTTTATTTGGGTGTTGCCCGTGTTAATCATTTTCCTAAATTTACATTATTCGTATTGCTTGTATTTTTTAACGCTTGAAACAATTTTGTTTTGTTAAAAAAGGAATTTAGTTTTAATTTTATATCAATGTTTTTTCGTATATTTATCAAGAGTATTTATAATACGTGTTCCGTTCCGGATGTAAATTGAATTAGAGCTCCACCTAGCGAGCCTTTCTAAAAACAATCATTGTGTTCTTCAATGTGACAATTGTGTCGTTAAGACCAATCAATTTACATATTTTATTACTAATTAATTAATTTCATATATTTGTGTGTTTTGTGTTATGAATAAAAATTATAAATAAAATATACAGTCCATTAGATGATTTAAACAAAACCCAGCTACCTCATCTAACAATGCGTATTATATTCATATATGCATCAAACTCAATATTTCATTAAAAAACAGAAAAAAATTCTAAAAGGAATTTTTAAATATTTGTAAGACATTCTATGGGTTCGGATATGTGCGCAAAGGAAATAAAATCCCCTATATAATAATAGCCTAAGTTGTCTATCCGCGAATGTCTGAGGCAGTTGTACCTGGAATGGATACAGGCATCCATATTGGATTTTTCATGAGTTAGGGTTAGCAAAATTGAAAGCGAGTTCGAAATCCCCCCATCCCCCCCCTTTCGAGCGTTTAATGCTATTATTTCGAGCCTTATCCTTCCTCTTATTCTATACGAAATTCATTCTTGATAGGATGGCAAAGGCGAAGAGTAATGTTTAAATTTCTGGACTGTTTCTATTTGAAACTTCATATACTCTAATTAGTTCTCTTGCAACGTGCAGACGTTGTACGTTTGGTAGAATGTCCGCCCATTTGATCGTCGTACTTCTCGGGTTGACGATTCTATCCCCGACGCAGCCAATTTTTTTTAATGTCTAATAAATTTAATATTTTCTTCTTTTTCTTTTACATTCTTCTTCCGAAAATTGTTTTATTATTTTTAAAATAAATTTTTCTATTTTTTCAACTTTTTATAACTTTTATTATTTTTATTTTATTAAATTCACTTATTGCTTTACGGATGTCCCTGGCCACATAAACATTTCATGTTGTGTATCCTTAAACTTTATTCTCGTAACGTAATAATAGCCTAAGCTATCTGCCCGTCTGTCCTCGAAGTTATGAAGCTGTTGGAACTGGAATGGATAAAGGCATCCATATTGGATTTTTGATGAGTTAGGGTTTGCAAAACTCAAAGCGAGTAAAGTTTATCTTTTCCTAAACTATCTATCTGATTCAGAAGTAAATTGGTATGAATAAGCTTCGTATCACATCGAAAAATACTGTCCTCTAAAACGTTCGAAATCCACCCCGTCCCGTTTTCGAGCGTTTAATGTCATTATATCAAGCCCCATTTTAAGAGCAAGCGATTAAATTTACCAATTTAGCACAAAATAAATAGGTAA
>CM063500.1:118365413-118372913 GCA_032207245.1 Pardosa pseudoannulata | reverse complement strand
ATATATGCATGCTTTTTTCAGAATTTATGCAAATTTATGAATCTTTTCTCTCTTTTTCGTAAATCTGGGATTTTTAGAATATTTAGGTAGTTACCCATTTTATCTACCCCTTAAATGGTAGCTAGCATATTTTGTATACATTCATATATCTAATATATATATACATATACATATATATATATATATATATACATATACATATATATATATATATATATATATATATATACATATACATATATATATATACATATATATATATATATATATATATATATATATATATATATATATATATATATATATATATATATATATATATATATATATATATATATATATATATATATATATATATATAAACTGCAAAATCTTGTGTTAAAATAATTTAATGAATGATCTTTCATTTGTAACTTAACTTTAATTAAATATCAGTAAGCCTTTAATTAAATATATACTATCTCCCTCCCCTCCCTTTAAAAAAATTTTCTGTATATGATCCTGTCTCTTTCGGATTGTTGAAACAATATACAAATTCGTGGAAAGCGTCGCCAAGATATTTCGCCAGTTTTAGAAATTGCTGTCAATGTACTTACCAGCCAATCACAGGCCGAGTGGAATACCACGTTCCAGGCGTCTGTGTCCCGATCCACTCGTGTTGTGGGGAAGCAGCATTCCCGTGACCAGTGTTGCCAACCTCTAATGACAAAAATATGGATTCTAGATCCTAAAATTATGGCATTGACATAAAAATTATCGTTCATTTTTGTAATAATTTAAAATAGTGTCAATAGATGACGCTTGTACAAAATATTTTTCTCCATAAAAAGTGTGTTCATTTCATCAATTTTCTCCTGCTTTTTCCATTTGTAAAAGATTTAACCGGATTTTCAAGCTGAATCTCATGCCTTTGAACGTAACAGAGATAAGGCATTGAGTCTGCCTTGTTGAATAGCTGATCTGATTGGTTTTTAAGGTGCTGAACGCTCAGCTCAGATATTTGAAATCCTTACTATTATGTATAGCCCCCCGCATGCTACTGGTGAAATATATTTTGAGTATTTTTCCACTCAAGATTTCAAGTATGTCAAGCTTTCCATAATAATAAATATCTTCCAAGCTGTAAAAGTTATAGTTTGAAAAATATTTTATTCTTAATAAAGTATATTACAAATACGACACAAATGCTGCCTTTAAAATTTGCTACAACCAGACAGGGGTATTGTTTGTCAGGGCCTAGAGCCAGGTCCTGTTGACAGATAGAATGTTTAACACCATGGGGTTGGTTGGTTGGTTTGGAGGACTAAGCTCTAATTTTTTGTGGAACAAGGGGGCTCATGAGACCGGAACCCTTAAAGCCGATTCCGAAAGGCTATGAACATCCATGCTACAGTGGAACTCGAATCTGCGAATTCCGGTTCCGAAGGTCAGTGTCCTAGCCGTGACGTCGCTACACCCCATTGGCTTCACAAAGAGGTTTTGTTAAAGCCCAGGCCTAGTCGACTTTCTGTCTGGGTTTTTGACATTATACTACAAAGGGTTTTCGCTTCGACCACCCCTTGATATGTCCGAGGTGATTGGAAGGTCGGACACGACGCCGAAATGTTAGACTGTGAGGCGCCGCCCAAAGAACCAATCAGAGGCTACCAGGACGGCGACACGTGAAGGAAAAGTCAATGGGAAGAGACGAAAGGTGACGTCAGGCGGCTCGAGTTTCTTGCCGGAGAGAGTCCCCAGGAGAAGAATGAACGGTTTGGTTTTGGTTTTGGTTTTTAGACTGCTACAGTCTACTTTTTGCAACACGAGGGCTAATGAGACCGGGACCTACTGCTTAATGCCGATTCCGAATGGCTATGAACATCCATGCCGTAGTGGGATTCGAACCCACGAACTCCGGTTCCGAAGGCCAGCACTTATCGTTCGGCATAAGAATAAACGTAGGCTTCAACCTTTTTTTTTATTTTTTTTAAAGCTTTATTCTAGTTTCGTGTGGGACTCCAGGAGACCCAGTCGTACCCTTGTTCTACGGTAACTATCGGCACTTGTCCGCAGATTGTTTTTTTAGGTTCGCCTTGAACCTGGGACTTTTAGGTCTGCACCAGCTCGCCTTAGCCCTGTGATTTCCATTCGGAAAATTTGTACATATTCCATTTTAATCAAGAATAAACGTTGGTATTATTCTAAGCTGTACGTTCTATCGTAACCACTTCGATACCCACACGCTACCCGAGGATCCCATGACGTTACATAACCATTCGACTACCAACAGCATGGGGAAAATGGAGATAAAGAAGCTATTGAGAGACTAGCATATAGCCCGTCATATGACGGGATCAATAGAATTTTTAATTTTCCAGAATTGTAAAGTACCCTATGAGGCAGGTAAAAAAAATGGTTTGTTTTCTGGCTGAGAATTATCTCGAAACAAAAAATAATTGATGATTCAATTTAAAATTATCACTATGTACCTAATCTATTATTTAAGCCAAATATAAATGAAAATTATTGACGTAATATCTAAGTTCAGTGATAAAACGTATGAAGATAATTCAGACGATATTTAAGTAATTTAAAACAAGAAATGGTTAAAGGAATGACGTCATAATGGTAGAAAAAAAATGTTATTTTTACCTATTTATTATGTGATAAATGTAATCGCCTGCTCTTGACCGCGGAAAACAAAGCTTGAAATAAGGGCATTAAACGCTCGAAAAGGGGGGAAGGGTTGGATTTTGGACGTTTTAAAGACGATAGTAATTTTTGCTGTGATATGAAACATATTTATGCAAATTTACTTTAGAATCCGATGGATAGTGTAAGAGAAGATAAACTTTGCTCCCTTTGAATTTTGCTAACCCTAACTGATCAAAAATTCAATATGGCTGCCTCTGTCCATTCCAAGTCCAACCGCTTCATAAATTTGAGGACAGACGGACAGATAAATTAGGCTATTATTATATAAGGGATAATTAGAACGAAATTTTAAAAAATAAATAGGAATACTGTATAAAAAAGTAAAAAATTCAAAATTTGTTAGATTACTGAGGAAGCGGGGTTTCCATTCTTTTAGTAGTACTTCGCTTCTGCTAGGGCTTCAAGCCAAAGTGAACCTAGATACGCGAGTATTGAAGTGTTAAGGGTTAATCCACCCTTGCCTATTACATCACAAAACGTAATTAAGATAGGCAACTCATTTTTCTCTCTTTTCCCCCTCTCTTGGTAGCATAAGGGGAAAAACGACGAGCAATTTATCAGTAACTGGATATCGAGAGTCAACAAATCGACGAGGGTTACGGGGGAGAAGTATTACTCTTGACGTCACCTAATTGTGGTGACCCCTTTTGGGTTAGGAGTCACGAAAAGCAGACATTTTTGCGGCAAACACCTAGCAGATAATCACTCGCCTTTTGAAGGGTACGGAATTCCTGCAAAAGAGGGGCGGTGTCAAGAAGGTCACGTGCCATTTGGCTGGGAGTTGAGACTTTACCGGTTCCTCTCATCTAGCCTACTGGAATGGAAGAGGTAATTGCATCTTACCAGAAATAAGGAATCTTTGAGTCATAAAAAAATTTTACGCATTTTCCCCAGTATATACATAAATAACACCCACACATACTGTATGTGTGTGTAATATATAGATAGAGCTGAGTCTGGGTTACTATCCGCCTGTGTGCAAGGTAGTATTTTACCGCCCCTATTCCTGCCTTCCAGATAGTATTTGGCCGCCCTTTGCGGTAAGTATACTTAGTATATATTCTATCAACCAGCCTATAAATTTGGCCGCCCCTTGTAGTAAGTATACTTAGTACATATTCTATCAACTAGCCTATAAATTTGGCCACCCCTTGCAGTAAGTATACTTAGTATATATTCTATCAACTAGCCTATAAATTTGGCCACCCCTTGCAGTAAGTATACTTATTATATATTCTATCAACCAGCCTATAAATTTGGCCACCCCTTGCAGTAAGCATACTTAGTACATATTCTACCAACCAGCCTATAAATTTGGCCTCCCCTTGTAGTAAGTATACTTAGTACATATTCTATCAACTAGCCTATAAATTTGGCCGCCCCTTACAGTAAGTATACTTAGTACATATTCTATCAACCAGCCTATAAATTTGGCCTCCCCTTGTAGTAAGTATACTTAGTACATATTCTATCAACTAGCCTATAAATTTGGCCACCCCTTGCAGTAAGTATACTTAGTACATATTCTATCAACCAGCCTATAAATTTGGCCGCCCCTTGCAGTAAGTATACTTAGTATATATTCTATCAACCAGCCTATAAATTTGGCCGCCCCTTGCAGTAAGTATACTTAGTATATATTCTATCAACCAGCCTATAAATTTGGCCGCCCCTTGCAGTAAGTATACTTAGTATATATTCTATCAACCAGCCTATAAATTTGGCCGCCCCTTGTAGTAAGTATACTTAGTATATATTCTATCAACCAGCCTATAAATTTGGCCACACCTTGCAGTAAGTATACTTGGTATATATTCTATCAACCAGCCTATAAATTTGGCTGCTCCTTGCAGTAAGTATACTTTGTACATATTCTATCAACCAGCCTACAAATTTGGCCGCCTAGAGACATGCACCTACTGCATTCCTACGAGCCCTGGCCCTGTATACATACATGCACACATATACGTAACGTGGCAGAAATGAATTCCGTCTGTCACATAGAATTGTAACCCCCTATCGTTTTTCCGAACGAAATATCACTCTGGACGTTTCATAGAAGAGAAGCAGCACAAGTCTAACATAGAACTTAAGCTTTTATATCAGAGCTACAAAAACGACATGATACTCTGTCAAAGACAGAAGATAAAATGATACATGAAGTCATTTTGCTTTTACAGAATTGGGCCCCACAGGGAGATGCAGAGACGATTTCTTTCCCAGAGAAAGTAGATTATCAGCTTATTCACCAGGGACAGCTGGAAAATGCGGTGAATGGGCAAAACTTTTGCATTTTTTCAGCGTTATCTTTCAGAAATTGCTACAAGAATTTAAGTTGGGCACACTCTTTTAGATTAGGCCGAAAGATGGCTGATTGGTTACGGTGCTGGTCTTCGGTACCGGAGTTAGTGGGTTCGAATCCCACAGTGGCATGGTTGTTCGTAGCCATTTGGAATCGGCTTTAATCTGTAGGTCCCGGTCTCATTAGCCCTCATGTTGCAAAAAGTAGACCGTAGCACTCCAAAACCAAATCACCAAACCCAATCTATCCCCCGTTCGGTATCCGAGACCCTGCCGTTCCATATATGAGCGGACTTTACGAGTTTCCCGAATGCAATCACTAAAAAGCTGGCCCACGTCAAAAATCGCGGAAACCTCCACGAGGTCAAAGCACCTCCGTAAAAATTGTCGAAAAGGCCCGAGTCGAAAAATCCTTGGTTTTTTTATACCTGGGGGTCAGTTACGGTCCAGCCAACCGTTTTTTGGTGAGTTACGATTCCAGTTACCTGAGAACTCCAGCTAAGGTTACAGCTAGTTTTTTTAATCTTAATTCCCATTCGTTGGCTGTCCCGATTCTGGAATCTCGCTGCAATCCTTTGAGCTCATTACCCCAACCGATCAGTTGCGTGACGCCTATTCAACCGAACTGTCAACCTCCCAGACACGGATAGTCACACTATTGTCGACAGAGTCGAAACAGTAGACTCCCGATCAGCTTATTTTCTCCGTTAGTTCTGGACGGACTGGTTCCAGAAGGGGGATCTTCACACTGCTAATATGTATTATATATGTAAGAATGGATGAGCCGTCGTAACTTAGTCGGCAGAGGCAACGTTCTAGTAAAAGTTGAGGGTTTGGAGCCCGAGCTAGCCAATGACTCTCCGTGTTCATAAAAGGTGACTGGACTGAGTAAAATAGGTTCGTGGTCACTAGTACTGCTCTTCGCTTTATACACCCCATGCTGAAAAACCAAAATATGTCAATGGCGGATAACTATGAAGTGGACTGTAAATTTTTACGTGTTATCCACCATTTCTGGTCCTGGTCCGTTTTCTCTGGTAGTCCATAATACTCTTTTCGAATTTCTTCAATTTCATCTCTTGCAGATGTGCACTGTAACGTCGCAACATACATACACCTCCGTGTTTGTCGTGGCTTAGTAAAAACAATCGCTTAAAATCCTAGACTTTATTATCTCGACTATCTACAATATATACACGATATAAAACGACATCGTTTGGGAGAGAGAAACAACCTTCTCCACCCTCCAGCCCCCAACAACCAACTTCTTCTTGAAAGACCCTAGCAAAAAGAGGGGGGGGGAAAGGGCTGAGAGCGAAGGAGTGGTCAGCGGACCGGACTCTTCAATGATAGCCGGAATTCCACAAAGATGTATGCAGGGACATTAAAAATCCGAAACCCCTCTGTGTCTGGAACTCCTGCTTTTTTCAGGGGAATAAATTCCCACGGGTCCTGAGAATGACCGATCCTCTCTGGTTCTCTTGTGACCAGCTGCCACAGCACGCTTTTAACCGATGCTGGAATCTTTTTGTTCAGTATTTCTTTTTCAAATGCTTCTAATTTATTTATTTTTGTTTTAATGGCACCTCTCTGCCTATTTAAGCTGACAATATCCATGGTGCTCCGGCTCGAGGGACCAGAAATGATGGATAATTTTGAAGTGGACTGTAGATTTTTTGCTTGTTAGACAACTTGAAAAGAAAACTAATAAAACTTCTTAAAACTTAACAATCTTTCTTCCTTTATTACTGGAGCTGAATTCTGCTCGGCGACTACATATATCAAAAACTTTTACAGCACTGGCAACCTTTGGCGTCGAACACACACTCGTCTCCAGAATCTCGCCAAGATCAATGCTTTGAGCACAGCATTTGGCGTAACAGTCACCCCGTCCTCTAAGTTCTCAAAAATACCTCTGGGGGAGGCAGGCCAAGCCTATGGGTGCTTGGCCCCTGCTTCACAATTACGAGGACCCACTTGAACATGAGTTGTAGTTTCACTCTTGAGGTGCTTGTTTAAACGAAAGCAGTGCCTCTTTACCTTAATACGAGTAATGTTTGGCTCAATCGTGCTTGGTTTGATCAAGTGGAAGAAGATAACAACAGCAGGATTGCTGTATTAATTTTGAGATAAGTGTTGAAGAGTGAAAAACTCCCCAAATCATTGAGCCTTTGATCTGTGGTAGAATAAATTGGCAGGAATTTGAGTGCATGGCTCGAGATGGAATAGACCAGTCTAGGATTGGTTTGGTTTTGAGAAATTCCGGTCCCAACATCATCATCAATTAAATTTTTAATTCCGAAATTCACCGCTAGATGGCACTGATACGAAATGTAATCACAGATTGCCTTAAATCAACCATTCAACAATTCACTTTTTTAAAAATAAAGACATACCTGGCTATTTCTCGAGCGTGTTTCGCGTGAAGCTGAATTTAGCAGCAGTAAGTAGAGATGAATCACGGCGCTTCGTTTCCAGAAATCGCTAATTCATCTTTCCGAAGGT
>CM063500.1:118355413-118360413 GCA_032207245.1 Pardosa pseudoannulata | reverse complement strand
GACCTCATGAATTACTTTAAGCTTGAAATCAGCAGTCAAACTGCGACGATGTTTTAAAGACGTAATGAATGACCAATATCACCGCAAATCAAAGCTTTGAAAACAAAACACTCTGATACGAGTGATCCTTGTAGTGAAATGACCTTCGACCTTGAACCTATTTGCTGGGTGTTGTCAATCGGAGATGTAAATAGTGACTATCGATTTTTTTTCCCGTACTCCAGGAGACAGTTTAAGATTGAGCTACTGATTCGTTCTCCTTTATAGGTTGTACTTTTTTCATGGTATATTATCAATACGATGTTTTCTTAACATCTCGTGAGTTGGGCTTTTGTTTACATTTGATCATCGACCGTTTGAGAGATGTGTCCCCCCCCCCCTCTTCCGATTTTGATGATTTGAGCAATGAACAAACAGCACATAGTCCGCGGCTGAAGAAAGTTTTCGTATGTCGTATATAGTTTAAGCCTAGATGATTGAGATAATAAATTAAATTCTTTATAATTAAAGTCCAACTAATTCATTTTGACATGATTTGGGGTGTTCCATTACATCGTAAAAAAAAAAAAAAACTCTGTTCGGTACAAATAAAGGAAGCCTTAAATCGGGAATGCAATAAATTTCTTTTAAA
Source organism: Pardosa pseudoannulata (assembly GCA_032207245.1). Taxonomy (NCBI): domain Eukaryota; kingdom Metazoa; phylum Arthropoda; class Arachnida; order Araneae; family Lycosidae; genus Pardosa; species Pardosa pseudoannulata. The sequence goes on along the minus strand of CM063500.1, from coordinate 118,359,782 downwards.
AATTCATAACGTGCATGCATATCCATAAAATGTTGAAATGTGACTCTTGTAGTGCAGAATCTCACGATTACGCTGTGGTTATAGTCTGCAAGTACATATTTATAATATTAATTGTCTTTTGTTAACAGCCTATCATATTCGTCAACAATCGAGATTTATTCAACAATATGTCTTTTTACATTTAATAGTGGTTCTAAACCTTTAATAGAAAAAAATTTAATACCCAGACCGAAGGCTAGGTGCGAAGCAGCTAGTTTTACTATTAAATTCATTGAGCAGTTACTTCATTGCTTATTCTAGGCTTTCAATTTGTTCGTTACATCCTTTATTGATCATTTTGATATTTTAAAACCATATCGTATTATGATATTATGATATTCATTAAGGGTATACATGCATAAGAAAACGTGTCGTTTTTCTGAGGTATCATTTACCAAAAAAAAAAAAAAAAAAAAAAAAAAACAATGTCTTTCTCCTTGGTTCCCCTAGGAATATAATTTCTGTCTGCAGTCCTGTACTCAGTTAATATTTGAGTTAACTGCCGGAGCAGGATCTTTCTACTAACATTTCTATAGAGAATGTGCGCATGACGTCAAGTGTAGCAAATATGGCAGCTCCACTTCCCCGTTGGCAAAATATTTGAATTTCCTACGGATTGTGCTTGTTATTAGGATTTAATTTTGTCAATTATCTGAAAATGGTAACAAGCTGTTGTGCTTATGGCTGTACTAAGCGTTTCAAAAAAGGAGAAAATGTACACTCATGTCCATAAATTAAGGATAACTCAGAATCACACAGAAATTGAGCTCTAAAATAAAAATTTCACCTGTAGAATTATCACACACATCTTGAATAAGAATATGCAAATTGCAGGAAACCACCAGATGGCGCGGATAGTACGTCACAATGACGAGAGTGTATGAAAGGGGTATATAAGGAATGGTAGCAAAGAAGTAAAATTGTTCACAAGCGCTTTAAAAGCCTTTCAGTGCAATAACCGCATAGTTATGGCACAAAGGAAGCATTTGGATGATTTTTTACGTGGTAGAATTATCGGACGACTGGAATGTGGACGTACCCAGCTGGAAGTATCCGAGAAACTTGGAATCGCCCAGAGTGTCATCTCCAGGCTTTGGCAACGATTCAAACATGATGGTAATGTGAGTAGATGTTACAGCACAGGTCGCCCCCGAGTTACTACGCCGAATGATGACCGGTATTTGGCAGTTACTGCCAAAAGAAACAGACGGAGCACAGCATCAGACCTGTCTCGTCAGCTCTCTTCAGCTACCGGTACGACAGTTTCAAGGCAGACCGTGTACAGACGCTTAGGGAACATTGGTCTATATGCAGATGTGTTCCCCTTACCGCAACTCACTGTCGCCTGCGATTATGCTGGGCTAGAGAGCATGCATTGTGGACACCGCAACAGTGGTCTTGTGTGATGTTTTCCGACGAGTCCAGGTTCAGTTTACATTCTGATTCTCGCCGGACTTTCATATGGAGAGGGCCAGGTACCCGTTACCACTAAGAGAACACCATTGAACGACACCGTTACGGTGGTGCAGGATGGCTCGTTTGGGGAGGAATTATTCTTGGTTCCAGAACAGACCTGCATGTTCAGAGTGTAACGATGACAGGCCACATCTATCGGGATGTCATTCTGGAACAACATGTACGTTTGTTTCGGGGCGCCATGGGTCCTGAATTTCTGTATATGGATGACAACGCCCGACAACGCGCGACAAACATTGTAGACGAATGCCTTCAATCGGAGGATATCACCCGTATGGATTGGCCAGCATACTCACCGGACTTGAATCCAATAGAGCACGTGTGGGACATGCTTGGCCGAAGAATTGCAGCCCGTCAACCCCCTCCCAACTGTCTATGGGAACTTCGGAGGGCATTGCTTGATGAGTGGTGTAATTTTCCCCAAGATCAGATTGATAATCTGATACTCAGCATGCGTAGGCGTTTTAACGCTTGTATTTCATCGTCCGGGAGACATACTCCGTATTAACCATCATACTAACCATGTTATACTGTTTTCTGTAAATAGGTACTTTTTTGAAATTTGCTCCAGGGAGTAAAAATCACAATTTTTATTAATTATGTCAAACATATAGCATCTTTTTTGCTCTTTACCTTTTGTTTAATCAATAGACTTTACAAATAAGTCCAATTTGTTTTGCTTTTGTCTCTTTCATTGCCTGAACTTCATTATCATTAATTTATGGACATGAGTGTATTTTATTGCTTTCATAAAGATCCTACTTTGCGGATGCTTTGGATAAAAGATTTGAAAAGCAAGACTGGACTCCAAGTTTTTCTTCGAGAATTTACGGCAAACATTTTCAGAATGGGAATAAAACGTTAACCTTACTGTAATGTAATAAATTAAATTAAATTATCATGCTCTAAGAACTTTTTTTATTATTACTAAGTAGTTTTTTCTTATTTCTAATGTATTTTCTATGCTATTGTGAGAAGTACTGTAGCTATAAATGTAATTATTTTTTGCCCTTAAAATGATCAGGTTTTTCACATTCTTATTTATGTAATAGTTTATTGTGCCTGCTAACATAATCAAAGTAGTTATACTTTGATTATGATACTTAATAGTACTGTTTAAAGTGTTTAATTTTTTAAAAAGTATATACTTTTGTAAGTGATAAAAAATGTATTTTTAATTACTTGGCCACTTTCTGATGTTTCTTTCCCCGTCCCTTCAATAAAATTTAGTTTTGTTGTATACGTGCTCCATATCGAAGCTCATAAGATACAATGAAAATAAGCTATGTTTGGCCAACGAAAAGTTGAGTTGTCTTCAGCACTCGTATTTGTTTACAAACATGCACTTTCTCTGTTGATTTTACTTGATTCATTCATTTTGATCATTCCCGATCATTTATCTCCCCTCTAGAGATCCAACTGCGGAGAAATCCCCTCGACTCGCTCGTAAGAAGCTACAGCTTCCATTGCAAAAGTAAACTCGAAACTCCAACCAGGGAGTAGAAGAAACCCCACAAAACAACCTCCACCCCTCCTCGTGAACCAGAAAACACGATTCCCACGCCCCCTCTCCCCCTTCCCACTTCCTGAGCCCTCCAAACTCCCCTTTGCGATTATTCACTCACTTCTTTCCGTCCCGTGGTACACATCTAGCAGCTGCTTCTCGAGACTGCCACAGAAAAAAGAAAAAATGGGGTAAAAATCTACGATAAGCCTCAACCCCCCCAGCCATAAGTTACAAGCTGCACCGTTTTACATTTCGTTTTTATTTTCTCTTTTCTTTATATTCTCTTCTTTCTTTTCTTCTTTTTATTTTTGTGTCTTCTCCCCACCTCCCCTCTTGCCGTAGTGGCTGGGCTGGTAGAAGATTGGAAGTTTCTCAAATCTGGTTGTAGCCTTATCGGTGCGATCAGATTCGGTTTATTATATGCATGTATGCAAATGGCATTCTAAGCGTTCATCGAATGGGCATTTTCGGGCACGTTTCGGAGAGGTGGCACGCTGAACTTTTAATAGAACAAAACAGCAGCACTAAAGCTTCGTTTTTGCATACAGTTCGTAAAGATGCCTATTTTTCATTTTTTAACCTTCTGTATTATAGTGTTGCATATCTACTACATACGCAAAAAGTTTTTTTCAATGAACTTTGTAAATACTAAATATTTTAACCCTTTGACAGTTTCATTTTTTTCCAGAATTCGGTCAAAAAAATGTCACATTTTTTTGTTCATTTTACATTTTTATGTAAATATATGATATTAAAATTAACATTTCTAATATTTTAAAGCATTTATTGCAACTTTTTTTCTTTCTATGAAAGCATCATAGAACTGAAGTTTGCCTTTAGTCTCATCGATATCCCAGTTCATTTTTGGAATTCCAGTGAAAGCAAATCTAGGAGGCGGATCCGAAGGATTATCACAATTAATGTTAAAAACGTCTTGCTTGACTGATTCCATCTGTACTACTATCAGAGTCTCTACTATCCAGGTCATCTAGTAAACTTTTGTTACTATCATTTACAGATAATTCAGTTTCTGATTCCGAGTCACAGTTCGAATCATAAGAAATTAGCTTCATACGCTCTGAATTATCCAATATTTAAAAGTAAAAATATATTATTTAACTCTTTCATCAATAAAATTATCAGGTGGTTAGTAAAATATAACCAGAAAGCTATACACTGAACGATAACAGTTCGTCTTCTGATACAAAACATGGAAAAAAATCTGCGCTTTTGAACCAATCAGAGTAGAAAATACAATAAACTGCAAACTATCCTTTATTGGACATCTATACGAATAATTTGTTACTAAAATTGGAAAAAATACGGCCGAAACAGTGCTAGCGAAAT
>CM063500.1:118337913-118342913 GCA_032207245.1 Pardosa pseudoannulata | reverse complement strand
AATGCAAAGCACTTTAAGCTATGATATTCGTAGGTATTTGTTAGTTTAACACATTCCGGTAATGTTTGTTTTGAATCAATAATTGTTTTATTCCATGCCTTTACATCTGCAATATTGATAAAATGAAGTACAAAGCTAAAACTTGCTCTATTTACCCCTTTAAAAGTCTAAAAATATATGATATAGAATGATGAAGTCGACAAAAAAGTCACTTTGAGGTTTCCCGAAACTTAAGTGCGTTACTGATTAAAAGAGAAATTTAATTTGGATGACTTACTTTGTTTAAGTTGTGTTTTGATGCTTCAATGTTTTAATATTTCAACTTGTTACCTTCGAACGGTTAGGATGCTGATCTTCGTAGAGTTCGTGGGTTCGAAACCTACTGTGGCGTGGATGTTAGCCATTTGGAATCGGCTTTAAGCAGTAAGTCTTGGTGTTACTAGCCCTCGTGTTGCAAAATAGACCATAGCTCTCCGAAAAAACAAAACCCGTTTTCATTAACCCCCGCTTAGCAACTGTAACTCTCAAAACCAAGCAACTAAATTTTGATCATTTCCTTAACGATCAAAGTTTACTGCAACCAGTGTTAGAATTTCCTCTTCTTTGGCAGTAATTCAGTATTAGACACGAAAGAAGTTATTCATGAATACGTCCAAATATAATCTAGGATACGGAGGAAGATTAAATTTCGTATGCCATCAATATATCATTATGGTAAAGATCTTACTTTGTTGTGTAATAAGTGTACAAAACCTACAACAACAGGGAAGTAATTTTACCTCATTTTGAATGGAAATCAACAGTTTATACTACTCCAGGTGTCTCGAAATCGTCATTACGGAAGCACAGCTATATAAGAAACTGGCACGTCGCTTGTACACCGAAATAACTTCAATCAAGTTTTTCGAACAAATATATATAGGGCGTATTTCATTTCTAATACCATCCCTGCTGCTTTGTCAGACCGTAATCTGAAGAAATTGCCGGTATCCGAAAGCAACCTATATTTACACCACACAGACTTCCAACAACTTGCAAGCTAGTGGTGGAGTAACTATGAAGTATGGAGAATACTTTGGATCTGATATGCATGGGTAAGTGAAATTTATGAAAATGTTTTAACTGTAAATATTGTAACCTATATTTGTACATGCACACCTCTTCCTACCTATATTGCAACCTATATTTGTACCATACACATCTGCCATGACTTTCAACAACTTACAAAAGACTTCCTTCACGAGTAGAAGATATACTAAAGAATACTATAGATCTAGTATGCGAGGGTAACTAAAATTTAATTAAATGTTTTAAAAGGAAATGTTTCAGTGCAGGTCCTTTAACTCAACACTGAAGAGTTTTTAGCTTCTGAATTCGGGAATCTAATTTTAAACAATTAACCCACTGCGTGCGGGTCCATTTCGCAGCGGAATTGTACCGGGAGAGGGCGTTTTGTGCGTAAGTTTAGTTATTCAGTCAAATCTCAATAGTTCGAAAGTAAATTTTTTAACCAACTCTTCCTATTTTATATTGAAATATGTAAACAAATATGTAAACAAATATGTAAACAAATATGTAAACAAATATAAGATTTTTGTAGACAAATGTTTTTAGTGGATAAATTTATAATAGTATCGTAAATAGAAAAAATCAAATAGAAATAGTAGTATATAGTTTTAATTTTTTTCCGTTCTGTAGTTCCGCATCGACTGATGTAAAAACTAGTCCTTATTTGTCTAAATTTTTCCAGAATCTATGTAGTAGACAAGAACATTCCTGTATATAGTTATTTTTGTACCCCCAAACCATGTTACACTAACTCGTACTAGTAAGTGACAGGAGGTCAAGTATTAATAATCCGTAAACGTACTAGTACTGTGTCCAGGATACAGTGTTAAAACAGAACCTGTTGAAGTTTCTGATCTCGGGAATAGTAGACAGTAACCGTCGTCAGAGATTTATTGTGAATTAGATTAATTTTGAAATCTTAATTTTAAATGTAAAATTTTTTCTTGGTGTTCATTTCTACGAGAACTAGACCTCAAAGTAGCAAGCATCGTTTTTAATGCTTGAAAAGTATTCAGATATGGATATTTATAATTAACCATTTTCATGTATAAATTTAAAGTTTGGACTTTGAAATGGAGGTACTCTGAACGGAGTGAGAAGTAAATTTTAACTATAGGGGAAAATTTTCCCTGACCATAAACCTTGCTCATTAGACTACTATTTAAATATAGGTCAGGCTCTGAAATTTCAATACCTCATCACTGAACAAACAGTTAAACCGAACTGCCGAATAGTTAGGACGCTGATATTCGGAACCCGAGTTTGTGGGTTTGAATCCCAATGTGGCATTGGTGGTCGTAGCTGTTCGGAATCGGCTTTAAACAATCATTGAGTATATCTTTGACGGCTTCGCCTACCCCTACTTCAGGACGTCACAGGCAAGTATAACGTATGAGATTTTGGTGGCAGCGCTTCGACATTAGACAGTAAAGACTAGGGGAAGAAATTTTCACATGACCTTTGTTTTCTATGTGAAATTGTGCAACCAAGCATCAAATACGAAACTTTGTGTTCGAGCGTGAACCTTATTAGTGAACATCAATAGTGAAACTTTTGGTGAACCGGCAATTTTGAGTCAACAGTGAGACTTTGTGTGAACCTGAAATATTGAGAGCGAATGAGTTAGGGTGCAGCCTTAACCGGAGTTGTGGTTCGAATCCCACTATGGCATGGATGTTCGTAGCCGTTCGGGACAGTACATTACCAATAGTGAACCGTAGCAACAGTGAGACCAACCTGAAATATTGAGAGCGAACAGTTTAACCTTGTGTTAAAGTGTGATACGACGATTCGAGACCAATGAAGCAAGCAGCAAAAACTGTGAGTAACCAATTATGTTCTTTTGTAACGAACCAACAATGTTTTGAGTAAAATTTTACTAGGAATTTTAATTATTATAATATAGTAAACTGTGTTGCATTGTGTTTTAGATTAAACGTAGATAAATTAAACCAATCATAAATTCGTATATATAAATGTTCTATAGAATGATTGAAAGTAATTTGAAAAGTAGAAATCCTTAAGGTGTACTAAAGGATTTGAATTGAGAGTAAAGTGAATCAAGAACTATTTGAGTAACAGTACTGTGCATAATTTAAAATTTAAAAATTGTGTAAATTATAATTGGAATTAATATTAATTGAAATTTAACTGTTCATAAATAAGATTTTTAAATTGTGTATAAATTAGAATTTTTTAAATTGAATAGAACTTGAAATTTTGAATTGTGCATTAATTGAAGATTTTAAATTGTGTAGAACTGTGTTTGATTTTAAATTGGTTAATAAGATAAGAACGATTATTGAGTTGAGAACATTGTTTAATTTCTATAAGTATATTCTGCCTTAACTTAATTTTAGTCTTAAGAAAACTGTTATCATATATAAAGAGAATATTGCAAGTATTTATTTTTTGTATTTGTGCATGTGTACTAGGAAAATTCTCACTGTTTATTGGTCTTAGTTTTCAAGTGATTATTACTGTGTTATGTTATAATTTTGGAATTTGGGCTAAACGTTTAATATCGAGTAATGTACTTCACAATACTGGGATGGTTAAATGTTTAATTGTTCTAGAATTTTGGCTATCAGAAATGCGATTAACTTAGTAATTACATCGATTTATTTGTAGCATCTTTCAAATTTAAATTTTACTGCAGTTTTCGGAGATTAAGAAATCCGCTTGAAGAGTGGTCAGATTTCTAACTTAAATACGTACTTGTTAAGATCCTAGATTTAGTGTTAAGTTTACAATCTTAAGGAACTTTATGTTCCTCAAAGTTTTGGAGGTGGGTGCAAACAAGTATTCATTATAGATATGTAGAATAGAAATTTGGGTGATTTCAAACACAAGCTCAGATTGAGTGCAATTGTTGCAGGAATTTTATTTACATTAAGTTTCCTACAAGTTTCCCAGTTTTTAATTCGGGTAAAATCGATAGTAGTCTCGATATTTAGATTTCCAATTTTTATTGGAATTCAAAATTTAAAGCTATCATAATTCTTCATATGGATATCTAGAAATATATTAGGGCTTACTGTAACTTATTTACCTCTAATTTCCCCACCTAGTTTTAACTCAATTTCTCGCTATTCTATAAATATTGGTTAAAGTCCTAATACTTTATCTTAATTTTTGTTGGAGAGAGTTGATCTTTCATTAGACTTGTAATACCAAAAAAATCGTGATCCCGTTGTTCAGTTTTATGTCTAGTAAACCCAGCGTAATTCGAGCGTTGTAAAATACTGATGGTGCACTATCGACTGTTTAAGTCACCCATCCTCAGATTTACTAACGGAAGTACAACACACAGCTCCTCTTCACGTAAATACGCCGAACGATGGCCGATTGGTTAGGGTACTGGCCTTCGGTACCGGAGTTCGTGGGTTCGAATCCCATAGTGGCATGGATGTCCGTAGCCGTTCGGAATCTGCTTTAAGCTGTAGGTCCCGGTCTCGTTAGCCCTCGTGTTGCAAAAAGTAGACCGTAGCACTCCAAACCAAACTTTACGTACCTACATTTTACAGTAGGTACATTACCATAATAGTGCAATATTGAAGCGTATATGCTTAATAGAATAAAAATAGAATTGCTATCGCGTTACTTGGTATTTATCGACACACAATAAAAGCGCTACAGCGTTACTTTGGCCTTTTCGTACCCATATAAAGTGCTGTTCGAGAATATTCGACAGTGTTCGGTTAAAGCCCTATGGAACTCAAACGGCTGATACTCTAATTTAAGCGTTATACATGGCCTTTTAGGTATTACTATACATTGTTCTTCAGATAGAAAAATTTCCTTCAGATTTTAAAAATATATATTGCTTATTAGTTGCAAACTAAATCACTATGCAGTAGTAAGACGGTTGCTTAAATATTTAACGTAGTTTTTAAAATTTTGACTAGTAGTTACATTGATTTGTTTAATCC
>CM063500.1:118220813-118337813 GCA_032207245.1 Pardosa pseudoannulata | reverse complement strand
GATCTGCATATGACCGTGAACAGCTTTAATATGTTATACGAGAGCGATTCCCGACGTTACTGGTATTTATTCTAATTTCCCTCCTGTCGGTGTGAAATATATTATATAATATACGAATACGTAATAAAACATAATCTATTGTAATGTAATATAATCTAAGAATATAATATAATATATTATAATATAATATAATAAATTCATATATAAATATATATATATATATATATATATATATATATATATATATATATATATATATATATATATATATACATATATATACATATATATATATATATATATATATATATATATATATATATATATATATATATATATATATATATATATATATATATATATATATATATATAATCACTTTCCTGTGTTCCAAACATTTTTCCCATTTTCCTGTGTTAGTAAAAAAACTTTCGGGTCTTCCAAATATCTTTAGGTGGGATTTCGATATAACCGTGATTAGTTTTAATATCTTATACGAGAGTGATTCCTGAAGTTAGAGCGATTTATTTTAATTTCTCTCCTGTTGGTGTGAAATATATAATACATAATAGAAATACATTATATTCTATAATGTTTTGTAATATAATATAATATATTATAATAAATAAATAAATAAATATATATATATATAAAGATAAATAAATATATATATATATAATATTGTTAGGAATTGAATATTGAATATTGAATTGTATAATTGAATTGAATATTATTATTATGTTATGTGTATTATATTATTATGTATTGAATTGTATAATTGAATGTTGTTAGGAAATTTAAAAAAAAAATAGATTTCTTCCTTACATCACCTAATTATTCATCCGATGCGTTTACGTTTCAGTCAACTTAAACCGTGACTGAAACTTTCATGTAAATCTCCTGCCACATGTGTGTATATAAGCCTAGTCAGTGTTAGCTGGGAAGCATCTCTAGCTAACGCTGCAGGTAACTAGCTTGTTTAATTTTGTATTAAGTCGATACATGTTTAATTTTTTTATAAATAAAATCTTAACTTAAAACCTTCGAAGTGTAAATTTTATTGAAATCCTATAACTTCATCAAACCTCTGACGACTCTGAATTTTTTTTTGAAGTGTTGGAAAAACTATATAAAACGATTAATTTTCCATCATGTCGGTTATGGGCAGCAAGCGTATGCAGTGGTGAAGTTTATTTAAAACGTCTTCGAAGCTATTCGACGGCGGGCCTGCAGACTTGTAAAAGAATTAAAAATGGAAGTTGCAATTGAACAGCTGAATGCCGACAACTACGCAACTTGGCGTGATGATATGAAAGTGCTACTAATGAAAGAGAGCTGCTGGCGTATCGTATCAAAGATAGAAGCTGCACCTACGAAAGGGGAAAGTGAAATATCAGCTAAGGAATTAAGAAGTTTCAACCAACGAGCAGACAAGGCTTATGGGTTAATATATTTAAACATTGCCAAAGAATATCGAAGTATTATTTCTGATACTGATGATCCAGTAAATGCGTGGGAAATATTAGAAAAGCATTTCCGACCGGACTCTCGTGCTCGTATAATAGGCCTCACCGATGAATTTTTCTCCTGCAAAATCAACCCAGGCGAGGAAATTGGTGTGTACGCGGCAAGAATCCGAAAAATCGTAAATGAATTGAGGGACGCTGGAAAACCCATAGATGACTGGTACCAGGCGTTTCAACTCATTCGTTTCCTTGCTCCTGAATTTAACGGAATTGTACAATCAATCTACCGTTGGAAAGATGAGGATTTCACTTTTGATAAAATTCAGGCTGAATTAACTGCTGAAGAATCTAGATTGAAACAATCCATTAAAGACCAAGAAAGCATCGCCTTTTCTTCAAGTTTGAAAGGTGTTAAAGGGAAGTCGCCCGAAAAGCCGAGAACTGAGAATAAACAGAGTATTCGAAATCGTCCACCTACAAAACCTAAGCCGGAATCCTGTTTTATCACCGAATCGTACCTAAGTCAAGACAGCGACGATACATCTTGGGTATTGGACACAGCAGCAAGCTCGCATTTCTGTGGTAACAAGAGTCTCCTGAAGGATTTTAAGCCTATAAGAAACACTTCTATGGTAGTTGCCATTGGTGGTGTGTCATGTAAAGTAGAAGGAACTGGTACTGTGAGGATGATTTTTAAAAACAAGGGTGAGTCAGAAATTGTTAATCTCTATAATGTATTGTACTCTCCCAAACTAAGGCGTAATTTAATGTCAGGTTCTTTAATTGACAAAGCAGGTGCAACATTTACATGTAGAAAGGGACAAATTACAGTATATGCTAAAGATGGTCGTAAACTATTTGTAGCTAAAAAGAATAATGGCCTTTTTTATGTAAATCCCCAGTATGAAACTATTAAACCTTTAAAGTTAAAAGAACATAAAAGTAAAAATCTTACTGTAAATAAGCCCCGTAATATGAACTTCAAAGATTGTAAAGAACAGAATTTTTCTACTTCTAATCTAAACAATTTAGAAATTTGGCATAACAGACTTTGTCATATAAATACGAAATACATTGTTCAAACTAGTAAAAACAACTCTGTAAGTGGTTTACCTGATTTGCGACACGAAGTTTTAAAATGTGAACCGTGTAAAATTGCTAAATCTCGACGAAAATCATTCAAACCGATAGGTAAAATTAGGTCACGAAAACCCCTAGAATTGTTACATTTGGACCTATGTGGTCCCATTCCCAATATAGCTATTGGAGGTTATCGTTATTTCTTAAGTATCATTGATGATTTTTCGCGTAAAGTAACTACCTATCCAATAAAAGAAAAAAATGAGGTTTTTAATATTTTCTCTAGTTATCAAAAACGGGCAGAACGTTTTTTAAATACTAAAATATTAAACGTGAGGACTGATAATGGTCTCGAATTCTGTAGTACAGAATTTGAAAATTTTTTAGATCAACAAGGCATAAAACATGAAAGAACAAATGTCTATTCGCCACAACAAAATGCCGTAGCAGAACGCTACAATTACACCGCAATGGACGCAATAAAGGTTATGCTAAATTCCAGCGGATTAAGTAATGGATTTTGGGCGGAAGCCTTGTTATGTCATACTTATGTTTGGAATCGAGTATGCCATGGAAAGCAAACCTCAACCCCTTTTGAACTTTACTGTGGACGTAAACCATCATTAAAACATCTCAGAGTTTTTGGAACTAAAGCCTATTTGCATGTTCCTAAACAACAACGTAAAAAGCTAGATATGAGAGTTAAAAAGGGTGTTATGTTAGGGTATGCATTAAAAACTCGTGGTTATCGTATATGGCTTCCGACAGAAAGGAAAATTGTTGAGACAATAAATGTTTCTTTTGATGATGAAAAACTACATAGTCAGAGTAACAGTGGAGCGAAACTGGGCCCAAACTTTAAAACAATTGAACTTTCGTCTGATTCAGAAAGTGAGTTGGAATCCGAAGAAACTGAACAACCGAAATCTCCCGAAACCGTAAAAACTGAAGATTTTGAGGAAGGGGAGGGGATACCGGAAAGCAGTAAAACTTCTAGTGAAAATATTGTTTGGGAAAGACAAGCTGTTCCACGTAAAAACGGATCTCGGACTGATGTTTATTATAGAATTAAAGGTGTAAAAGCGCGTTTTCGATCTAATACAGATATCGAAAATTACTGTAAAGCACACAATTTAAAATATGACAAATCACTTTTCAATTTTAGCGGAAAAAATACATACTCCGGTGTTGTAAAAATAGAAAAAGCAAATCATTCGGAATGACTAGAGATTATAGTTCCAAGTAGTTATAAAATAGCTTTGAAAACCCCCCAAGCTGATGAGTGGTGTAAAGCAATGAAAGACGAAATCAAAGTTATAAAAGATCGAAAAGTGTGGGACCTTGTTCCAAAACCGGATAACAACCGAGTTATAGGTTGCCGATGGGTTTATACCCTAAAACGAGACGAAAACAATAAAATCGTCAGGTACAAGGCCAGACTTGTTGCTTTAGGTTTCAGGCAAATTCAGGGATTACACTACGATGAAGTGTTTAACCCAGTGGTTAATTTTTCAATCGTAAGATTGTGTTTTTCAGTACTTGTATGTAAACTAAAGTGGAAGCATTGTCAATTGGATATAAAATGTGCCTATCTCTATGCTACACTTCAAGAAAACATTTTTATGACCCAACCTCAAGGTTTTGTCGATCCTTTAAAGCCAAACCACGTATGCCGTTTAAACAAAGCTTTGTATGGTTTACACCAATCGGGGAGAGAATGGTTTTTAGAAATTCACTCTGTACTTGAAAGTTTAAATTTTAAGAAATTAGAATGGACAAATTGTGTTTATGTATATATGAACAATGTTGTTTTATTACTTTATGTAGACGATATAGTGTTATTGTCAAAATCTGACAGTCTTATAAAAAATGTGATAAATCGTTTACGTACTCATTTTGATCTTAAAATAATGGGTAAGACTCGTAAATTGTTAGGAGTCCAATTTGAAGAAATTGGAAATGAACTTTTCATTCATCAGTCAGACTATATCCATAAAGTATGTGAAAAATATAAAAATTTCAATTGTCCAGCAACTTCATTACCTATAGCAGTAGGTACAGTTCTTTCTAAAACCCAATGTCCAAATTCAGAAGCCGAAATTTTAAAAATGTCAGAATTGCCATACAGAAATATATTAGGTTGTCTGTCATTTATTTCAAATAGAACTAGACCTGATATATGTTACGCAGTAAATATTCTTTCACAATTTCAGAGTAATCCTGGCTTAATACACTGGAATACTTTACTTAAATTACTTGGCTATATAAATCAAACTAAATCTTATAAACTAAAGTTATCTCAGGTAAATGATCTAAATATCAACTGTTATAGTGATGCAGATTATGCTGCAAATCGTGATGATCGAATTTCCATTGGAGGACATATTCTTTTTATAGACGATTCGCCCATTATATGGAAGACTTTTAAACAGAAATGTGTTAGTCTATCCACAATGGAAAGTGAATACATATCACTGTGTGAATCGGCCAAGGAATTAATTTGGATTATCCGTATATTTAATGAATTTAAAAACCACAATATTATTACATTTAATACAAGCAGTTATCTTTTGTGTGATAATCAAGCTGCAATAAATTTTTCTAGATCACCAATTGAAAATTCTCGAACTAAACATATTGACATAAAATATCATTTCCTTAGAAATTTAGTTTTACAAAATCTTTTCACTTTAAATTATGTAAATACAAAATTGAATTTTGCCGACTTGTTCACTAAACCATTACCCAAAGTTGGTTTATCAAAGTTCATTAAAAAGATTTTTATTGTACGTTAAGTGTAAAATTTTATTGTATTAAAGTATATACAACAAATGTGAAATATATGTAACAAATGTGAAATTTTTGAAAGTGTTTGTAATAATTTCTTTAACTTTACTATATTAATCATGTTTGTTTTGTAAATTAAATTTATTTGCTGAGTGCTTGAAGTCATACAGTAACATTTGCCACTGATGTGGTTATTTCATTTAAGTATATGTATGTATTAGTCTTTGTAAAAACTCATCGGATGAAGGGATAAATTTAAAATGAAAGATTTAAAGTTTTTGTAAGTAAGAGGCGGGCCACTGAAACGTAAACGCATCGGATGAATTGTTAGGAAATTAAAAAAAAAAATAGATTTCTTCCTTACATCACCTAATTATTCATCCGATGCGTTTACGTTTCAGTCAACTTAAACCGTGACTGAAACTTTCATGTAAATCTCCTGCCACATGTGTGTATATAAGCCTAGTCAGTGTTAGCTGGGAAGCATCTCTAGCTAACGCTGCAGGTAACTAGCTTGTTTAATTTTGTATTAAGTCGATACATGTTTAATTTTTTTATAAATAAAATCTTAACTTAAAACCTTCGAAGTGTAAATTTTATTGAAATCCTATAACTTCATCAAACCTCTGACGACTCTGAATTTTTTTTTGAAGTGTTGGAAAAACTATATAAAACGATTAATTTTCCATCAATAAATAATAGAAATACATTATATTCTATAATGTTTTGTAATATAATATAATATAATATAATATATAAATAAATAAATAAATATATATATATATATATATATATATATATATATATATATATATATATATATATATATATATATATATATATATATACATATATATACATATATATATATATATACATATATATATACATATATATATATATATATATATATATATATATATATATATATATATATATATATATATATATATATATATATATATATATATATATATATATATATATATATATATATATATATATATATATATATATATATATATATATATATATATATATATATATATATATATATATATATATATATATATATATATTACTTTCCTGTGTTCCAATTTTTTTTCCTTTCCAGTTTCGAAATATCTTCATATGGAATCGGCTTACTTGACGGGAACATCATTTAGCTTGTAGCAGAGTGCATCCCGACGTGAGAGCGATTTATTCTGATTTCGCACCTCTCGGTGAGAAATATATAATATATATTGTAAAAATATATGATATGATATGATATGATGTAATACAATACAATACAATACAATATAATATAGTATAATATAATATGTAAAAATGCGCAACAGCCCCTAGGGGGCCAAGGCTTACGGTGCCAATATCCGTTTGCGGGACCAAAGGCTCTGGGATGGGAAGTTCCGGTTAGGTGGTCAATCTTACGCGGAACCCCCAGTAAGATCTCAAGCATGCTTGGTTCTTAATTTCTCTACCCACTGAAGGGATGAAAGGCTGAGATAATATAATATAGTATAATATAATATAATATAATATAATGTAATATAATATAATATAATATAATATAATATAATATAATATAATATAATATAATATAATATAATATATATAATATAATATAATATAATACAATACAATATAATATAATAAAATATAATATAGTATAATATAATATAATATAGTATATTATAATATAATATAGTATAATATAATATAATATAGTGTACTATAATAAAATATAATAAAATATAATATAATATAATATAATATAATATAATATAATAACAGATATAATATAATATAATATAATATAATGTAATACAATACAATATCATAAAATATAGTATAATATATTATAATATAATATGATATAATATAATATAATATAATATAACATGATATAATATAATACAATACAATATAATATAATATAGTATAGTATAATATAATATAGTATAATATAATATAATATAATATAATGTAATATAATATAATATAATATAATATAATATAATATAATATATAATATAATATAATATAATATATACAATACAATACAATATAATATAATATAGTATAGTATAATATAATATAATATAATTAATATAATGTAATACAATATAATATAATATAACATAATATAATATAATGTGATATAATATAATATAATATAATACAATATAATATAATATAATATAGTATAATATAATATAATATAATATAATGTAATATAATATAATATAATATAATATAATATAATATAATATAATATAATATAATATAATATAATATATATAATATAATATAATATAATATAATGTAATACAATACAATATAGTATAATATAATATGATATAATATAATACAATACAATACAATACAATACAATATAATATAATATATATAATAATATAATGTAATATAATATAATATAATATAATATAATATAATATAATGTAATACAATATAATAGAATATAATATAATATAATATAATATAATATAATATAATATAATATAATATGATATAATATAATGTAATACAATACAATACAATATAATATAATATAATATAATATAATATAATATAATATAATATAATATAATATAATATAATATAATATAATATAATATAATATATATAATATAATATAATATAATATAATGTAATACAATACAATATAATACATTACAATACTATATAATATAGTGTAGTATAATATAATATAATATAATAAAACTGAGCTCATATTAATTCAATACTATACTATAGCCTCGGTTCTGAGCAACGGAGTATTCCAGACACAACATGCTTCTCATAAAAGGCGAAATTTTATGAAAGGAACTATAGTGCTTTCTTGCATCGAGAAGAAAATCTGTGTGTGGTAGTCACGAAAGAGGGAATGAGATATCGAATTTATATATTAGTTTTTTATGTAATAGGTAAGAAATTAGAATAATTCATTATAAAGTTGGGAATAACTGCTCTATAATCTAATAATTAAATTCACGTCTAGAAACAAAGAACCATTGCTAAAAAAATTTGGAACAGAAGATATTATATTATTGATTGTAGAATAAGTATATTATTTATAATCATTAAATATATTAATTTTAGTAATATACGAGCATAAAATAGCTTTAATTATATATAAGTATATATATATATATATATATATATATATATATATATATATATATATATATATATATATATAAGTATATTATTTATATTTATTCTGTTCTATTTTTGGAACATAAAGAAGGAAAAATTAGTGTTAAAAAAGCTAAATTTAAACTCTGTTACTTAATGGTAACATTTTCTTTAAATTTAAAAAAGTAATTTAACAAAGGGAAAATTTTGGATAGAGTTTAGGAAAGAATTATATATATATATATATATATATATATATATATATATATATATATATATATATATATATATATACATATATATATATATATATATATATATATATGTATACATATATATATATATATATATATATATACATATATATGTATATATATATATATATATATATATATACATGTATATATACATATATATGTATATATATATATGTATGTATATCAATATATACCTATATATATGTATATATTGATATACATACATATATATATATCAATATATATATATATGTATATATATATATATATATATATATATATATATATATATATATATATATATATATATATATATATATATATATATATATATATATATATATATATATATATATATATATATATATATATATATATATATGTATATATATAACAATAATAAAAATATACTCTAAAAATTTACATTAATTAGTATAGTAACAATGATACAAACAAATGACTTGAACTCATAAATAAATACAAAAGATGTTAAAATATCGAATCTTTAAAATGCAGATTAATTTAATATGGTTATCTGAGAGCAGCATTAATGGCACCATCTGGCGAGCTAAAAGTGAGATAAAAATGGAGAATGCATGAAAATGCCACTATTTCAGTTTATACAAGTGATATAAATAAGTGTACAAAATGAAAAATATTAATTTAATTGGGTACTTTTATCCAAACTGCTTTATGCTGTGCAAAAACTAAATTTTAATCCTCATAAAAAAATAAATAAAATATTTTCTGTGTAAATATGAGCAGGTGCTGTTATCTATTATTCTTTAGGAAAGATATTTGTAAATTTAATTATAAAAATAATTTTTAACACCAGATAATACACGACGGCGTATAATATGCATTAGAAGAAAATTTTAAGTTATATTAACGTATTATCTGTGGATTATAGGCAGAAATATAGGGTAGCTGCTGAAAATTTCTTATGGAAATAATATATATATTTTAGAAAGTGCAATTTAAACTGTTTTCTTTATAAAAATACTTTTTGTAATTACCTAACAGATTTGAAAAAACATGTCCTAATGTATTTTCTCTCGTCTCCAAGAATGATATCTGTTGCGGGCATCCACTTTTGGTGATTAAGTTTGATTCTAGATAATAAGAATTGCAATTTGTTTTGAAAAATAGAGGTATTAATGCTTCTTTGAACATGTATCAACAAGAAATTGTAACACTACAATTAAGGACTACTGTTCAAGAGATGAAATAGAAAATATTATAAAATACGCTTGATTATGAATGGATCACTGGACTTTAAAATCTACAAAAATTAGATTTTTAATTTTCAACACATTCTAAATATTCTTAAATTTCTGTGTACTTATCAAGAGACCACATTCCAAAATTTGTAATAATTGTTGCAAGATCAAGATGATTAATTTGCAAGATCAAGCTTTTGGATCAGGACCGGCAGTCTGGGAAGCTCAAGTGCAAGTGAAAAAAATCTCTCTAACTAACTATCTTGAGTCTGCAGGACTGCAACGGCTGGCAACCACTGATGGCTGGTATTCGCCTTAACATTACAATGGCCTGGTGGCACGGGGGAAAACCGCCAAGCGCAGGACTAAAAAGATGCCAATGTGAGAAGAGGGGTATGTCATATCATCAAAAAGGGTGAAAATTATAAAGCTATTGCAACGCAGCGCTCGCCAAGGAGAACACCACGTGACGCTCCTGGTATGTGTGATATCAACTGATTGAATATCCAGGGCGTCTTATGCGTTAAAAAAATAGGTTTTTCGCCTCACCAACGTGATAATTGGGTGCACGGCAGGAAAGTTACACATAAGGAATTTTTAAAGGAAGCTTATAGAATTAAATGGGAACTAAATAGAAAGTAAATGGAACGTTATGACAGACATTTACAAATTTTAATATATATACGGCCCCCTAAGAGACTGTAGATGGACATATGACAATTTTAATATATATACGGCCCCCTAAGGGACTGTAGATGGACATATACCAATTTTAATATATATACGGCCCCCTAAGGGACTGTAGATGGACATTTACCAATTTTAATATATATACAGCCTCCTACGGGACTGTAGATGGACATATACCAATTTTAATATAATATACAATATTGTCATATATTATAATGTAACATAATATAATATAACATAACATAATATAATATAATGTAATGTAATAAATATACATAAATTACTTTACTGTGTTCCTAAATACTTTCCGGTTTAATATCTTATCCCAATTATCCTAAGGTGGGATCTGCATATGACCGTGAGGAGCTGTAATATTTTATACGAGAGTGATTCCCGACGTTAGAGCGTTTAATTGTGATTTCACTCCTCTGTTGTTAAGTATATAATATATTATATGAATGCGTAACATAATATCATGTATTATAATATAATATACTATAATGTATTATAATACAATATAATATAATATAATATAATGTATTATAATGTAATATAATACAATATAATATAATATAATAAAACATAATGTATCATAATATAACATAAAATAATATAATATAATATAATAAATATATATAAATTAATTTCCTGTGTTCCAAAAATTTTTTTTCCTTTCCTGTGTTCCTAGTTACTTTCCGGTTTAATATCTTATCCGAAGTATCTTAAGGTGGGATCTGCATATGACCATGAGGAGCCTTAATATCTTATACGAGAGTGATTCCCGAAGTTAGAGCGTTTTATTGTGATTTCACTCCTCTCGTGTTAAATGTATAATATATTATAAGAATATAAAACATAATATAATATAAAATAATATAATATAATGTAATATAATATAAAATAATATAATATAAATAATATAATATAATATAATATAATATAATGGACTAGAATAGAACATAATATAATATAATAAAATATAATATAAAATGTAATATAACAAACATATATATAAATTATATTCCTTTGTTCCAATTATTTTTCCTTTCCGGTGTTCCTAAATACTTTCCGGTTGAATACCTTATCCCAATTATCCTAAGGTGGGATCTGCATATGACCGTGAGGAGCTGTAATATTTTATACGAGAGTGATTCCCGACGTTAGTGCGTTTAAATGTGATTTCACTCCTCTGTGTGTTAAGTATATAATATATTATATGAATACGTAACATAATATCATATATTATAATATAATATACTATAATGTATTATAATATAATATAATATAATATAATGTAATAAATAAATATATGTGTATATATATATATATATATATATATATATATATATATATATATATATATATATATTATTTTCCTGTGTTATAAGTATTTTTTTCCTTTCCTGTGTTCCTATATACTTTCCAGTTTAATATCATATCCCAAATATTATATGGTTTGGTCTGAATATGACCGTGAGGAGCTTTAATATCTTATACGAGAGTGATTCCCGACGTTAGAGCGATTTATTCTAATTTCACACCTCTCGGTGTTAAATTTACAATATATTATAAGAATACATAATATAATATAATGTATTATAATGTAATATAATACAATATAATACAATATAATATAACATAATATATTATAATATAACATAATATAGTATAATATAATGTAATAAATATATATAAATTACTTTCCTGTGTTCCAAATATTTTTTTTCCTTTCCTGTGTTCCTAAGAACTTTCCGGTTTAATATCTTATCCGAAGTATCTTAAGGTGGGATCTGCATATGACCGTGAGGAGCTTTAATATCTTATACGAGAGCGATTACACATGTTAGAGCGTTTTATTTTGATTTCACTCCTCTCGGTGTTAAATGTATAATATATTATAAGAATATATAACATAATATAATATAAAATAATGTAATGAAATATAATATTATATAATATAATATAATATAATATAATATAATATAATATAACATAATATAACATAATATAAAATTTAATGTAAGAAATATATATAAAATACTTTCCTGTGTTCCAAATATTTTTCATTTCCTGTGTTCCTAAATACTTTCTTGTTTAATATCTTATTCGAGAGTGATTCCCGACGTTAGAGTAATTTATTCTAATTTCACTCCTCTCGGTGTTAAATATATAATATATTATAAGAATACATAACATAATATAATGTATTATAATGTAAGATTTTTTAATGTGATATTATATAATATGATATATTATAATATAATATAATATAACATAATATAATATAACATACTATAATATAATATAATGTAATGCAATAAATATACATAAATCACTTTCCTGTGTTCCTAAATACTTTCCGGTTTAATATCTTATCCCAAATATCCTAAGGTGGGATCTGCATATGACCGTGAGGAACTTTAATATCTTATACAAGAGTGATTCCCGACGTTAGAGCGTTTAATTGTGATTTCACTCCTCTCTGTGTTAAGTATATAATATATTATATGAATACGTAACATAATATAATGCATTATAATGTAATATATTATAATGTAATATAATACAATATAATATAATATAATATAACATAATGTATCATAATATAACATAATATAATATAATGTAATAAATATATATAAATTACTTTCCTTTGTTCCATATATATATATATATCCCTTTCATGTGTTCCTAAATACTTTCCTGTTTAATATCTTATCCCAAATATTTTAAGGTTGGATCTGCTTATGACCGTGAGGAGTTTAATATCTTATACGAGAGTGATTCCCGACGTTAGAGCGTTTAATTGTGATTTCACTCCTCTCGGTGTTAAATGTGTAATATATTATAAGAATACATAATATAATATATATATATATATATATATATATATATATACATATATATAAATTACTTTCCTATGTTCCAAATATTTTTCCTTTCATGTGTTCCTAATTACTTTCCGTTTTAATATCTTATCCGAAGTATCTTAAGGTGGGATCTGCATATGACCGTGAAGAGCTTTAATATCTTATACGAGAGTGATTCCTGACGTTAGAGCGTTTTATTGTGATTTCACACCTCTCGGTGTTAAATATAAAATATATATTTTAAAATATAAATAGGTAATATGTACATCGAACACCAGGTTCGATGCGCGCATGGAGGAAGCGAAGTTCTACTTTTACACTAAGGCAACAACCCTCCAGGTGGAACGCCGACATTGACGGAAGCCTAACGTGAGTTGAAAGGTACCTGCACTTCTCGATGACCGATTGATCGCCAAGACAGGCGCTGATGTTATGCCAGACGGGCACTGATGTCGACTTTCATTTTAATTGTCCCTAGACACCATATAATTTGTAAATAATTTGTAAATAGTTTCATTAAATAGGTTCGTGTTAGTTAAGCTTTGGTGCATCTTTTCCACCGAATGAATAAATCTCCCACATATATGATATAATATATAATATAATATAATATATCATACAATAATATGTAAAATGAGATAAAATAGAAACGTAAACGTTAAGATTTTTGTTGTACAATAAAAGTTAGAACATTTCCGTTTTTCTGCGTTCCCTTTTTCTGCGTTGCGAAATTTCTTTCATTTTCCTGTGTTCCAAATATTTTTATTTGTGTTCGAAATATTTTCACTTCCCTGTGTTCCAAGTTATTTTCCTTCTCTATTTTCCAAATATCTTGGCAGGGGATCTGCTTATATGACGTGAACATCTGTTGTAGCTTGTAGCTTAGTGCTTCCCGAAGTGAGAGCGATTTATTCCGATTTTGCACCTCTCGGTGTGTAATATATAATATATATTTTAAAAATATATATTACAATATAATATAATATAGAATAATATAATATAATATAGTGTAATATAGTACAATGTAATATCATATAATACATTAGAATACAATATAAGATTATATACTAAAATACATTATAATATAATATAATATAATATAATAAACCTGGGCTAAATATTAGGAACAGAAGAAATGGATTAAAATATTATATCACTGATTGTAGAAGAAGTATATTATGTATACTCTTTAAATATATTAATTTTAGTAATATAGAGTATAAAATAGGTTTAATAGTAATATATATAATCGTATTATTTATATTTAATCTGTTTTTTTTTTTTGGAATATAAAGAAGGAATTTACAATTTACATTAATTCGTATAGAAACAATGATACAAACAAATTATTTGAACTAATAAATAAATACATGATATGTTGAAATGTAGAATTCTTAAAATTTATTTCATATGGTTATCTCTGATCTGTATTAACGTTTTAGACTTCAGTTATGGCGCCATCTGGTGAGCTGAAATTGAAATAAAAATAGAGAATGCATCAAAATGTCACTATTTCAGATTATACAAGTGATATAAATAATTATACAAAACGGAAAAGATTAATTTAATCGGGCACTTTTATCCAAAATGCTGTGTCATGTCCTAAAATGAAATTTTAATCCTTAATAAAAAAAAATAAATAAAATATTTTCTGTGTAAATATGAGCAGGTGCTGTTATCTGTTATTCCTTAGGAAAGATATTTGTAAATTTTATTATAAAAATAATTTTTAACATCAAGATAATATGCGGTGGCATATAATACGCATTAGAAGAAAATTTTAAGTTTTTTATCGTATAATCGGTGGATTATAGGCAGAAATATAAAGTAGCTGTTGAAAATTTCTTGTGGAAATGATATATATTCATTAGAACGTGCAATTTAAACTATTTTCTTTATAAAAATACTTTCTCTAATTTACGTAACAGATTTGAGAAAACATGTTCTAACGTATTTTTACTGGTCTCCAAGAATGATATCTGTTGCAGGCATTCACTTTTGGTGATTAAGTTTGATTTTAGATAATAAGAATTCCAATTTGTTTTGAAAAATAGAGGTATTAAGGCTTTTTTGAACATGTATCAACACAAAATTGTAACACTACAATTAAGGACTAATGTTTAAGAGATGAAATAAAAAATATTATAAAATATGCTAGATTATAAAGGGATCACTGGACCTTAAAATCTACAAAAATTAGATTTTTAATTTTCAACACAATCTAAATATTCTTAATTTTCTGTGTACTTATCAAGAATCCACATTACAAAATTTGTACTAATTGCTGAAATATAATGATTTTATACGGCATTTTTATGAAAGTTTAACTAGAACTAATAGTTTAAACTTTTTTTTTTTTTAAATTTCACAATTTTAGATTTTACGTACACGGTTACTTAAAAAGTAGGCTTCCTGCATTTCTAAAATTTTAACCACATACTCGCTTCCTTATACATTTGAAGAATAATTATTGTTTTTACTAATATTTCAATTTCAATGCATAGTTTGATATATTTTGATATAAATTTAAAAGTTCTTAACTATTGTCCTATATATTTATTGAAAGTGGATAATTGCACATATGTATATATATATATAAATGCATAAATATAAGTTATATGAATGCTTTAATTTCTTAAATTAAAATAATATCTATTAGAATAATAATTGTGTTGAAATTTGAAATAAGAGCTTTTAGTGGCGCCATCTACTGACAATAGTCTATAAAATTATCAACTTTTATCTTCATTTTTAAAAATTTATATGCATATTTTGATATAAATTTAAAAGTTCTTAACTATTGTGCTATGTATTTGTTGAAAGTGGATAATAAAATATACATATATAGGCATAAATACAAATTATATCAATGCCTTAATTTCTTAAACTAAAATAATATCTGCTAGACTGAATTTTCATTCTATTGAAATTTGAAATAAGAAATTTTAGTGGCACCATCTACTGACGATCGTCTAAAAGATGATCAATTTTAATCTTCATTTTTTTAACTTTTAAGGATTTTTAGATCTTTTAAGTACGAAAAAGATAAATTTTCTGAAAATACTTAGTGAGTCTATGTACTTCTCTATATTTTTGCCTATTCGGGTCTGGGAATAGTTGTTGTTATAAACTTAAATTAGTTTTCAATGTATAAATCTTGATTGTTTTTTGATTTGTAATAAACTGAATTTTTTAAAAAGATTTTTATTTAAAAATTTAAAAAATGGCAACTAAAATATTCAAAGACATTTGTAATTTGAGGTAGACTGTAAACTATGATGTATAATTTTGATACTAAATCGTACTGTTTCTTTATTTAGATAGCAGAATTGCAACTAGAAAGAAATTATATAAAAATTTCATTAATTACAGCTACAAGTTCTTCCATTAGATCTTTACTATAGCTGTTAATAAGAACAACTCAAATTAGTACACACCATGCACGTTAGTTGAAGGTAATTAGCATATAAAGATTATAATTCAAAAGATCATGGACATTTTAATAACATTATGATGACCCAATGACATGATAATACCCAAAATGTAACGAATTTTTTTTCATATAATTATTAAATTATATAGAAAAAATAATTAAACTGGTCCTAATGGATAATTATTTCTTTAGGGCCAGTCTCACCAAAATCGTTTATTGGCTAAAAACGATTAATCTCTGTTTAAACGAATAATCAACGAGTGGATCGGGACAGCCAATTTTGGTGGTAAAGTTTCAGGAGGAAAATTACTTGGTTAATTTTTGCCATCTATTGATTAATAAAACAACTAAACCTATTTAAGTAATCGTGAGTTCGAGTCGAATTCTTAACACACCTTGTTAAACAATAGATAGTGAAATACAACAGAAATTTCATTAATCAATACAGATTTCGATAACACATATTGCAGCTCTAATAAATAAGATTAATTTATTTTAATTTGTATGGTCTTTTACTTTTTAAAATCATTAACAATAACTGGAAAAAATATGCAATAACATTGCATTATTCAGACAATAATGTTTGTTCTCAACTTACTGTAATGACCAGTAAATAGCCTGATTTAAACAGGAAAAAAATTACTCATTGAAATATCATTCAATATAGTAATTTAGAAGCTTATAATTTTCTATCAAAGAATATTCAAGAATTCTTTTTTACTCCTTACTAAGTGAAATAATTATTGAATATTGCCGTACACTTTTGAGAGGAATAGTAAAATTTAAACTTATGAATGATTGTTCGTTGATAGAAAAATGCAAGTTACTAAATTATTATATTGAATAACATTTTTTTCAGAAGAATGTTTTATCTTTAAGAATCAGGCTATTTATTGCCCATTATAGATAGCTTGAGGTATAAAGTTTATAATGCTAAAAATTGATTTTAAAATAATAAAAAATGTAAAAAAGATTATGAGGCTATTTCCCAGTTGGGAGGGGGGGGGGGGCCGCGGAACCGGGTTCGGTCGGGACGCCAAGCGTGGGAGATATCGCCAAATTCTAGAACCCTATTTTCAGGCAAACCTTGCTCTTCTTTTCGGACTCTTCCACCACCCCTAAAAAAGGTGGGGGTGTCAATCGAAGCCTTTATTTTAGGGTATAGGGGGAAATGACACGTGATTTGAATATCTGACCCTTATTGGTTCCTGTAACTAACAATACTCCAAGACCGCTGAATTTGGATTTTCTAGCGTCCATTTAAAGTCTTTGTCCATTTCGGCTGTGCTCTGGAGGTTTGTCCATTTTGCCCGAGCTCTTATATATTTTTTCGTTTTTTTAAAAATTTAATACTGGAGCTCACACCAATACAATTGAGGACTTGTGGAGCTCAGTTAAGAGATCCCTCCTTACAGTTCGCAAGTGTGAAGATCAATTTGATTCGTACATTTGTGAATTTATGTGGAGAAAAATGAAAGAAAATCCTCAAGATGCTTTTCAGGATTCTTTAAATCAGATCAAACGTGTATATCTACCAACAACTCAGGATACTTAAATTAGGTTAGCGCTTTATTTATTTTATATTTTATGCTTAATTTTCGAAGAGTAACAAGTGATGTTATAATTCACATTTATATTTTTTTTATTTACTTCTTTTTCAACTTTATTCAAAATTGTGTCTTAATTTAATACAAAATGGCGAAGAAATATTTTTAAACTGTATTATTTTACAGTGTTAAAAGTGTCTACATTGTTAAAAGTGATAAGCTGAGTAATAAAAGTAATTTTATTACGACTCTCTACCATTATTGTTACGGATGATCAAGGGGAGCTTTATCTCACTTAGATAAGAAAAATTGTTTCACTCCCTTACTATCTTCAGAATTTTAAGCTAAAAATTTATTATTTATTTAAAACATTTACTCCGTTCTTATATTTCCATTTTAACCTAATAATTTCTAGAAGTGATTTGTACCGTACTTTATAACTATTTAATCGTTTGATAGTTTTAAAATAATTTCATTAAATAGCAACCGTATTTTATAAATATAACTAAATATTTTATATGCATAAATATAACCAACTAATGCTTATATTTTGCTTAATTGCAAAAATTCTGTGCTGTTTAGTTTAATAAGCAGTACAAAAGCGCCTCTAAATATATTAAAAACTCAAATTTAAATGTGTATTTATCTTAACAAAATTTCAAACCCTTTTTTTGTTCAAAATATGCTTTGAGATCGGGTATAAACTTAATACACAAATTGTAAACATCACTTGGCGACAATTTGGCGATCACTTGTACAAAAATAGAGCCAAAAACATGGCGGCGGGGCCCCCGGAATTGGGAATTTACCAATTATGAAAATAATAATAAATATTAAAATTAATAAATTTATTAAAATAAAATATTAGAAATACTAGCACTTCTCAAGCTCATTTCTTAGCAAAAACTAATTTTATAAATTTAAGATAACAAACACTAACAAAAATAAAACATTTAAAATTCAGGTAACAAAAATTAAAAAGAAGAAAATAGAAAACTGACTGAAAATATTGTCAAAAATGTAAATAAAATAATAAAAAAAACTGCCCAATTAATTCAGTAGGTTTAGTCAATATATTAGTGAATAGATGGCGCCAGTGAGCCAAGCAATTTTCTACAGGAAGTGTACCACCAATATTGGCTGTCCCGATCCATTCCTGTCAATTTTGGTGCTACAGTTTAAAGGGGAAAAAATTACCTGGTTCATTGACGCAATCTATTAACTAATATAACAACTAAACTTATCCAAGTAATCGCCAGCTCATGTCGAGGATTCTTAATACACCGTGTTAAACAACAGAAATTACAGAATACAACAGAAATTTCATCAATCAATACATATTTCGATCACACATATTGCAGCTCTAATAAATAAAATTAATTTGTTTTTATTTGTATTGTCTTTTACTTTTTAAAATCATTAACAATAACTGGAAAAAATATGCAATCACGTTGCATTATTCAGACATTAATGTTTGATCTCAGCTTACTGTAATGAACAGTAAATAGCCTGATTCAAGTATGAAAAAATTACTCATTGAAATATCATTCAATATAGTAATTTAAAAGCTTATAATTTTCTATCAAAGAATATTCCAGAAGAATTCTTTTTTACTCCTTACTAAGTGAAATAATTATTGAATATTGCTGTATACTTTTGAGAGGAACAGTAAAATTTAAACTTATGAATATTCTTTGATATTCATAAGCATAAAAACTTACATAAAAACTTACTTTTTTATGTAAATTTCTAAATTATTATATTGAATAACATTTTTTCAGAACAATGTTTTAATCTTTAAAAATCAAGCTGTTTACTGTTCATTATAGACATCTTGAGGTATAAAGTTTATGATGGCAAAAATTGATTTTAAAAACTCAAAGTAACGAAAAATATAATAAAAAAATTTACGGCTAAAAATTAAAATTAATTTTAAAAATTGCCAAAATTGTAAATAAAATCTTAGAAGTGAATATTAGAAATAAATTAAAATATTATAAATACTAAAATATAAAATTAAATTATAATAATAATAAATATAAATATTAAAATATAATAATTTTATTAAAATGTTATAAGATATTAGAAGTATTATAACATCTCAAGCTCATTTCTCAGCAATAATTAATTTTATAAACCTACAACGACAAAAACTAATAAAAGTTAAAATAAAAATTTAAAATTCAATTAAAAAATAAAAAGGAGAAAATAGAAAATTAACTTAAACTATTGTCAAAAATGTAAATAAAGTAATACAAAAACTGCCCAAGATCCTACAAAATTATTTGGATAGTTTTAGTTAATATTTTAGTGAATAGATGGCTCCAGTACGCCAAGCATTTTTCCCTCTGCACCTGTAGCACCGAAATTCGCGAGTCTTCTACAATATTGGAATTGATATTGACTTGGCAAACCACGTATGGCAACCATATGGTTTGGTAGGGTTGTTAGAGCTTGTTACGTATCTTTATTTTGGCGCTGAGGTTAACTTAAGTATTTACAAAATTCATTTGTTAATATTTCGTAAGTTACTCGAAAAGATGTGTTTGTTTACATAGTATAAGAATTAACTATGCAAGCCTAACAATATATACTAACCAATCTTAAGTGATAAACAATTCTCTGTTTATATTTTACAGAATAAAGTAACTTTATAATTATTTATACCGATTAATATTATTTATGCTCCGTTACTTCTTTTACTGTAACTGTTCTAAATTTGTATGTTTGTTGTGATGTACTAAGTTACGTTGAACAAATATTTAGGATGTGTTGATCTGGAACAAATATTTAGGATGTGTTGATTGTGAAATCTAGGATGTGTTGATTGCATTACATTATTTAAATAAATATTTTAACAGCTAAATATTTATTATTATTTTCCAAGTACATAACATTAAAACAATCATGTAAATAAATGAAAATTTTAAAACTACATTTTAACTTAATTATGAAATAAAATTGCATCTGAATTCAATGTGTAACATAGATTTTAATTCAGCGATTCTTATGTATTGTTTTCTATTATCTGCTTTGCTTTGTATTGAATGTATATGATTTGCTCTAACTTTCCCAGTAACAGATATTGAGGTTAGCCTATATTTGAAGGTGCCCCTATATTCTCGCCAAGTTGTCGACGCCAAGCTAGGCGATGTTGTTTTATTTATGGAAGCGTCTATAACGTTTTTTGGAAACCCAATCGTGATTCTGATTGGTTTATAGTTTAGCGTAATTTTTGAATGTTCAACGGTATATGTAATTTCAGAAGTCAGTTAATTTTACGTTGTATGTCAGATGGTAAGGTTAATTTTGCGTCTGGTCCTGAAAATGACTTTGGTAAGTAAAGTAAAACTTAAGTTTCTGTACGATTTGAATAACAATGAAAAAAAGCCTATTTTCATTGTAATTATATTGGCCGATGTTTCATTGAAATTTTCTAATGTTTTATTGAAATTTTATTATGTTTCGGCCACCATTCCTGTTTGCACGGTGTTACAGGATTGGCGCCAAACAAAAATCGCCAATTTCGCCAAAGGGCACCCTCAAATATATTTTATAACCGATATTGAATAGCATAAGACCAAATTTCAAAATTCAGGTTATTTAAATATAAAACTATTATTTTAAATTGTTTTGTGCTATCCGATTTAATATATGACAATGTAAAATATTATGTATGCTACTTTCTTAAAAAGCATCTATGGGGAAAAACATTCCTAATCATAGAACTTTGAAAACTTTTTGTTACATACTATTACTTCCCTTATTCACCTATAATGTAAATTTGTAAAATACCAAAAAGCTGAATTCAACAGGGGACTGCATGAGCCACTCTGCAAAAACAGCCATTTAGTTTTATTTACAGATATCTACATATTATACATTTCCAGGGTTTTTCTTACAGATTACAAGGATGAAAGTATCAGCAAACATTGATGAAACCGAAATGGGAAATTTCGAGCATCCATGTAAACATAAGAGTCTATTAGTTATTGTACATTTTCTTTCTATGATCTTTTATTCCTTTAACAGGCTAGAGTTCTAACAGAATAGAAAATTTACATGCGAAGGCTATGATTCTCCCAGCATTATACTGTATTATCTGTTCTAGGCAGGGGTATCACCAGAACCAATTGACTGTTGTTGAATTAATGCATGAAAATTGACAACATTCAACAACAATAAAAAAAAATACAACACAATAAATACAAATACTAAATCCTTCAGAAATTCCACTGTCTATATGATAGAGAGGCAGGTTTTAGACTGAGTGGTAAGAAATGAGTTTGCAGACATTCCAGCCTCTTAGACCTTCCTCACTAGAGGATGGATTGAGTCGATAATTTTAATGGATCATACACTTCAAAGCAATGTTATTTTAAATTAGCTATAATTAATGCCCAATGCGAGTTAAGATTAAATGGAATCGATAAATATTCTTTCGATACAATACTATCTAGCACTTTTCTATTGACATATTTAGATTGATAAACAGCTAGTGAATGACAGGAACTAATAGACATATAATTATTGTGACCATTTACAATTCTTAACAAAAAAGCATCTGTAATGTATCATAAAGCCACCCCCTTTTAAATATGCTTGAAAATGATTTTACAAAAATTTCCTCTTCATCACTTATGTAAGGGTCTATAGATTTTAACATATATGGTGTTGATTCTATATCACAAACCTGAACACATGTAGAAGTCATTGTTTTACTACTAAAATCGTTTAAGACAATACCAATTACAACGTGCATGCAACACAATAAAAGGAAAAAATAAATGCTTTCAGACCTACAATTTTATAGCAAATTTAAATATTTACAGTCAAGCATCAATCTTCAAATAGTTAATAATACTAGCAAGATATACAGCATTAACATTATTTGAGTTTGAAATAATTTGTAATTTTGACAAAAATGCCAAAAAGCCTTGCTTTCATTATCAATGCGATAAAATAATTAGTATCATTATGACTTTTAGTTAAATAATAAAACAAAATGTGATTACAATGCATTAAACACAGATACGATGTTGAAATCGAATAATACCACGTGCATCGTGCAGAAACCAAAATGTACAAGATTAAAAGAAATTAATCGATTATAATTGTGCAAATAACTATTCATAATCTGAAGAGCTCTCAACATAGGAAATAACGTTATTAATATCGTCATAATTTCTAGAAAACATACTTGCAGTATTAATTTAATAGTATTTTAAATTAAAAAATAACACTACGAGAATGCATTACATAAAAAACAGCTATTAATGATGAAAGTAAAAATTAAACAATACCACGTACATTGTACACAGAACAGTAAAATAAACAAGAAATAACAATAAATGAAATAAAATAGTCATAATAATAATAACAAAATATAATAATTGTTTTTTACCTGAAAACTCTTAGAAAAAGATATAATTAACAAAAATATAAGAAATTAAGTATCAAATTGGGAGACACCAACACGCCAACATAGTTCACTCAGCCCTCTGAGAGTTTACCTTGGCGTGGACATTTTCAAGCCAACATAGTTTGCCAAGCCCGTATCAATTCCGATATTGTATAAAACTCGAAATTCACTGACCCGATCCACTCGTATATCTGCGTATATTAAAATTATAGACTGCGGGATTGGCGCCATCTGGCGAGCTGAAATTAAAATAAAAATAGAGAATGCATAAGAATGCCACTATTTCAGATTATACAAGTGAAATAAGTAAACATACGAAATGGAAAATATTAATTTAATCGGGTACTTTTATCGAAAGTGCTGCGTCCTAAGCTAAAACGAAATTTTAATTCTCATAAAAAAATAAATAAAAAAAATTCTGTGTAAATGTGAATCAGGTGCTGTTATCTATTATTCTTTCGGAAATATATTTATAAATTTTATTATAAAATAACTTTTAATATCAGATAATACGCGGCGGGGTATAATACACATTAGAAGAAAATTTTAAGTTTTTTTTAACGTATAATCTGTGGATTATAGGTAGAAATATAGGGTAGCTGCTGAAAATTTCTTGCTGAAATAATATATGTTCTTACGAACTTTTAATTTAAACTGTTTTCTTTATAAAAATACTTTATCTAATTTACGTAACAGATTTATGAAAACATGTTCTAAATTATTTTCGCTCATCTACAAGAATGGTATCTGTTTCGGGTATTCACTTTTGGTGATTAATTTGATTTTAGAAAATAAGAATTGCAATTTTTTTTTTGAAAAATAGAGGCATTAAGGCTTTTTTGAATATGTATCAACACAAAATTGTAACACTACAATTAAGGATTAATGTTCAAGAGATTAAATAGAAAATATTATAAAATATGATAGATTATAAAGGACTTTAAAATCTACTAAAACCAGATTTGTAATTTTTAACACATTCTAAATATTTTTAAATTTCCGTGTACTTATCAAGAAAACACATTACAAAATTTGTACAAGTTGCTGAAATATAATGGTTTTATACGACATTTTTATTCTAGGTTAACTAATACTAATATTTTAAACTGTTTTTTTTTAAATTTCACAATTTTAGAATTTAAGCACAATGTTACATAAAAAGTAGGTTTGTTGCATTTCTAAAATTTTAACCACATACTCGCTTCTTTATACTCTACGGGATTAACCCTAAAAGTATAAATATTTTGGGCATATTTTTATTTATTTGAAGAATAACTATTTTTTACTAATATTTCCATTTTAATCTTCATTTTTTTAAATTTATATATATAGTTTGATATATTTTGATATAAATTTAAAAGTTCCTTACTATCATGCAATGTATTTGTTGAAAGTGGATAATAATATATATAAATATGCATAAATACAAGTTATAGCAATGCTTTAATTTTATTAATTAAAATAATATCTGTTGGAATAAATTTTGATTATATTGAAATTTGAAGCAAGAGAGTTTAGTGGCGCCATCTACTGACGATCGTTTAAAAGATGATCAGTTTCAATTTTTATTATTATTTTTTTAAAATTTATATGTATAGTGTGATATATTTTGATATAAATTTAAAAGTTCTTAACTATTGTGCAATGT
Organism: Pardosa pseudoannulata; assembly: GCA_032207245.1. Lineage (NCBI taxonomy): Eukaryota > Metazoa > Arthropoda > Arachnida > Araneae > Lycosidae > Pardosa > Pardosa pseudoannulata. The sequence continues at coordinate 118,312,234 of CM063500.1, read as the reverse complement.
ATTTGTCGACAGTGGTTAAAATTATATATATATATATATATGCATAAATGTAAGTTATACGAATGCCTTAATTTCTTAAATTAAAATAATATTTGTTAGAATGAATTTTACTTGTATCGAAATTTGAAATAAGAGATTTTAGTGGCGTCATCTATTGACGATCGTCTAAAAGATGATCAATTACAATCTTCGTTTTTTTATTTATATGTATAGTTTGATATATTTTGAAATAAATTTAAAAGTTTTTAACTATTTCGTAATGTATTTGTTGGAAGTGAATAATAATAATAATAATAATAATAATAAATATATATATATATATATATATGCATAAATGCAAGTTATATCAATGCGTTAATTTCTTAAGTTAAATTAATATCTGTTAGAATGAATTTTGTTGTATTGAAATTTGAAATCAGAGATTTTAGTGGCGCCATCTATTGACGACAGACTAAAAGATGATCAATTTTAATCTTCAATTTGTTTTGTATGTATAGTTTGATATATTTTGATATAAATTTAAAAGTTTTTAACTATTGTGCAATGTATTTAAAAGTGTATAATATATATATATATATATATATATATATGCATAGATATAAGTTATATCAATGCCTTAATTTTTTAAATTAAAACAATATCTGTTAGAAGGAATTTTGATTGTATTGAAACTTGAAATAAGAGATTTTAGTGGCGCCATCTATTGATGACTTATTGTTTTAAATAGAGTTTTAACTCTATCATGAATACAGGTGATATATTGCAGAAATTATTATATATTCATTAGCGGTAAATTAAACTCAATTTGTAACAATATGGGGCTTACTCTAGACGTTGCGAGTTGGTCCGGACGTTCGATTTGACGTCATTTTGATCGTTTGAGAGAAAATGTCCTCAAGCTGACGTCAAAGTACGTCACAACGAACGTTCGAAACGAACCGCAACGTCCAGAGTAATGGCCTGAATTCCATATAGCTGTAATAGATACAGGCCCTTACTCTGGACGTTGCGGTTCGTTTCGAACCTTCGTTGTGACGCTGTTCTGTGGACATTATGTGAGCAAACGATCAAGCTGACGTCAAAGTGACGTCATAACGAACGTTCGACCCTACCCGCAACTTCCAGAGTAAACCCCAAAAACGTCAGAAAAAATGATTAAATTTCTAGTGTTTCTAAAATTAAATTCCTATCACAAAAATGTTTTTCCGTGTGCAAAAATGTTACCTCATATCGATAAATTAACGTAAGATTGTAACTTTCCTAATTAGAATATAATATATTTGTAGTAGTCGGTTTTGTATCTGGCAACTGCAAAAAATACAAATTTTTAGCTACTGCGGGGCCGTGCTTGCTTACTTAAAGTGAAGCTTTCACCACTGTTGGCACTTTCGAATTGTAGCAGGAAGGTTGAAGATAGGAGTAATGCCTCTATGTTTTGGTTAAGCCTATCAAAATCGGGGCAGGTTTTGTGATCCATAATGGTTCATTCATTTTTCTAGAGATATCATTATTAATGAATGAGGGGTGATAGCTTAAGGAGGAAACTTAAAATTTAATTGCATTTCTAAACTCTTGGTATAGTATAAATGTTTGAGGAAAATTCAGAGCTGTATAAGTTGTCAGGTTTGATAGTTATAAATGTTAGGTTACGGGTAATTACAATATATTATCCCTGGCAATAATCTTTTACGCAAAGCGATGAAAATTCTCAAAATTTTTAAAGCTAAAATTTTAAATACCTTAGTTTTCTCGTTTTCGGGTAGGGTAGGGATCTTTTTTGGATGGGGACTAACAATAAATTTCTATCCTGTATTTTCTGTAACTTTCTAATTACTCGAAAACGAGTAGTAAGGATTCAGGTAAATTATATATTTAAGGTAAGAGATTTTAATGAAATATTCGTCAAACCTGGCATTCTTACAGGAACCCCCCTCCCCCCTCCAAAATATTGGAACTTCGATACTGAGGGCTAGATATATAGAACGATATTTTCAGTCTTACTTAAAATTATTTAGATTTCTAGCTTTTTAATTGCAAAGCTCTTTAAGCTGTGATATTCGTAGGTATTTGTTAGTTTAACACATTCCGGTAATGTTTGTTTTGAATCAATAATTGTTTTATTCCATGCCTTTACATCTGCAATATTGATAAAATGAAGTACAAAGCTAAAACTTGCTCTATTTACCCCTTTAAAAGTCTAAAAATATATGATATAGAATGATGAAGTCGACAAAAAAGTCACTTTGAGGTTTCCCGAAACTTAAGTGCGTTACTGATTAAAAGAGAAATTTAATTTGGATGACTTACTTTGTCTAAGTTGTGTTTTGATGCTTCAATGTTTAAATATTTCAACTTGTTACCTTCGAACGGTTAGGATGCTGATCTTCGTAGAGTTCGTGGGTTCGAAACCTACTGTGGCGTGGATGTTAGCCATTTGGAATCGGCTTTAAGCAGTAAGTCCTCGTGTCACTAGCCCTCTTGTTGCAAAATAGACCATTTCGCTCCGAAAAAACAAAACCCGGTTTCATTAGCCTCCGTTTAGCAACTGTAACTCTCAAAACCAAGCAGCTAAATTTTTATCTTTTCCTTAACTATCAAAGTTTACTGCAACTAGTTTTAGAATTTCCTCTTCTTTGGCAGTAATTCAGTATTCACGAAAGAAGTTATTCATGAATACGTTCAAATATAATCTAGAATATGGAGGAAGATTAAATTTCGTATGCCATCAATATATCATTATGGTAAAGATCTTACTTTGTTGTGTACAAAACCTACAGCAACAGGGAAGTAGTTTTACCACATTTTGAATGGAAATCAACAGTTTATACTACTCCAGGTGTCTCGAAATCGTCATTAAGGAAGCACAGCTATATAAGAAACTGGCACGTCGTTTGTACACCGAAATAACTTCAAGTTTTTCGAACAAATATATATGGGCGTATTTCATTTCTAATACCATCCCTGCTGCTTTGTCAGATCGTAAGCTGAAGAAATTGCTGGTGTCCGAAAGCAATCTATATTTATACAGATTTCCAACAACTTGCAAGCTAGTGGAGTAACTATAAAGTATGGAGAGTACTTTGGATCTGATATGCATGGGTAAGTGAAATTTATGAAAATGTTTTAATTGTAAATATTGTAACCTATATTTGTACATGCACGCCTCTTCCTACCTATATTGCTACCCATATTTGTACCATACACATCTGCCATGATTTTCAACAACTTACAAATGACTTCCTTCACGAGTAGATGATAGTCTAAAGAATATTGTTGATCTAGTTTGCGAGGAAAACTAAAATTTATTTGAATGTTTTAAAAGAAAATGTTTCTATACAGGTTCTTAAACTCAACATTGAAGAGTTTTTAGCTTCTGAATTCGGGAATCTAATTTTAAAGAATTAACCCATTGCGTGCTGGTACATTTCGTAGCGGAATTGTACCGGGACCGGGCGTTTTGTGCGTAAGTTTAGTTATTCAGTTAAATCTCAATAGTTCGAAAAATTTTTAACCAACTCTTCCTATTTTATATTGAAATATGTAAACAAATATGTAAACAACAACCATAAGATTTTTGTAAACAAATGTTTTTAGTGGATAAATTTATAAAGTATCGTAAATAGGAAAACTCAAATAGAAATAGTACTATAGTTTTAATTTTTTCCCGTTCTGTGGTTCAGCATAGACTTGTTGTAGAAACTAGATTTTATATTTTTGAATTTTTCCAGAATCTATGTAGTAGACAAGAACATTCGGCTTCGTTTTCCTGTATATAGTTATTTTTGTACCCACGAACCATGTTGTTACACTAACTCTTACTAGTATGCGACTCGCGCTCAAGTATTAATAATCCGTAAACGTACTAGTACTGTGTCCCGGATACAGTGTTAAAACAGAACCTGTTGAAGTTTCCGATGTCAGGAATAGACAGTAACCGTCGTTAGATTTATTGTAAATTAGATTAATTTTGAAATCTTATCGTAATTTTAAATGTAAAATTTTTTCTTGGTGTTCATTTCTATGAGAACTAGACCTCAAAGTAGCAAGAATCGTTTTTTAATGCTTGAAAAGTATTCAGATATTGATATTTATAATTAACAATTTTCATGTATAAATTTACAGTTTGGACTTTGAAATGAAGGTACTCTGAACGGAGTGAGAAGTAAATTTTAACTATAGGGAAAATTTTCCCTGTCCATAAACCTTGCTCATTAGACTACTATTTAAATATAGGTCAGGCTCTGAAATTTCAATACCTCATCACTGAACAAACAGTTAAACCTAACTGCCGAATAGTTAGGACGCTGATATTCAGTACCCGAGTTTGTGGGTTTGAATCCCAATGTGGCATTGGTGTATTGGGCTTAGTAGCAGAGTGATATGAAAGAAATGCACAGTAGAATAGACAACATTTTAATTAAACGATCACGGACAATTATACACAACACATTACGAACATTCCAAATACTACACTACAGAGTTACAAGTCATGCGCAGTACACCATGCAAGGTGTGGCGTTCCAGTTGAGTAGGGGTAAACCACTTCACTTAGAGGTAGGGTAAATAACGAGGCATTGACAAATATAAAATATAAATATATAACCTAACATGGTGGTCGTAGCTGTTCGGAATCGGCTTTAAGCAATCATTGAGTATATCACTGACGGTTTCGCCTACCCCTACTTCAGGACGTCACAGGTAAGTATAACGTATGAGATTTTGGTGGCAGCGCTTCGACATTAGACAGTAAAGACTAGGGGAAGAAATTTTCACATGACCTTTGTTTTCTATGTGAAATTATGCAACCAAGCATCAAATACGAAACTTTGTGTTCGAGCGTGAACCTTATTAGTGAACATCAATAGTGAAACTTTTGGTGAACCGGCAATTTTGAGTCAACAGTGAGACTTTGTGTGAACCTGAAATATTGAGAGCGAACAGTTTAACCTTGTGTTAAAGTGTGATACGACGACTTGAGACGAATGAAGCAAGCAGCAAAAACTGTGAGTAACCAATTATGTTCTTTTGTAACGAACCAACAATGTTTTGAGTAAAATTTTACTAGGAATTTTAATTATTATAATATAGTAAACTGTGTTGCATTGTGTTTTAGATTAAACGTAGATAAATTAAACCAATCATAAATTCGTATATATATATATATGTTCTATAGAATGATTGAAAGTAATTTGAAAAGTAGAAATCCTTAAGGTGTACTAAAGGATTTGAATTGAGAGTAAAGTGAATCAAGAACTATTTGAGTAACAGTACTGTGCATAATTTAAAATTTAAAAATTGTGTAAATTATAATTGGAATTAATATTAATTGAAATTTAACTGTTCATAAATAAGATTTTTAAATTGTGTATAAATTAGAATTTTTTAAATTGAATAGAACTTGAAATTTTGAATTGTGCATTAATTGAAGATTTTAAATTGTGTAGAACTGTGTTTGATTTTAAATTGGTTAATAAGATAAGAACGATTATTGAGTTGAGAACACTGTTTAATTTCTATAAGTATATTCTGCCTTAACTTAATTTTAGTCTTAAGAAACCTGTTATCATATATAAAGAGAATATTGCAAGTATTTTTTGTATTTGTGCATGTGTACTAGGAAAATTCTCACTGTTTATTGGTCTTAGTTTTCAAGTGATTATTACTGTGTTATGTTATAATTTTGGAATTTGGGCTAAACGTTTAATATCGAGTAATGTACTTCACAATACTGGGATGGTTATTTAAATGTTTAATTGTTCTAGAATTTTGGCAATCAGAAATGAGATTAACTTAGTAATTACATCGATTTATTTGTAGCATCTTTCAAATTTAAATTTTACTGCAGTTTTCGGAGATTAAGAAATCCGCTTGAAGAGTAGTCAGATTTCTAACTTAAATACGTACTTGTTAAGATCCTAGATTTAGTGTTAAGTTTACAATCTTAAGGAACTTTATGTTCCTCAAAATTTTGGAGGTGGGTGCAAACAAGTATTCATTATAGATATGTAGAATAGAAATTTGGGTGATTTCAAACACAAGCTCAGATTGAGTGCAATTGTTGCAGGAATTTTATTTACATTAAGTTTCCTACAAGTTTCCCAGTTTTTAATTCGGGTAAAATCGGTAGTGGTCTAGATATTTAGATTTAAAATATTTATTGTAACTCAAAAGTTACAGCTATCATAATTTTTCATTCTAGATTTTTAGAATTATATTAGGACTTACTGTAACTTACTTACCTCTAATTTCCCCACCTAGTTTTACCCCGATTTCTCGCTATTCTATAAATATTGGTTTAGTCCTTATATTTCATCTTAATTTTTATTGAAGAGAGTTGATCTTTCATTAGACTTGGAGTCCCAAGCAGCGTGATTGCGTTGTTAAATTTTTATGTCTAGAAAACCCAACGTAATCGGAGAGTTGTAGAACACTAATGGTGCACTATCGACTGATTAAGTCACCCGTCCTCAGATTTACTGACGCAAGTACAACACGCAGTTCCTCTTTACGTAAATCATTTAACAGTAGGTACACTACAATAGTGCAATATTGAACCGTATATGCTTAAAAGAATAAAAATAGAATTGCTATCGCGTTAATTGGTATTTATCGACATAAAATAAAAGCGCTACAGCGCTTCTTTGGCCTTTTCGTACTCATGTAGATAAGGCGCTGTTCGGGATTTTTCAACAGTGTTCGTTTAAAGCCCTTTAGAACTCAAACGGCTGATACTCTCACTTATGCCATGTATATGGCCTTTTAGGTATTACTTTACAGTTCATCAGATAAAATTTCCTTCCTATTTTAAAAATATATATTACTCATTAGTTGAAAACTAAATCATAATGCAGTAGTACGAAGATAGTTTCTTAAATATTTAACTTAGTTTTTAAAATTTTGACTAGTAGTTACATTGATTTGTTTCATCCATTTTCCTCACGGATTTCAGTTTGAGTACTGTTTTCAAAAATTCAATAAATCAGCTTGAAAAGTGTCATCGCATTTCTTCCAAATTAAATCCATTTTTGTAAAGAAAATCCCCACTAGTTTTTTAAGGTATAATTAGGTTAGTGAATAACGAGAATTAATGAATTTTCTGAATTATTAACAGAAGAAAAACTTGAGGAAAATTTAAATTTTTTAAAGCAAGGAAATACCAGGTTTGACAGATTTAAATGTTACGTTAGCAGGTAAAGAAACATTCTCACTGGCAAACTATTCTCATAAATGCGATACTAAATTATATTCTCAATTTTTAAAACAAAAATCTAATTTTCTCGTTTTCGGCTCGGGAGGGGATCTATTTTAAATGGGGACTAACGATAAATTTACTATCCTGCATTTTCTCTAACTTTCTGAATAGCCGACAACGAGTAGCAAGGCTCAGATTTAGGTAAATGATTTTATTGAAATTTCTGTCAAATCTGGTATATTAATACAGAAATTGAAACAGAAAGGCAATCTGTAACGATAAATATACGGAAAATTGTTTATTCCTGTTTCCCAATTACGATTTCTAAATTTTTAATGGCAAAGCTGACCAAGATATTACATTCGTTCGTACTTGTTAAAAAAAAAAAATTCTTAAGAATTCGTTATGTTAATTGAGAATGAGAACTATTTTATCCCTGCCTTGCAACCTTCAAAATTATGAACATGAAGTAAAAAAAAATTAAATCTAAACTTGACTTCTAACGAGTCTAGACATGTTTTCGAAATGCAACTTGCAAATAAAGTAACAGGTTAAGAAAAGTTAACATCAATTTTGAAACATTTCTTTGATTGCAAGGTTAAAGTTGAATTGTTCTATTTTATTAGGTTGTGTTTTGATATTTATACTTGTGACTATTTTGTATCTTTAAATTTTCAATATTTAGCTGCGATGTAGCAAAACATTACAATAGCTTTAAAAATCATACAATTCAGTATAAAACCATTACACTTTTACGTTTTCCTTAACGATCAAAGTATTCTACAGCTAGTTTCAAAATATATTTCTACCTTTTCTGTTTAAGGAATGCCCCCCCCCCCCCACAGCCACTCACTCACCCGCCCATGAATGTGCCAATTTAAAATATTCAACTGGATACAATCTTAAATATTGTAATTATTACTGTGGAAAGTATTTTACTCTGTAATAGACGAAACCTATCGAAATAATATAAATTTACCTGGTTATGAATGAAATGACTTTTTAAACTGCTCTAGCTACGAGGAAGGTTCTTTGAAATTGCATGCCACTATGTGAACACAGTGCAACAAGCTATTTAGAGCAAAATCGACACATCCTTTAGGCACCGGAACAGACTTTGGAAGATGGGAAATCTATTGCATTACTTGAATATATCATACATGTTATGTCATATTCTTAAACGAGTATCAACTGTTACCGATTTTAGTATATCGGTAAAATGTAGTGACTAATGTAAACGTTTAAATTTTTTAGATTTTGTGAAAATTTGGTGTGTCTACCCCTCTACGAGACATATGGAGCTTATGATCTGATTACTGACAATCGTCTAAAAGATGATCAGTTTCAATTTTCATTTTTTTTTTTTAATTTATATGTATAGTATATATTTCGATATAAATTTAAAAGTTCTTAACTATTGTACAATGTATTCGTTGACAGTAGTTAAAATTATATATACATATATGCATAAATGTAAGTTATACGAATGCCTTAATTTCTTAAATTAAAATAATATTTGTTAGAATGAATTTTACTTGTATCGAAATTTGAAATAAGATTTTAGTGGCGTCATCTATTGACGATCGTCTAAAAGATGATCAATTACAATCTTCGTTTTTTTATTTATATGTATAGTTTGATATATTTTGAAATAAATTTAAAAGTTTTTAACTATTGCGCAATGTATTTGTTGAAAGTGGATAATAATAATAATAATATATATATATATACATATATATATATATATATATATATATATATATGCATAAATGCAAGTTATATCAATGCCTTAATTTCTTAAATTAAAATAATATCTGTTAAAATGAATTTTGACTGTTCTAAAATTTGAAATAAGAGATTTTAGTGGCGCCATCTATTAACAATTGTCTAAAAGATGATCAATTTTAATCTTTATTTTTTAAAATTCATATGTATAGTTTGATATATTTTGATATAAATTTAAAAGTTTTTAACTATTGTGCAATGTATTTAAAAGTGTATAATATATATATATATATATATATATATATATATATATATATATATATATATATATATGCATAGATATAAGTTATATCAATGCCTTAATTTTTTAAATTAAAACAATATCTGTTAGAAGGAATTTTGATTGTATTGAAACTTGAAATAAGAGATTTTAGTGGCGCCATCTATTGATGACTTATTGTTTTAAATAGAGTTTTAACTCTATCATGAATACAGGTGATATATTGCAGAAATTATTATATATTCATTAGCGGTAAATTAAACTCAATTTGTAACATTATGGGGCTTACTATAGACGTTGCGAGTTGGTCCGGACGTTCGATTTGACGTCATTTTGATCGTTTGAGAGAAAATGTCCTCAAGGTGACGTCAAAGTACGTCACAACGAACGTTCGAAACGAACCGCAACGTCCAGAGTAATGGCCTGAATTCCATATAGCTGTAATAGATACAGGCCCTTACTCTGGACGTTGCGGTTCGTTTCGAACCTTCGTTGTGACGCTATTCTGTGGACATTATGTGAGCAAACGATCAATCTGACATCAAAGTGACGTCATAACGAACGTTCGACCCTACTCGCAACTTCCAGAGTAAACCCCAAAAACTTCAGAAAAAATGATTAAATTTCTACTGCTTCTAAAATTAAATTCCTATTACAAAAATGTTTTTTCCGTGTGCAAAAATGTTACCTCATATCGATAAATTAACGTAAGATTGTAACCTTCCTAATTAGAATATAATATATTTGTAGTAGTCGGTTTTGTATCTGGCAACTGCAAAAAATACAAATTTTTAGCTACTGCGGGGCCGTGCTTGCTTACTTAAACTGAAGCTTTCACCACTGTTGGCACTTTTGAATTGTAGCAGAAAGGTTGAAGATAGGAGTAATGCTTTTATGTTTTGGTTAAACCTATCAAAATCGGGGCAGGTTTTGTGATCCATAATGGTTCATTCATTTTTCTAGAGATATCATTATTAATGAATGAGGGGTGATAGCTTAAGGATGAAACTTAAAATTTAATTGCATTTCTAAACTCTTGGTATAGTATAAATGTTTGAGGAAAATTCAGAGCTGTATAAGTTGTCAGGTTTGACAGTTATAAATGTTAAGTTACGGTAATTACAATATATTATCCCTGGCAATAATCTTGTACACAAAGCGATGAAAATTCTCAAAAATTTTAAAGCTAAAATTTTAACAACTTAGTTTTCTCGTTTTCGGGTCGGGTAGGGATCTTTTTTGGATGGGGACTAACAATAAATTACTATCCTGTATTTTCTGTAACTTTCTAATTACTCGAAAACGAGTAGTAAGGATTCAGGTAAATTATATATTTAAGGTAAGAGATTTTAATGAAATATTCGTCAAACCTGGCATTCTTACAGGAACCCCCCTCCCCCCTCCAAAATATTGGAACTTCGATACTGAGGGCTAGATATACAGAACGGTATTTTGCGTTTTACTTAAAATTAGTTGGATATCTAGCTTTTTAAATGCAAAGCACTTTAAGCTATGATATTCGTAGGTATTTGTTAGTTTAACTCATTCCGGTAATGTTTGTTTTGAATCAATAATTGTTTTATTCCATGCCCTTACATCTGCAATATTGATAAAATGAAGTACAAAGCTAAAACTTGCTCTATTTACCCCTTTAAAAGTCTAAAAATATTTGATATAGAATGATCAAGTCGACGAAAAACAGTCCCTTTGAGGTTTCCGGAAACTTTGATGCTTTACTGATTAAAAGAGAAATTTAATTTGGATGACTTACTTTGTCTAAGTTGTGTTTTGATGCTTCAATGTTTAAATATTTCAACTTGTTACCTTCGAACGGTTAGGATGCTGATCTTCGTAGAGTTCGTGGGTTCGAAACCTACTGTGGCGTGGATGTTAGCCATTTGGAATCGGCTTTAAGCAGTAAGTCCTCGTGTCACTAGCCCTCTTGTTGCAAAATAGACCATTTCGCTCCGAAAAAACAAAACCCGGTTTCATTAGCCTCCGTTTAGCAACTGTAACTCTCAAAACCAAGCAGCTATTTTTTTATCTTTTCCTTAACGATCGAAGTTTACTGCAACCAGTGTTAGAATTTCCTCTTCTTTGGCAGTAATTCAGTATTAGACACGAAAGAAGTTATTCATGAATACGTCCAAATATAATCTAGAATATGGAGGAAGATTAAATTTCGTATACCATCAATATATCATTATGGTAAAGATCTTACTTTGTTGTGTACAAAACCTACAGCAACAGGGAAGTAATTTTACCTCATTTTGAATGGAAATCAACAGTTTATACTACTCCAGGCTTCTCTAAATCATCATTACAGAAGCACAGCTATATAAGAAACTATCACGTCGCTTGTACACCGAAATAACTTCAAGTTTTTCGAACAAATATATATATAGGGCGTATTTCATTTCTAATACCATCCCTGCTGCTTTGCCAGATCGTAAGCTGAAAAAATTGCTGGTGTCCGAAAGCAATCTATATTTATACAGATTTCCAACAACTTGCAAGCTAGTGGAGTAACTATAAAGTATGGAGAGTACTTTGGATCTGATATGCGTGCCTACCCTCCCTCATCCCTTTGGACAAACTTTCTCATGGTATTTTCCAATTTTTTTTGTGAATGTATTTCTAATTAAAAATAAAATTTCGTTATCGATGTTATTTTCATTTCTCATTCGTTCCATAATGTAAAATCTCTTATTTTAAATTAATTTTACAATTTACACTAAATCACAAATTTGTGATAAAAATCACACTCAGTTTATTTAATTTGCGATTAAGTGAATGTTTCAGTCTATTTAGTATGAATGTTATGTGTTTCCTTTGTGTTTTCTTTGTTAATTCAATTAGATTTTAAATATTCAATTTTTGTAAAATTTTTCCTCAAAATGTTGTTTTTGTTTATGTATCAATTTGTTGAGTTACGATCCCCTCGCCAGATTTCAAACGCCACGCTGCAAGCACGCCAATTTCGCCAAATGTGGTTGAAGCACCAACAAGATCCATGATTAGAAACCGGAGAGTGGGCTAAGAGGAGTTGAAAAATCAAATAGAAATAGTAGTATATAGTTTTAATTTTTTCCGTTCTGTAGTTCCGCATCGAATGATGTAAAAACTAGTTTTTATTTGTCTAAATTTTTCCAGAATCTATGTAGTAGACAAGAACATTAGGTTTCGTTTTCCTGTATATAGTTGTTTTTGTACTCACAAACCATGTTACACTAACAAGTACTAGTATGCGACTCGCGCTCAAGTATTGTTAATAATCCGTAAACGTACTAGTACGTGTCCCTGATACAGTGTTAAAACAACCTGTTGAAGTTTCTGATCTCAGGAATAGTAGACAGTAACCGTCCTTAAAGAATTATTGTGAATTAGATTAATTTTGAAATCTTATTCTAATTTATAATGTAAAATTTTTTTCTTGATGTTCATTTCTACGAGAAAACTAGCCCTCAAAGTAGCGAGCATCGTTTTTTAATGCTTTGAAAAGTGTTCAGATATTGATATTTATAATTAACAATTTTCATGTATAAATTTAAAGTTTGGACTTTGAAATGAAGGTACTCTGAACGGAGTGAGAAGTAAATTTTAACTATAGGGAAAATTTTCCCTGACCATAAACCTTGCTCATTATACTACTATTTAAATATAGGTGTCAGTCTTTGAAATTTCAATACCTTATCACTGAACAGTTAAACCGAACTGCCGAATAGTTAGGACGCTGATATTCGGAACCCGAGTTTGTGGGTTTGAATCCCAATGTGGCATTGGTGGTCGTAGCTGTTCGGAATCGGCTTTAAGCAATCATTGAGTATATCATTGACGGCTTCGCCTACCCCTACTTCAGGACGTCACAGGCAAGTATAACGTATATATGAGATTTTGGTGGCAGATCTTAGACACTAGACAGTGAAGGCTAGGGGAAGAAATTTTCACATGACCTTTGTTTTCTATGTGAAATTGTGCAACCAAGCATTAAATACGAAACTTTGCGTTCGAGCTTGAACCTATATTAGTAAACATCAACAGTGAAACTTTTGGTGAACCGGCAATATTGAGTCAATAGTGAGACTTTCTGTGAACCTGAAATATTGAGACTACAGTGAAACCTTATGTTAAAGTGTGATACGACTCGAGACCAATGAAGCAAGCAGCAAAAACTGTGAGTAACCAATTCTGTTCTCTTGTAACGAACCAACAGTGTTTAGAGTAAAATTTTACTAGGAATGTTAATAATTATATTATAGTAAACTGTGTTGCATTGTGTTTTAGATTAAACGTAGATAATTTAAAACAAATCATAAATTGGTATATAGAAATGTTTCTATAGAATGATTGAAAATAATTTGAAGAGTAGAAATTATTGATTAAGGTGTACTAAAGGATTTGAATTGAGAGTAAAGTGATTTAGAATGTCTAAGAATGATAATTAATTTTAATTAATAATTAATTTTTTTAAGAATGTTTTGAGTAATATTACTGTGAATAATTCAGAATCTTAAAATTGTGTATAAATTTTAATTGTAATGTAATATTAATTGGAATTTAACTGTTCATAAATAAGATTTTTAAATTGTGTGTAAATTAAATTTTTTAAATTGAATATAATTTAGAATTTTGGAATGTGCATAAATTGAAGATTTTAAATTGTGTATAACTGTGTTGGATTTTAAACTGGTTAATAAGATAAGAACGATTGAGTTGAGAAAATTGTTTAATTTTAAGTATATTGTATATTAACATAACTTTAGTCTTAAGAAAACTGTTAGCATATATAAAGAGAATATTGCAAGTACTTATTTTTTGTATTTGTGCATGTGTACTAGGAAAACTCTCATTGTTTATTGGACTTGGTTTTCAAGTGATTATTACTGTGTTATGTTGCAATTTTGGAATTTGGGCTAAACGTTTATTATCGAGTAATGTACTTCACAATACTGAGATGTTTAATTATTCTAGAATTTTGGCAATCAGAAATCGATTAACTTGTTAATTACATAGATTTGTTTGTATCATCTCTTCCAGATTTAAATTTGTTAAGATCCTGTTTGTACTTGATCCTAGGTTTAGTGTAAGTTTACAATCTTAAAGGACTTTGTTCCTTTATAAGTTTTAAAGGTGGGTGCAAACAAGTGTTCATTCTAGATATGTAGAATAGAAATTTGAGTGATTTCGAACACAAGCTCGGATTGAGTGCAATTGTTGCAGGAGTTTATTTACATACAGTTACCTACAAGTTTCCCGGTTTTTAATTCGGGTAAATTCGATAGTGGTCTAGATATTTAGATTTAAAATTTTTATTGGAACTCAAAAGTTACAGCTATCATAATTTTTCATTTAGATTTTTAGAATTATATTAGGGCTTACTGTATCTTATTTACCTCTACTTTCCCCAATTAGTTTACCTCTACTTTCCCCAATTAGTTTACCTCTACTTTCCCCAATTAGTTTACCTCTACTTTCCCCAATTAGTTTACCTCTACTTTCCCCAATTAGTTTACCTCTACTTTCCCCAATTAGTTTACCTCTACTTTCCCCAATTAGTTTACCTCTACTTTCCCCAATTAGTTTACCTCTACTTTCCCCAATTAGTTTACCTCAATTTCTCGCTATTCTATAAATATTAGTTGTATTCCTAATATTTTGTCTTAATTTATATTGAAGAGAGTTGATCTTTCATTAGACTTGTAATACCAAAAAAAGCGTGATCGCGTTGTTCAGTTTTTGTCTAGAAAACCCAGCGTAATTCGAGCGTTGTAGAACACTGATGTGCACTATCGACTGTTTAAGTCACCCGTCCTCAGATTTACTAACGGAAGTACAACACACAGCTCCTCTTTACGTAAATACGCCGAACGATGGCCGATTGGTTAGGGTGCTGGCCTTCGGTACCGGAGTTCGTGGGTTCGAATCCCATAGTGGCATGGATGTTCGTAGCCGTTCGGAATCGGCTTTAAGCTGTAGGTCCCGGTCTCATTAGCCCTCGTGTTGCAAAAAGTAGACCATAGCACTCCAAACCAAACTTTACGTAAATACATTTTACAGTAGGTACATTACCATAATAGTACAATATTGAAGCGTATATGCTTAATAGAATAAAAATAGAATTGCTATCGCGTTACTTAGTATTTATCGGCACACAATAAAAGCGCTACAGCGTTACTTTGGCCTTTTCGTACCCATATAAAGTGCTGTTCGAGAATATTCGACAGTGTTCGGTTAAAGCCCTATGGAACTCAAACGGCTGATACTCTAATTTATGCGTTATACATGGCCTTTTAGGTATTACTATACATTGTTCTTCAGATAGAAAAATTTCCTTCCGATTTTAAAAATATATATTGCTTATTAGTTGCAAACTAAATCACTATACAGTAGTGAGATGGTTGCATAAATATTTAACGTAGTTTTTAAAATTTTGACTAGTAGTTACATTAATTTGTTTAATCCTTCTTTCTCACGGATTTCAGTTTGAGTATTGTTTTCAAAAATATAAGAAATCAGCTTGAAAAGTATTATCACATTTCTCCCAAAAATTAAATAAATTTTTCGAAAGAAAATCCACGCTAAAACTTTTTAAAGATATAATTAGGTTAGTTAATAACGAGGCTTGTTACTACTCTAGAATTAATGAATTTTCTAAATTCTTAACATAAGATAAACTTGAGGAAAATTTAAACTTTTTTAAGTAAGGAGTTGTCAGGTTTGACAGATTTAAATGTTACGTTAGAAGGTAAAGAAACGCTCTCACTGGCAAACTATTATAAATGCGATACTAAATTATATTCTCAATTTTTAAAACTAAAATCTAATTTTCTCGTCTTCGGCTCGGGAGGGGATCTATTTTAAATGGGGACTAACAATAAATTTCCTATCCTGCATTTTCTCTAACTTTCTGAATAGCCGAAAACGAGTAGCAAGTCTCAGATTTAGGTAAATGATTTTATTGAAATTTCTGTCAAATCTGGTGTATTAATTCGGAAATTGAATCAGAAAAGGCAATATGTAACGATAAATATACGAAAAAATGTTTAGAATTCCTGTTTCCCAATTACGATTTCTAAATTTTTAATGGCAAAGCTTATCAAGATGTTGCATTTGTTCGTACTTGTTAAAAAGTTCTTAACAATTATGTTAATTGAGAATGAAAACTATTTTATTCCTGCCCTGCAACCCCAAAAATTATTAAAATGAAGTAAAAATTGAATCTAATCTTCATTTCTAACGAGTCTAAACATGTTTTCGAAATATAACTTGAAAATAAAGTAACAGGTTAAGAACAGTTAACACAAGTGTTGAAACATTTCATTGATTGCAAGGTTAAAATTGAATTGTTCTATTTTATTTTGGTTGTGTTTTGATATTTATACTCATGAAATACTTATACTTATATTTTGAATCTTTAAATTTTCAATATTTAGCTGCGATGTAGAAAAACATTAAAATAGCTTTAAAAGCACTACAATTCAGTATAAACCATTACACTTTTATTTTTCCCTTAACGATCAAAGTGTTCTACAGCTAGTTTCAAAATATATTTCTACCATTTTTGTTTAAGGAATGACCCCCCCCCACACACAGTAACTCACCTACCAATGAATGTGCCAATTTAAAATATTCAGCTGGATACAATTTTAAGTATTGTAATTATCACTGTGGAAAGTATTTTACACTGTACTAGACAAAACCTATCGAAATAATAGAGGAAATTTACCTGGTTATGAAGAAATGACTTTTAATGCTGCTCTAGCTATGAGGAAGGTTCTTTGAAATTCATATGCCACTATATGAACAGAGTGCAACAAGCTATTTAGAGCAAAATCGACACAACCCTTAGGCACCGAAAGGAACTTTCGAAGATGGGAAGTCTATTGCATTACTTGTTGAATACATCATACATGTTTTGTCAGATTCCTAAACGGGGATCAAATGTTAGTGTTTAATGCTGGTTCAAATTATATCGGTAAAATCTAGTGACTAATGTTAATGTTTAAAACTTTCAGGCTATGTGAAGATTTGGTGTCTATCTACCCCTGCACGAGGCATATGGAGCTTTTTTCTTTGCATCTACAAGCTGGGACGGAGCACGCATGCAGACGGATATAAGACTAGAATTTTAAACCTATGTTGGTATTAATGCTCCTAGTTTTATCTCAACTAAAGTTAAAAAACAAATCTGGTTAAAATTGGTAGGTATTTAATTGCCGAAAGTTATTTTGAATTGAAATCCATTCGAAATCATTGACAAAATAATTTTTAGTTAATTTTCAATTGGATAACGATTGTTATAAGTGTGTATTTCTTTAAACATTTAACAAATTTCTTAATATCTGCAACTATAGGTCTTGTTCACCAATGAGGAAAATAGATTGATTTTAGATAAAGTGCTTGGGGAAACGAGGTTCTAGTAAGGAAAAGCATTCTATATTGTCATCTAAAAAGAAAATAAGCTTAACTTCCCTGCAGATTACGAGAATAAAAGGTGTTAGCTTCAGAAAAAGGTATTTATTACTTTGTTTAGGGCTAGTTAAAAGATTGTTATACTTTATGAAATTAATGTTACTATTGCAAAAACGTTATTTCTTTTGTACAAGTCTAAAAACTTCGTTTACCTACTGATCCTTCCAGGATGCAGATGGAGAGTATTTTTGGCTGGCGTTGCACGGAGCGGAAAGAATATTACTTGCGTCCAGAGAAAATGGCTTTGGAATATGGAAACTGGTAGTACCTTAAAAATATTTTTACTGAAAACATTTAGTAAGATTAAATCTAGACGCAAGAAAATTACTGATATTAGTTGTCATATACTTTAGTTAGTTTATAATGAATCGTTTTTCTTTTTTAAAGAGATCGACTTGCATAGTATTGACATTAAAAGCATAACTAATAAATTTTAATAAATGACAACTAACCGGATTTTACATTAATCTTGTCCTATACCATTGCACACTCTTCATAAGAGACTATTTTATTAACATAATTCATAATAGTTCTTTCTTTTATACGTTGTTTGTTTCTGTTCTAATTTGTATATCTACAGATGGCATCACCCTGCAACTGTTTTTGTAGTATTCGATTCTAGAAAACTATGGCTGTCAGTTCGGTGTTCGGGGTGTTTTCAATTTTATTCATTTAACCTCTATTTTATTCATATCTATCTGTAAAACATGTATTGAAAACCTGAAATAATACTTAATTCATTTTGTGTACTGTGAATTCAGCGTGATGTGTTGCATAATTAAAGGAAAGTTGTGTTCGACAAAAGACTTCTGTTTTCATCCATATTTCGAATTCTAAGGATCCTTCATAGTAAATCATACAAGGATAAAAGAAGGTAAACAATTATCCTATTCAATGGTTGGTTATCATTACTCAGACATTCAAGTTAATTGACTTAAAACTAACATTAAAGATTCGTGTTAATTTAAAGTAAAATTCCTTCTATTCATTACAACCATCCACCTGTTATCGGGCTAACAGCCTATCATCACATGTTAACTATTTAGATGACATTTTGGCTTCAGTAAACAATATATATTAAATTTCAATGGTCGCATTTGACTACTTTTTTAGATTTTTATTTACATTGTACAAGCAGCCTAACATTGTAGTTTAAACATTGTAGTTTGAATATTTGTTAGATTCTAATTTGTACATTCTCAAATCAAATCTACAAATCTTGGCTTTGGATACTAAGTATATAATTAAACAAATTCTGAACAGAAGAAAAACTTGTGTAATAATTTTTTACACAAGGAGTTGCCGGGTTTGACAGTTAGATTTAAATGTTACATTAGCAGGTAAAGAAACATTCTCTCTGGAAAACTATTCGCGTAAATGGAATACTAAATCATACTAAAATTTTTATAATTAAAATCTTTTCGTTTTCGGCTGGGGAGGGGGTCTACTTTAAATGGGTACTAATGATGATTAATTTACTATCCTGTTTTTTCTCTAACTTTCTGAATAGCCGAAAACGAGTAGCAAGGCTTAGATTTAGATAAATGATTTTATTGAAGTTTCTGTCAAACCTGGTTTATTAATACAGAAATTGAAACAGAAATGGCAATATGTAACGACAAATATACGGAAAGATGTTTAGAATTCCGGTTTCCCAATTACGATTTCTAAATTTTTAATGGCAAAGCTTAACAAGATATTATATTCGTTCGTACTTAAAAAGAATCTCTTAAGAATTCGTTTTGTTAATTGAGAACCATTTTATTCCTTATCCTACAGCCTCAAGAATTATTAAAAAGTAAAAAACAAATTCTATTTCCTGCTAACGAGTGTATACATGTTTTCGAAATATAACGTGCAAATAAAGCAACAGACATTAAAGAATAGTTAACATCAGTTGTGAGAAGTTTCACTGATTGCGAGATTAAAGTTGCATTGTTCTATTTTATATTGGCTGTATTGATATTTCTACTTAAATTTTCAATATTTAGCTGCGATGAAGCAAAACGATACAATATCTCTAAAACCAAGCAATTAAATATAAAACAATTAAATTTGTGTTTTCCTTAAGGATCAAAGTGTTCTAAGTATTAAAACGAGCTTATTAGTTTCTGACCGTAGAGATGGTAGATTGTAACTGCCGGTAGAGATTTTCGGAGAATTACTTTATTTTAACTTTAGAATCTTAAAAATATATTATAAAGCTAATATTTTTCTTGGAATTTATTTCTACAACAAACTTTAAGGCATTGAAGATGTCAGCAGCATTTTTTAATGAAAGTATTCATAGAAACCTGAAAAATATTAAAGAATTTCATGAATTTATAGTTTTAGCATTGAAATAGTGTTATTTAACGGAGGGATTGGTCTAATATCTGCAATTCCAGGTCTTGTTCACCACTGAGGAAAATAGATTGATTTCAGAGAAAGTGCTCGGGGAACAAGATTTAATATAAAGGAAGTTAAGGAAAAGCATACTAGTCTATCATCTAAATTGAAATATCTTAACTTCTCTGCCGATTACGAGAATAAAAGATGTTAGTTTAAGAAAAAGGTAACTATTACCGTATGTTTTAAGGTTAGTTAAAAGATTGTTGTACTTGATGAAATATTTGTTACTATTGCAAAAACGTTATTTTGTACAAGTCCAAAAACTTTGTTTACCTACTGATGAAGGTTATTTTGCAGATGGGGGTTATTTTACCGTATATGCGGTTTGGGGCTAGATCTGCAAAGCATGGCCTGCACGGAGGAGGAAAATATTTTACTTTTGTCCAGAGAAGTAAATGGCGTTGGAATATGGAAACTGGTAGTATCTTAGAAATATTTTACTGAAAACAATTGGGGAGAATGATTTAGAGTAAAAAAGATTACTGAGATTAGTTGTCATAGACTTTAGTTTATAATGAGAATCTTTGATTTATAAAGAGATCGACTTGCACAGCTTTGCCATTTAAAAAAAAAAAAAATTGACAACTAACTGGATTTTCCATTAGTCTTGTTCTTTTCCATTGTTTCAGTCTTCATAAAAGATTTGTTGTTATTTAATTCTTAATAGTTGTTTCTTTTATTCTTGTCTGTTGTTTCTCTTCTAATTGTTTGTGTTTCAACAGATAGCATCACCCTGCAACGGCTTTTATTGTATAAGAGGCGAGAAAATTCTGGCTGTTAGTTCGGTATTCGGAGTGTTTTTTTTAAATTTTTATCCATTTAAACCTATTTTTTCACATTAGTCTGGAAAACATGTTTTGAGAACCTAAACTAATTAATTCATTTTGTGTACTGTGAATTCATCGTGATGTGTTGCATAATTAAAGGAAAGTTGTGTTAGACAAGACTTCTGTTTTCATATTTCGGTTTCTACGGATCATTAATAGCAAATAACAAGGCTAAAAAGAAGTTAAACAATTATCTTAAATTGTTCTTTATCATTACTGCTGCACATTTCAGTTAATTGACTTAAAACCAAAATTCGATTTTCATGTTTGTTGAAAGTAAAATTACTTCTATTCATTATAATAATACATCTCTTAACAGGTTAATCGGCGATTAAACACAGCGGGACTATTTTGATGACAATTTTAGCTTCAGTAAACAAAATATTTCGATGGTTTACATTTGACTACTTTTTTAGATTTTAATTTACATATATAAATTCCCCAACATTGTAGTTAATGATAACAATTCGATTTAATTTGTACTCTCAAATCAGATATACTTATCTTGGCTTTTTAATCCTAAGTACATAATGAATTTGTTAAATTTAGTCTTTCCTCTGTTCAGAATTTTCTAATTACGGAGTTGTCAGGTTTGACAGTTAGATTTAAATATTACATTAGCAAGTAGAAAAACAGGCTCTTTAGCAGACTATTCGCATAAATGCGATACTAAATTATCAAAATTTTTAAGACTAAAATCTAATTTTCTCGTTTTCGGCTCGGGAGGGGATCTATTTTAAATGGGGACTAACGATAAATTTACTATCCTGCATTTTCTCTAACTTTCTGAATAGCCAAAAACGAGTAGCAAGGCTCAGATTTAGGTAAATGATTTTATTGAAATTTCTGTCAAATCTGGTGTATTAATACAGAAATTGAAACAGAAAGGCAATCTGTAACGATAAATATACGGAAAATTGTTTATTCCTGTTTCCCTATTACGATTTCTGAATTCTTAATGGCAAAGCTTAAAAAGATATTACATTCGTTCGTACTTGTAAAAAAGAAACTCTTAAAAATTCGTTATGTTAATTGAGAATGAGAACTATTTTATCCCTG
Organism: Pardosa pseudoannulata; assembly: GCA_032207245.1. NCBI lineage: Eukaryota > Metazoa > Arthropoda > Arachnida > Araneae > Lycosidae > Pardosa > Pardosa pseudoannulata. The sequence goes on along the minus strand of CM063500.1, from coordinate 118,290,288 downwards.
CCTTGAAACCTTCAAAATTATGAAATGAAGTAAAAAAATTAAATCTAAACTTGACTTCTAACGAGTCTAGACATGTTTTCGAAATGCAACTTGCAAATAAAGTAACAGGTTAAGAAAAGTTAACATCAATTTTGAAACATTTCTTTGATTGCAAGGTTAAAGTTGAATTGTTCTATTTTTTTATGGTTGTCTTGATATTTATACTTGTGACTATATTGTATCTTTAAATTTTCAATATTTAGATGCGATGTAGCAAAACATTACAATAGCTTTAAAAACCATACAATTCAGTATAAAACCATTACACTTTTTACGTTTTCCTTAACGATCAAAGTATTCTACAGCTAGTTTACAAAATATATTTCTACCTTTTCTGTTTAAGGAGTGACCCCCCCCCCCCCACACAAAGCCACTCACCCACCCATGAAAGTGCCAATTTAAAATATTCAACTGGATACAATTTTAAATATTGTAATTATTACTGTGGAAAGTATTTTACTCTGTAATAGACGAAACCTATCGAAATAATATAAATTTACCTGGTTATGAATGAAATGACTTTTTAAACTGCTCTAGTTACGAGGAAGGTTCTTTGAAATTGCATGCCAGTATGTGAACACAGTGCAACAAGCTATTTAGAGCAAAATCGACACATCCTTTAGGCACCGGAACAGACTTTGGAAGATGGGAAATCTATTGCATTACTTGAATATATCATACATGTTATGTCATATTCTTAAACGAGTATCAACTGTTCCCGATTTTAGTATATCGGTAAAATGTAGTGACTAATGTAAACGTTTAAATTTTTTAGATTTTGTGAAAATTTTGGTGTGTCTACCCCTCTACGAGACATATGGAGCTTTTTTTCTTTATCTACAAGCTGGGACGGAGCATGCATACAGACGGATATATTTATGACTGTAGAATTTTTAAGCTGATGTTGGTATTAATGCTCCTAGTCTTATCTCAACTAAGGTTAAAATATATCTGGTTAAAATTTGTAGGTAATTTGACAAAAAAGGTATTTGAATTGAAATTCCTTTGAAATCGCTGACAAAATAAATTTTAATTTTCAAATAGATAACGATTGTTTCAAGTGTGTTTTCTTCAAAGGTTTAACAAATTTCTAATATCTGAAAATTACAGGTTTTGTTCGCCACTGAGGAAAATAAATTGATTACAGAGAAAGTGATCGAGAAAAAAGATTCTGATAAGGAAAATCATTCTAGATTGTCATCCAAAAAATGGCTTTACTTCTCTGCCGATTAAGAGAAAAAACGTTGCTAGTTTCAGAGAAAGGTAACTATTACCGTATGTTTAAGGGCCTAGTTAAAAGATTATTATGCTTGATGAAATATTTGTTACTACTGCAAAAAACGTTATATTTCTTTTGTACAAATCCAAAAACTTTGTTTCCCTACTGATCCTTCTAGAATGCAGATGGAGAGATTATTTGGCTTTATTAACAAGTTCGGGTCTAGATCTACAAAGCATGGCGTGCACAGAGGCGGAAGACGTTTTACTTGCTTTCAGAGAAGTAAATGACGTTGGAATATGGAAACTGGTAGTATCTTAGAAATATTTTATTAAACATTTAGTGAGAACGTATAGACGGAAACTGTTTACAGAGATTAGTTGTCAAAGACTCCAGTGAGTTTGCGATTCTTTTTTCATTTATATAGATTGACTTTCAAAGAACTGCTATTTAAAAGAATCTTTAATAAATGACAACTAGGAGGATTTTACACTAGTCTTGTCCTTTAATACTGTTCAGTCTTCACAAGACATGTTATTTTAATTTTTAAATACTATATAATAGTTTCTTTTGTTCTTCATTTTCTGTTTCTGTTCAATTTTTTTTTATAATTCAACAGATGCCATCAACCTGGAACGGCTTTTATTGTATAAGAGGCGAGAAAAATGTCTGTTAGTTCGGTATTCGGGGTGTTTTTAATTCTATCCATTTATCTTTTTTTTTCATATTCATCTTAAAAACATGTGTTGAAAACCTAAACTTATTCTTAATTTTGTGTACTGTGAATTCAGCGTGATGTGTTGCATAATTAAAGGAAAGTTGTGTTCGACAAGACTTCTGTTTTCATCCATATTTCGGTTTCTACAGATTCTTCACAGCAAATTACAAGGATTGAAAGAAGGTAAACAATTATCCTATTCAATGGTTGGTTATCATTACTCAGACATTCAAGTTAATTGACTGAAAACTAACATTAAAGATTCAAGTTAATTTAAAGTAAAATTCCTTCTATTCATTACAACCATCCACCTGTTATCAATCTAACCGCCGATCGTCACATCTTAACTATTTCGATGACATTTTGGCTTAAGTAAACAATATATATTAAATTTCAATGGTCGCATTAGACTACTTTTTTAGATTTTTATTTACATTGTACAAGCAGCCTAACATTGTAGTTTAGAGTATTTGTTAGATTCTAATTTGTACATTCTCAAATCAAATCTACAAATCTTGGCTTTGGATACTAAGTATATAATTAAATCAAATTCTGAACAGAAGAAAAACTTGTGTAATAATTTTTTACACAAGGAGTTGCCGGGTTTGACAGTTAGATTTAAATGTTACATTAGCAGGTAAAGAAACATTCTCTCTGGAAAACTATGCGCGTAAATGGAATACTAAATCAAACTAAAATTTTTAAAACTAAAATCTAGTTTTCTCGTTTTCGGCTCGGGAGGGGATCTATTTTAAATGGGGACTAACTATAAATTTACTATCCTGTTTTTTCTCTAACTTTCTGAATAGCCGAAAACGAGTAGCAAGGCAACGAGTAGCATTTAGATAAATGATTCTATTGAAGTTTCTGTCAAACCTGGTTTTATTCATACAGAAATTGAAACAGAAATTGAGATATGTAACGACAAATATACGGAAAGGTGTTTTAATTATTTAGCTTTATATCCTGGTTTATGGCTAGATCTGCAAAGCATGGCTTGCACGGAGCGGAAAGAATATTACTTGCGTCCAAGAAAATGGCTTTGGAATATGGAAACTGGTAGTACCTTAAAAAATATTTTACTGAAAACATTTAGTAAGATTAATCTAGACGCAAGAAAATTACTGATATTAGTTGTCATATACTTTAGTTAGTTTATAATGAATCGTTTTTCTTTTTTAAAGAGATCGACTTGCCACAGTATTGACATTAAAAGCATAACTAATAAATTTTAATAAATGACAACTAACCGGATTTTACATTAATCTTGTCCCTATACCATTGTTCACTCTTCACAAGAGACTATTTTATTAACATAATTCATAATAGTTCTTTCTTTTATACGTTGTTTGTTTCTGTTCTAATTGTTTGTATATCTACAGATGGTATTACCCTGCAACTGTTTTTATAGTATTCGAGGCTAGAAAACTATGGCTGTCAGTTCGGTGTTCGGGGGTTTTTCAATTTTATTCATTTAACCTCTATTTTATTCATATCTATCTGTAAAACATGTATTGAAAACCTGAAATAATACTTAATTCATTTTGTGTACTGTGAATTCAGCGTGATGTGTTGCATAATTAAAGGAAAGTTGTGTTAGACAAAAGACTTCTGTTTTCATCCATATTTCGAATTCTAAGGATCCTTCATAGTAAATCATAAGGATAAAAGAAGGTAAACAATTATCCTATTCAATGGTTGGTTATCATTACTCGTAGACATTCAAGTTAATTGACTTAAAACTAACATTAAAGATTCGTGTTAATTTAAAGTAAAATTCCTTCTATTCATTACAACCATCCGCCTGTTATCAGGCTAATCGCCGACCATCACATTTTAACTATTTAGATGAAATTGTGGCTTCAGTAAACAATATATTTAAAATTTCGATGGTCACATTTACTACATTTTTAGGTTTTTATTTACATTGCGTAAGCAGCCTAACATTGTAGTTTAAAACATTGTAGTTTCGAATATTTGTTAGATTCTAATTTGTACATCCTCAAATCACATCTACAGATCTTGGCTTTGGATATTAAGTATATAATTAAAAAAATTCTGAACAGAAGAAAAACTAGAGTAATAATTTTTTACACAAGGAGTTGCCGGGTTTGACAGTTAGATTTAAATGTTACATTAGCAGCTAAACATTCTCTCTGGAAAACTATTCGCGTAAATGTGGAATACTAAATCATACTTAAAAATTTTAAAAACTAAAATCTAGTTTTCTCGTTTTCCGGCTCGGGAAGGGGATCTATTTTTAAATTTGGACTAACTATAAATTTACTATCCTGTTTTTTCTCTAACTTTCTGAATAGCCGAAAACGAGTAGCAAGGCAACGAGTAGCATTTAGATAAATGATTTTATTGAAGTTTCTGTCAAACCTGGTTTATTAATATACAGAAATTGAAACAGAAATTGAGATATGTAACGACAAATATACGGAAAGGTGTTTTAATTATTTAGCTTTATATCCTGGTTTATGGCTAGATCTGCAAAGCATGGCATGCACGGAGCGAAAGAATATTACTTGCGTCCAGAGAAAATGGCTTTGGAATATGGAAACTGGTAGTACCTTAAAAATATTTTACTGAAAACATTTAGTAAGATTAAACAGACGCAAGAAATTACTGATATTAGTTGTCATATACTTTAGTTAGTTTATAATGAATCGTTTTTCTTTTTTAAAGAAGATCGACTTGCACAGTATTGACATTAAAAGCATAACTAATAAATTTTAATAAATGACAACTAACAGGATTTTACATTAATCTTGTCCTATACATTGTACACTCTTCACAAGAGACTATTTTATTAACATAATTCAAAATAGTTCTTTCTTTTATACGTATGTTTGTTTCTGTTCTAACTTTGTATATCTACAGATGGCATCACCCTGCAACTGTTTTTAATAGTATTTCGAGGCTAGAAAACTATGGGCTGTCAGTTCGGTGTTCGGGGTGTTTTTCAATTTTATTCATTAACCTCTATTTTATTCATATCTAATCTGGAAAACATGTATTGAAAACCTGAAATAATACTTAATTCATTTTGTGTACTGTGAATTCAGCGTGATGTGTTGCATAATTAAAGGAAAGTTGTGTTAGACAAAAGACTTCTGTTTTCATCCATATTTCGAATTCTAAGGATCCTTCATAGTAAATCATAAGGATAAAAGGAAGGTAAACAATTATCCTATTCAATGGTTGGTTATCATTACTCGTAGACATTCAAGTTAATTGACTTAAAACTAACATTAAAGATTCGTGTTAATTTAAAGTAAAATTCCTTCTATTCATTACAACCATCCGCCTGTTATCAGGCTAATCGCCGACCATCACATTTTAACTATTTAGATGAAATTGTGGCTTCAGTAAACAATATATTTAAAATTTCGATGGTCACATTTACTACATTTTTAGGTTTTTATTTACATTGCGTAAGCAGCCTAACATTGTAGTTTAAACATTGTAGTTTAGAATATTTGTTAAATTCTAATTTGTACATCCTCAAATCACATCTACAGATCTTGGCTTTGGATATTCAGTATATAATTAAAAAAAATTGTCTGAACAGAAGAAAAACTTGAGTAATAATTTTTTTACACAAGGAGTTGCCGGGTTTGACAGTTAGATTTAAATGTTACATTAGCAGGTAAAGAGACATTCTCTCTGGGAAACTATGCGCGTAAATGTGGAATACTAAATCATGCTAAAATTTTTAAAACTAAAATCTAGTTTTCTCGTTTTCGGCTCGGGAGGGGATCTATTTTAAATGGGGACTAACTATAAATTTACTATCCTGTTTTTTCTCTAACATTCTAAATAACCAAAAACGAGTAGCAAGGATCGGATTTAGGTAAATGATTTTATTGAAGTTTCTGTCAAACCTGATATATTAATATAGAAATTGAAACAGAAAAGGCAATATGTAACGACAAATATACGGAAAGATGTTTAGAATTCCGGTTTCCCAATTACGATTTCTAAAATTTTTATGCCAAAGCATAACAAGATATTACATACGTTCGTACTTGTTAAAATGAATCTCTTAAGAATTCGTTATGTTAATTGAGAACAATTTTATTCCTTATCCTACAGCCTCAAGAATTATTAAAAAGTAAAAAAAAATTCTATTTCCTTCTAACGACACTATACACGTTTTCTAAATATAACGTGCAAAATAAAGCAACAGACATTAAAGAATAGTTAACATCAATTGTGAGAAATTTCCCTGATTGCAAGATTAAAGTTGCATTGTTCTATTTTATATTGGTTGTATTGATATTTCTACTTAAATTTTCAATATTTAGCTGCTGCGATGTAGCAAAACAATATAATGAGGCTTTAAAATCAAGCAATTAAATATAAAACAATTAAACTTGTGTTTTCCTTAAGGATCAAAGTGTTCTAAAGTATTAAAACGAGCTTATTAGTTTCTGACCGTAGAGATGGTAGATTGTAACTGCCGGTAGAGATTTTCGGAGAATTACTTTATTTTAACTTTAGAATCTTAAAAAATATATTATAAAAGCTAATATTTTTCTTGGAATTTATTTCTACAACAAACTTTAAGGCATTGAAGATGTCAGCAGCATTTTTTAATGAAAGTATTCATAGAAACCTGAAAAATATTAAAGAATTTCATGAATTTATAGTTTTTAGCATTGAAATAGTGTTATTTAACGGAGGGATTGGTCTAATATCTGCAATTCCAGGTCTTGTTCACCACTGAGGAAAATAGATTGATTTCAGAGAAAGTGCTCGGGGAACAAGATTAATATAAAGGAAGTTAAGGAAAAGCATACTAGTCTATCATCTAAATTGAAATATCTTAACTTCTCTGCCGATTACGAGAATAAAAGATGTTAGTTTAAGAAAAAGGTAACTATTACCGTATGTTTTAGGGCTAGTTAAAAGATTGTTGTACTTGATGAAATATTTGTTACTATTGCAAAAACGTTATTTTGTACAAGTCCATAAACTTTGTTTACCTACTGATGAAGGTTATTTTGCAGATGGAGGTTATTTTGACGTATATGCGGTTTGGGGCTAGATCTGCAAAGCATGGCCTGCACGGAGGAGGAAAATATTTTACTTTTGTCCAGAGAAGTAAATGGCGTTGGAATATGGAAACTGGTAGTATCTTAGAAATATTTTACTGAAAACAATTGGGGAGAATGATTTAGAGTAAAAAAGATTACTGAGATTAGTTGTCATAGACTTTAGTTTATAATGAGAATCTTTGATTTATAAAGATCGACTTGCACAGCTTTGCCATTTAAAAAAAAAAAAAAAAAAAAAAAAAAAATTGACAACTAACTGGATTTTCCATTAGTCTTGTTCTTTTCCATTGTTCAGTCTTCATAAAAGATTTGTTGTTATTTAATTCTTAATAGTTGTTTCTTTTATTCTTTTCTGTCTGTTTCTCTTCTAATTGTTTGTATTTCAACAGATAGCATCACCCTGCAACGGCTTTTATTGTATAAGAGGCGAGAAAATTCTGGCTGTTAGTTCGGTATTCGGAGTGTTTTTTTTAATTTTATCCATTTAACCTATTTTATTCACATTAGTGTGGAAAACATGTTTTGAGAACCTGAACTAATTAATTCATTTTGTGTACTGTGAATTCATCGTGATGTGTTGCATAATTAAAGGAAAGTTGTGTTAGACAAGACTTCTGTTTTCATATTTCGGTTTCTACGGATCATTAATAGCAAATAACAAGGCTAAAAAGAAGTTAAACAATTATCTTAAATTGTTCTTTATCATTACTGCTGCACATTTCAGTTAATTGACTTAAAACCAAAATTCGATTTTCATGTTTGTTGAAAGTAAAATTACTTCTATTCATTATAATAATACATCTCTTAACAGGTTAATCGGCGATTAAACACAGCGGGACTATTTTGATGACATTTTAGCTTCAGTAAACAAAATATTTTTCGATGGTTACATTTGACTACTTTTTTAGATTTTAATTTACATATATAAATTCCCCAACATTGTAGTTAATGATAACAACTTCGAATTTTAATTTGATACCGTTTTTTTTTTTCACTCGGTTGGTCTTTATTTCTCTCTGGATATTTTGGTACTGGTCTGTACTCTCAAATCAGATATACTTATCTTGGCTTTTTATCCTAAGTACATAATGAATTTGTTAAATTTAGTCTTTCCTCTGTTCAGAATTTTCTAATTACGGAGTTGTCAGGTTTGACAGTTAGATTTAAATATTACATTAGCAAGTAGAAAAACAGGCTCTTTAGCAGACTATTCGCATAAATGCGATACTAAATTATCAAAATTTTTAAGACTAAAATCTAATTTTCTCGTTTTCGGCTCGGGAGGGGATCTATTTTAAATGGGGACTAACGATAAATTTACTATCCTGCATTTTCTCTAACTTTCTGAATAGCCAAAAACGAGTAGCAAGGCTCAGATTTAGGTAAATGATTTTATTGAAATTTCTGTCAAATCTGGTATATTAATACAGAAATTGAAACAGAAAGGCAATCTGTAACGATAAATATACGGAAAATTGTTTATTCCTGTTTCCCTATTACGATTTCTGAATTCTTAATGGCAAAGCTTAAAAAGATATTACATTCGTTCGTACTTGTAAAAAAGAAACTCTTAAAAATTCGTTATGTTAATTGAGAATGAGAACTATTTTATCCCTGCCTTGAAACCTTCAAAATTATGAAATGAAGTAAAAAAATTAAATCTAAACTTAACTTCTAACGAGTCTAGACATGTTTTCGAAATGCAACTTGCAAATAAAGTAACAGGTTAAGAAAAGTTAACATCAATTTTGAAACATTTCTTTGATTGCAAGGTTAAAGTTGAATTGTTCTATTTTATTAGGTTGTGTTTTGATATTTATAATTGTGACTATTTTGTATCTTTAAATTTTCAATATTTAGATGCGATGTAGCAAAACATTACAATAGCTTTAAAAACCATACAATTCAGTATAAAACCATTACACTTTTACGTTTTCCTTAACGATCAAAGTATTCTACAGCTAGTTTCAAAATATATTTCTACCTTTTCTGTTTAAGGAGTGACCCCCCCCCCCAACCCACAAAGCCACTCACCCACCCATGAATGTGCCAATTTAAAATATTCAACTAGATACAATTTTAAATATTGTAATTATTACTGTGGAAAGTATTTTACTCTGTAATAGACGAAACCTATCGAAATAATATAAATTTACCTGGTTATGAATGAAATGACTTTTTAAACTGCTCTAGTTACGAGGAAGGTTCTTTGAAATTGCATGCCAGTATGTGAACACAGTGCAACAAGCTATTTAGAGCAAAATCGACACATCCTTTAGGCACCGGAACAGACTTTGGAAGATGGGAAATCTATTGCATTACTTGAATATATCATACATGTTATGTCAGATTCTTAAACGAGTATCAACTGTTACCGATTTTAGTATATCGGTAAAATGTAGTGACTAATGTAAACGTTTAAATTTTTTAGATTTTGTGAAAATTTGGTGTGTCTACCCCTCTACGAGACATATGGAGCTTTTTTTCTTTATCTACAAGCTGGGACGGAGCATGCATACAGACGGATATATTTATGACTCTAGAATTTTAAGCTGATGTTGGTATTAATGCTCCTAGTCTTATCTCAACTAAGGTTAAAATATATCTGGTTAAAATTTGTAGGTGATTGACAAAAAAGGTATTTTGAATTGAAATTCCTTTGAAATCTCTGACAAAATAAATTTTAATTTTCAAATAGATAACGATTGTTTCAAGTGTGTTTCTTCAAAGGTTTAACAAATTTCTTAATATCTGAAAATTACAGGTTTTGTTCGCCTCTGAGGAAAATAAATTGATTACAGAGAAAGTGATCGAGAAACAAGATTCTGATAAGGAAAATCATTCTAGATTGTCATCCAAAAAATGGCTTTACTTCTCTGCCGATTAAGAGAATAAACGTTGCTAGTTTCAGAGAAAGGTAACTATTACCGTATGTTTAAGGGCTAGTTAAAAGATTATTATGCTTGATGAAATATTTGTTACTACTGCAAAAAACGTTATATTTCTTTTGTACAAATCCAAAAACTTTGTTTACCTACTGATCCTTCTAGAATGCAGATGGAGAGTATTTTTGGCTTTATTAACAAGTTCGGGTCTAGATCTACAAAGCATGGCGTGCACAGAGGCGGAAGACGTTTTACTTGCTTTCAGAGAAGTAAATGACGTTGGAATATGGAAACTGGTAGTATCTTAGAAATATTTTATTAAACATTTAGTGAGAACGTATAGACGGAAACTGTTTACAGAGATTAGTTGTCAAAGACTCCAGTGAGTTTGCGATTCTTTTTTCATTTATATAGATTGACTTTCAAAGAACTGCTATTTAAAAGAATCTTTAATAAATGACAACTAGGAGGATTTTACACTAGTCTTGTCCTTTAATACTGTTCAGTCTTCACAAGACATGTTATTTTAATTTTTAAATACTATATAATAGTTTCTTTTGTTCTTCATTTTCTGTTTCTGTTCAATTTTTTTTTATAATTCAACAGATGCCATCAACCTGGAACGGCTTTTATTGTATAAGAGGCGAGAAAAATGTCTGTTAGTTCGGTATTCGGGGTGTTTTTAATTCTATCCATTTATCTTTTTTTTTCATATTCATCTTAAAAACATGTGTTGAAAACCTAAACTTATTCTTAATTTTGTGTACTGTGAATTCAGCGTGATGTGTTGCATAATTAAAGGAAAGTTGTGTTCGACGAGACTTCTGTTTTCATCCATATTTCGGTTTCTACAGATTCTTCACAGCAAATTACAAGGATTGAAAGAAGGTAAACAATTATCCTATTCAATGGTTGGTTATCATTACTCAGACATTTCAAGTTAATTGATTTAAAACTAACATTAAAGATTCGTGTTAATTTAAAGTAAAATTCCTTCTATTCATTACAACCATCCATCTGTTATCAGGCTAACCGCCGATCGTCACATCTTAACTATTTCGATGACATTTTGGCTTAAGTAAACAATATATTAAATTTCAATATTCACATTTGACTACATTTTAGATATTTATTTACATTGTACAAGCAGCCTAACATTGTAGTTTAGAGTATTTGTTAGATTCTAATTTGTACATCCTCAAATCAAATCTACAAATCTTGGCTTTGGATATTAAGTATATAATTAAATCAAATTCTGAACAGAAGAAAAACTTGTGTAATAATTTTTTACACAAGGAGTTGCCGGGTTTGACAGTTAGATTTAAATGTTACATTAGCAGGGAAAGAAACATTCTCTCTGGAAAACTATGCGCGTAAAAGGAATACTAAATCAAACTAAAATTTTTAAAACTAAAATCTAGTTTTCTCGTTTTCGGCTCGGGAGGGGATCTATTTTAAATGGGGACTAACTATAAATTTACTATCCTGTTTTTTCTCTAACTTTCTGAATAGCCGAAAACGAGTAGCAAGGCAACGAGTAGCATTTAGATAAATGATTCTATTGAAGTTTCTGTCAAACCTGGTTTATTCATACAGAAATTGAAACAGAAATTGAGATATGTAACGACAAATATACGGAAAGGTGTTTTTAATTATTTAGCTTTATATCCTGGTTTATGGCTAGATCTGCAAAGCATGGCTTGCACGGAGCGGAAAGAATATTACTTGCGTCCAGAGAAAATGGCTTTGGAATATGGAAACTGGTAGTACCTTAAAAATATTTTACTGAAAACATTTAGTACGATTAATCTAGACGCAAGAAAATTACTGATATTAGTTGTCTTATACTTTAGTTAGTTTATAATGAATCGTTTTTTCTTTTTTAAAGAGATCGACTTGCACAGTATTGACATTAAAAGCATAACTAATAAATTTTAATAAATGACAACTAACCGGATTTTACATTAATCTTGTCCTATACCATTGTACACTCTTCTTCACAAGAGACTATTTTATTAACATAATTCATAATAGTTCTTTCTTTTATACGTTGTTTATTTCTGTTCTAATTGTTTGTATATCTACAGATGGCATCACCCTGCAACTGTTTTTAATAGTATTCGAGGCTAGAAAACTATGGCTGTCAGTTCGGTGTTCGGGGTGTTTTCAATTTTATCCATTTAACCTCTATTTTATTCATATCTACCTGGGAAAACATGTATTGAAAACCTGAAATAATAATTCATCTTGTGTACTGTGAATTCAGCGTGATGTGTTGCATAAAGGAAAGTTGTGTTAGACAAAAGACTTCTGTTTTCATCCATATTTCGAATTCTAAGGATCCTTCATAGTAAATCATAAGGATAAAAGGAAGGTAAACAATTATCCTATTCAATGGTTGGTTATCATTACTCCTAGGCATTTCAGTTAATTGACTTAAAAACTAACATTAAAGATTCGTGTTAATTTAAAGTAAAATTCCTTCTATTCATTACAACCATCCACCTGTTATCAGGCTAATCGCCGACCATCACATTTTAACTATTTTAGATGAAATTGTGGCTTCAGTAAACAATATATTTAAAATTTCGATGGTCACATTTACTACATTTTTAGGTTTTTATTTACATTGTGTAAGCAGCCTAACATTGTAGTTTAAACATTGTAGTTTAGAATATTTGTTAGATTCTAATTTGTACATCCTCAAATCACATCTACAGATCTTGGCTTTGGATATTCAGTATATAATTAAAAAAATTCTGAACAGAAGAAAAACTTGAGTAATAATTTTTTTACACAAGGAGTTGCCGGGTTTGACAGTTAGATTTAAAATGTTACATTAGCAGGTAAAGAAACATTCTCTCTGGAAAACTATGCGCGTAAATGTGGAATACTAAATCATACTTAAAAATTTTTAAAACTAAAATCTAGTTTTCTCGTTTTCGGCTCGGGAGGGGATCTATTTTAAATTTGGACTAACTATAAATTTACTATCCTGTTTTTTCTCTAACTTTCTGAATAGCCGAAAACGAGTAGCAAGGCAACGAGTAGCATTTAGATAAATGATTCTATTGAAGTTTCTGTCAAACCTGTTTATTCATACAGAAATTGAAACAGAAATTGAGATATGTAACGACAAATATACGGAAAAGGTGTTTTAATTATTTAGCTTTATATCCTGGTTTATGGCTAGATCTGCAAAGCATGGCTTGCACGGAGCGGAAAGAATATTACTTGCGTCCAGAGAAAATGGCTTTGGAATATGAAACTGGTAGTACCTTAAAAATATTTTACTGAAAACATTTAGTAAGATTAATCTAGACGCAAGAAAATTACTGATATTAGTTGTCATATACTTTAGTTAGTTTATAATGAAATCGTTTTTCTTTTTTAAAGAGATCGACTTGCACAGTATTGACATTAAAAGCATAACTAATAAATTTTAATAAATGACAACTAACAGGATTTTACATTAATCTTGTCCTATACCATTGTACACTCTTCACAAGAGACTATTTTATTAACATAATTCATAATAGTTCTTTCTTTTATACGTTGTTTGTTTCTGTTCTAATTTGTATATCTACAGATGGCATCACCCTGCAACTGTTTATTAATAGTATTGGAGGCGAGAAAACTATGGCTGTCAGTTCGGTATTCGGGGTTTTTTAATTTTATCCATTTAACCTCTATTTTATTCATATCTACCTGGAAAACATGTATTGAAAACCTGAAATAATAATTCACTTTGTGTACTGTGAATTCAGCGTGATGTGTTGCATAATTAAAGGAAAGTTGTGTTAGACAAAAGACTTCTGTTTTCATCCATATTTCGAATTCTAAGGATCCTTCATAGTAAATCATAAGGATAAAAGGAAGGTAAACAATTATCCTATTCAATGGTTGGTTATCATTACTCGTAGACATTCAAGTTAATTGACTTAAAACTAACATTAAAGATTCAATTTAATTTAAAGTAAAATTCCTTCTATTCATTACAACCATCCACCTGTTATCAGGCTAATCGCCGACCATCACATTTTAACTATTTAGATGAAATTGTGGCTTCAGTAAACAATATATTTAAAATTTCGATGGTCACATTTACTACATTTTTAGGTTTTTATTTACATTGCGTAAGCAGCCTAACATTGTAGTTTAAACATTGTAGTTTAGAATATTTGTTAGATTCTAATTTGTACATCCTCAAATCACATCTACAGATCTTGGCTTTGGATATTAAGTATATAATTGAAAAAAATTCTGAACAGAAGAAAAACTAGAGTAATAATTTTTTACACAAGGAGTTGCCGGGTTTGACAGTTAGATTTAAATGTTACATTAGCAGGTAAAGAAACATTCTCTCTGGGAAACTATGCGCGTAAATGTGGAATACTAAAATCATACTTAAAAATTTTAAAACTAAAATCTAGTTTTCTCGTTTTCGGCTCGGGAGGGGATCTATTTTTAAATTTGGACTAACTATAAATTTAACTATCCTGTTTTTTCTCTAACTTTCTGAATAGCCGAAAACGAGTAGCAAGGCTCAGATTTAGATAAATGATTTTTTATTGAAGTTTCTGTCAAACCTGGATATATTAATATAGAAATTGAAACAGAAAAGGCAATATGTAACGACAAATATACGGAAAGATGTTTAGAATTCCGGTTTCCCAATTACGATTTCTAAAATTTGAATGCCAAAGCATAACAAGATATTACATACGTTCGTACTTGTTAAAATGAATCTCTTAAGAATTCGTTATGTTAATTGAGAACAATTTTTATTCCTTATCCTACAGCCTCAAGAATTATTAAAAAGTAAAAAAAAATTCTATTTCCTTCTAACGACACTATACACGTTTTCTAAATATAACGTGCAAATAAAGCAACAGACATTAAAGAAATAGTTAACATCAATTGTGAGAAATTTCCCTGATTGCAAGATTAAAGTTGCATTGTTCTATTTTATATTGGTTGTATTGATATTTCTACTTAAATTTTCAATATTTACTGCTGCGATGTAGCAAAACAATATAATAGCTTTAAAATCAAGCAATTAAATATAAAACAATTAAACTTGTGTTTTCCTTAAGGATCAAAGTGTTCTAAGTATTAAAACGAGCTTATTAGTTTCTGACCGTATAGATGGGTAGAATTGTAACTGCCGGTAGAGATTTTCGGAGAATTACTTTATTATTAACTTTAGAATCTTAAAAATATATTATAAAGCTAATATTTTTCTTGGAATTTATTTCTACAACAAACTTTAAGGCATTGAAGATGTCAGCAGCATTTTTTAATGAAAGTATTCATAGAAACCTGAAAAATATTAAAGAATTTCATGAATTTATAAGTTTTAGCATTGAAAAGTGTTATTTAACAAATTGTCTAATATCTGCAATTCCAGGTCTTGTTCACCACTGAGGAAAATAGATTGATTCAGAGAAAGTGCTCGGGGAAACAAGATTTAATATAAAGGAAGTTAAGGAAAAGCATACTAGTCTATCATCTAAATTGAAATATCTTAACTTCTCTGCCGATTACGAGAATAAAAGATGTTAGTTTAAGAAAATAGGTAACTATTACCGTATGTTTTAGGGCTAGTTAAAAGACTGTTATACTTGATGAAATATTTGTTATTATTGCAAAAACGTTATTTTGTACAAGTCCATAAACTTTGTTTACCTACTGATGAAGGTTATTTTGCAGATGGAGGTTATTTTGACGTATATGCGGTTTGGGGCTAGATCTGCAAAGCATGGCCTGCACGGAGGAGGAAAATATTTTACTTGCGTCCAGAGAAGTAAATGGCGTTGGAATATGGAAACTGGTAGTATCTTAGAAATATTTTACTGAAAACAATTGGGGAAAATGATTTAGAGTAAAAAATATTACTGATATTAGTTGTCGTAGACTTTAGTTTATAATGAGAATCTTTGATTTATAAAGAGATCGACTTGCACAGCTTTGCCATTTAAAAAAAAAAAAAATTGACAACTAACTGGATTTTCCATTAGTCTTGTTCTTTTCCATTGTTCAGTCTTCATAAAAGATTTGTTGTTATTTAATTCTTAATAGTTGTTTCTTTTATTCTTGTCTGTTGTTTCTCTTCTAATTGTTTGTGTTTCAACAGATAGCATCACCCTGCAACGGCTTTTATTGTATAAGAGGCGAGAAAATTCTGGCTGTTAGTTCGGTATTCGGAGTGTTTTTAAATTTTATCAATTTAACCGCTATTTTATTCACATTAGTCTGGAAAAACATGTTTTGAAAACCTAACCTAAAGGTTAATTTATTTTATGTACTGTGAATTCATCGTGATGTGTTGCAGAATTAAAAGAAAGTTGTGTTAGACAAGACTTCTGTTTTCCATATTTCGGTTTCTACGGATCATTAATAGCAAATAACAAGGCTAAAAAGAAGTTAAACAATTATCTTAAATTGTTCTTTATCATTACTGCTGCACATTTCAGTTAATTGACTTAAAACCAAAATTCGATTTTCATGTTGTTGAAAGTAAAATTACTTCTATTCATTATAATAATACATCTCTTAACAGGTTAATCGGCGATTAAACACAGCGGGACTATTTTGATGACATTTTAGCTTCAGTAAACAAAATATTTCGATGGTTACATTTGACTACTTTTTTAGATTTTAATTTACATATATAAATTCCCCAACATTGTAGTTAATGATAACAATTCGATTTAATTTTGTACTCTCAAATCAGATATACTTATCTTGGCTTTTTATCCTAAGTACATAATGAATTTGTTAAATTTAGTCTTTCCTCTGTTCAGAATTTTTCTAATTACGGAGTTGTCAGGTTTGACAGTTAGATTTAAATATTACATTAGCAAGTAGAAAAAACAGGCTCTTTAGCAGACTATTCGCATAAATGCGATACTAAATTATCAAAAATTTTTAAGACTAAAATCTAATTTTCTCGTTTTCGGCTCGGCTCGGGAGGGGATCTATTTTAAAATGGGGACTAACGATAAATCTCTGTCCTGTATTTTCTCTAACTTTCTGAATAGTCGAAAACGAATAGCAAGGCTCAGATTTAGGTAAATGATTTTATTGAAATTTCTGTCAAATCTGGTATATTAATACAGAAATTGAAACAAAGGCAATCTGTAACTATAAGTATACGGAAAATTGTTTATTCCTGTTTCCCAATTACGATTTCTAAATTTTTAATGGCAAAGCTTACAAAGATTACATTCGTTTCGTACTTGTAAAAAAGAAACTCTTAAAAATTCGTTATGTTAATTGAGAATGAGAACTATTTTATCCCTGCCTTGAAACCTTCAAAACATTATGAAATGAAAGTAAAAAAATTAAATCTAAACTTAACTTCTAACGAGTCTAGACATGTTTTCGAAATGCAACTTGCCAATAAAGTAACAGGTTAAGAAAAGTAAACATCAATTTTGAAACATTTCTTTGATTGCAAGGTTTAAAGTTGAATTGTTCTATTTTATTTTAGGTTGTGTTTTGATATTTATAATTGTGACTATTTTTGTATCTTTAAATTTTTCAATATTTAGCTGCGATGTAGCAAAACATTACAATAGCTTTAAAAAGCCATACAATGCAGTATAAAACCATTACACTTTTACGTTTTCCTTAACGATCAAAGTATTCTACAGCTAGTTTCAAAATATATATCTACCTTTTCTGTTAAGGAGTGACCCCCCCCCCAACCCACAAAGCCACTCACCCACCCATGAATGTGCCAATTTAAAATATTCAACTGGATACAATTTTAAATATTGTAATTATTACTGTGGAAAGTATTTTACTCTGTAATAGACGAAACCTATCGAAATAAATATAAATTTTACCTGGTTATGAACGAAATGACTTTTTAAACTGCTCTAGCTACGAGGAAGGTTCTTTCAATCAAATTGCATGCCACTACGTGAACACAGTGCAACAAGCTATTTAGAGCAAAATCGACACATCCTTTAGGCACCGGAACAGACTTTGGAAGATGGGAAATCTATTGCATTACTTGAATATATCATACATGTTATGTCAGATTCTTAAACGAGTATCAACTGTTACCGATTTTAGTATATCGGTAAAATGTAGTGACTAATGTAAACGTTTTAAATTTTTTAGATTTTGTGAAAATTTGGTGTGTCTACCCCTCTACGAGACATATGGAGCTTTTTTTTCTTTATCTACAAGCTGGGACGGAGCATGCATACAGACGGATATATTTATGACTGTAGAATTTTAAGCTGATGTTGGTATTAATGCTCCTAGTCTTATCTCAACTAAGGTTAAAAGATATCTGGTTAAAATTTGTAGGTGATTGACAAAAAAGGTATTTTGAATTGAAATTCCTTTGAAATCTCTGACAAAATAAATTTTAATTTTCAAATAGATAACGATTGTTTCAAGTGTGTTTCTTCAAAAGGTTTAACTAATATCTGAAAATTACAGGTTTTGTTCGCCACTGAGGAAAATAAATTGATTACAGAGAAAGTGATCGAGAAAAGATTCTGATAAGGAAAATCATTCTAGATTGTATCCAAAAAATGGCTTTACTTCTCTGCCGAATTAAGAGAAAAAACGTTGCTAGTTTCAGAGAAAGGTAACTATTACCGTTTGTTTAAGGGCTAGTTAAAAGATTATTATGCTTGATGAAATATTTGTTACTACTGCAAAAAACGTTATATTTTCTTTTGTACAAATCCAAAAACTTTGTATTACCTACTGATCCTTCTAGAATGCAGATGGAGATTATTTTTTGGCTTTATTAACAAGTTCGGGTCTAGATCTACAAAGCATGGTGTGCACAGAGGCGGAAGACGTTTTACTTGCTTCCAGAGAAGTAAATGACGTTGGAATATGGAAACTGGTAGTATCTTAGAAATATTTATTATTAAACATTTAGTGAGAACGTATAGACGGAAACTGTTTACAGAGATTAGTTGTCAAAGACTCCAGTGATTTTGCGATTCTTTTTTTCATATATAGAATTGACTTTCAAAGAACTGCTATTTAAAAAAATCTTTAATAAATGACAACTAGGAGGATTTTAACTAGTCTTGTCCTTTAATACTGTATTCAGTCTTCACAAGACATGTTATTTTAATTTTTTAAATACTATATAATAGTTTTCTTTTTGTTCTTCATTTTCTGTTTCTGTTCAATTTTTTTTTTTATAATTCAACAATGCCATCAACCTGGAACGGCTTTTATTGTATAAGAGGCGAGAAAAATGTCTGTTAGTTCGGTATTCGGGGTGTTTTTAATTCTATCCATTTTCTTTTTTTTTCATATATCATCTTAAAAACATGTGTTGAAAACCTAAACTTATTCTTAATTTTGTGTACTGTGAATTCTGCGTGATGTGTTGCATAATTAAAGGAAAGTTGTGTTCGACAAGACTTCTGTTTTTTTCATCCATATTTCGGTTTCTACAGATTCTTCACAGCAAATTTACAAGGATTGAAAGAAGGTAAACAATTATCCTATTCAATGGTTGGTTATCATTACTCAGACATTTAAGTTAATTGATTTTAAAACTAACATTAAAGATTCAAGTTAATTTAAAGTAAAAATTCCTTTCTATTCATTACAACATCCATCTGTTATCAATCTAAAACCGCCGATCGTCACATCTTTAACTATTTCGATGACATTTTGGCTTAAGTAAACAATATATATTAAATTTCAATATTCACATTGACTACATTTTTAGATTTTTATTTACATTGTACAAGCAGCCTAACATTGTAGTTTAGAGTATTTGTTATATTCTAATTTGTACATTCTCAAATCAAAACTACAAATCTTGGCTTTGGATACTAAGTATAATAATTAAATCAAATTCTGAACAGAAGAAAAACTGTGTAAAATAATTTTTTACACAAGGAAGTTGCCGGGTTTGACAGATTTAAATGTTACATTAGCAGGTAAAGAATATTCTCTCTGGAAAACTATTCGCGTAAAATGGAAATACTAAATACAAACTAAAATTTTTAAAACTAAAATCTGTTTTCTCGTTTTCGGCTCGGGAGGGGATCTATTTTAAATGGGGACTAACTATAAATTTACTATCCTGTTTTTTCTCTAACTTTCTGAATAGCCGAAAACGAGTAGCAAGGCAACGAGTAGCATTTAGATAAATGATTCTATTGAAGTTTCCTGTCAAAAACCTGGTTTATTCATACAGAAATTGAAACAGAAATTGAGATATGTAACGACAAATATACGGAAAAGGTTTTTAATTATTTAGCTTTATATCCTGGTTTATGGCTAGATCTGCAAAGCATGGCTTGCACGGAGCGGAAAGAATATTACTTGCGTTCCAGAGAAAATGGCTTTGGAATATGAAACTGGTAGTACCTTAAAAATATTTTACTGAAAACATTTAGACAGATTATCTAGACGCAAGAAAATTACTGATATTAGTTGTCATATACTTTAGTTAGTTTATAATGAATCGTTATTTTCTCTTTTTTAAAGAGATCGACTTTGCACATATTTGACATTAAAAGCAAAACTAATAAATTTTAATAAATGACAACTAACCGATTTTACAATTAATCTTGTCCTATACCATTGTACACTCTTCACAAAGACTATTTTAATTAACATAATTCATAATAGTTCTTTCTTTTATACGTTGTTTTGTTTCTGTTCTAATTTGTATATCTACAGGATGGCATCACACCCCTGCAACTGTTTTTAAATAGTATTCGAGGCTAGAAAAACTATGGCTGTCAGTTCGGTGTTCGGGGTGTTTTCAATTTTTATTCATTTAACCTCTATTTTATTCATATCTATCTGGAAAACATGTATTGAAAACCTGAAATAATACTTAATTCATTTTGTGTACTGTGAATTCAGCGTTGATGTGTTGCATAATTAAAGGAAAGTTGTGTTAGACAAAAGACTTTCTGTTTTCATCCATATTTCGAATTCTAGAGGATCCTTCATTTAGAGCAAATCAAAAGGTTAAAAAAGGAAAGGAAACAATTATCCTATTCAATGGTTGGTTAATCATTATCGTAGACATTCAAGTTAATTGACTTCAAAAAACTAACATTAAAGATTCGTGTTTAATTTAAAGTAAAATTCCTTCTAGTCATATTACAACCATCCACCTGTTAATCAGGCTAATCGCCGACCATCAACATTTTAAACTATTTAGATGAAAATGTGGCTTCAGTAAACAATAAATATAAAAAAAATTCGATGGTCACATTTACTTACATTTTTAGTTTTTATTTACATTGCGTAAGCAGCCTAACATTGTAGTTTAAACATTGTAGTTTAGGAATATTATGTTAGATTCTAATTTGTACATCCTCAATAAACACATCTACAGATCTTGGCTTTGGATATTAATATATAATAATTAAAAAAATTCTGAACAGAAGAAAAACTTGAGTAATAATTTTTTAACACAAGCGATCCTTGCCAGGGGGTTTGACAGTTAGATTTAACAAAATGTTACATTAGCAGGTAAAGAAACATTCTCTCTGGAAAAACTATGCGCGTTAAATGTGGAATAACTAAATCATACTTAAAAATTTTAAAACTAAAATCTAGTTTTCTCGTTTTCGGCTCGGGAGGGGATCTATTTTTAAATTTGGACTAACTATAAATTTACATCATTACCTGGTTTTTTTTCTTAACTTTCTGAATAGCCGAAAACGAGTAGCAAGGCAACGAGTAGCATATAGATAAATGATTCTATTGAAGTTTCTGTCAAACCTGGTTTATTTGTTCATACAGAAATTGAAACAGAAATTGAGATATGTAACTGGACAAATATACGGAAAGGTGTTTTTAATTATTTAGCTTTATATCCTGGTTTATGGCTAGATCTGCAAAGCAATGGGCTCTAGATCTACACGGAGCGGAAAGTATAATTACTTGTTCCAGAGAAAATGCTTTGGAATATGGAAACTGGTAGTACCTTAAAAATATTTTACTGAAAACATTTAGTAAGAATTAATCTAGACGCAAGAAAATTACTGATATTAGTTGTCATATACTTTAGTTAGTTTATAATGAATCGTTTTTCTTTTTTAAAGAGATCGACTTGCACAGTATTGACATTAAAAGCATAACAAATAAATTTTTAATAAATGACAACTAACAGGATTTTACATTAATCTTGTCCTAATACCATTGTACAATCTTCACAAGAGACTATTTTATTAACATAATTCATAATAGTCTTTCTTTTATACGTTGTTTGTTTCTGTTCTAATTTGTATATCTACAGATGGGCATCACCCTGCAACTGTTTTTAATAGTATTGGGGGCGAGAAAACTATGGCTGTCAGTTCGGTATTCGGGGTGTTTTCAATTTTATCCATTTAACCTCTATTTTATTCATATCTACCTGGAAAACATGTATTGAAAACCTGAAATAATAATTCATCTTGTGTACTGTGAATTCAGCGTGATGTGTTGCATAATTAAAGGAAAGTTGTGTTAGACAAAAGACTTCTGTTTTCATCCATATTTCGAATTCTAAGGATCCTTCATAGTAAATCATAAGGATAAAAGGAAGGTAAACAATTATCCTATTCAATGGTTGGTTATCATTACTCATATCAATTCAAGTTAATTGACTTAAAACTAACATTAAAGATTCAAGTTAATTTAAAGTAAAATTCCTTCTATTCATTACAACCATCCGCCTGTTATCAGGCTAATCGCCGACCATCACATTTTAACTATTTAGATGAAATTGTGGCTTCAGTAAACAATATATTTAAAATTTCGATGGTCACATTTACTACATTTTTAGGTTTTTATTTACATGCGTAAGCAGCCTAACATTGTAGTTTAAAACATTGTAGTTTAGAATATTTGTTAGATTCTAATTTGTACATCCTCAAATCACATCTACCAGATCTTGGCTTTGGATATTAAGTATATAATTAAAAAAAATTCTGAACAGAAGAAAAACTTGAGTAAATAATTTTTTACACAAGGAGTTGCCGGGTTTGACAGTTAGATTTAAATGTTACATTAGCAGGTAAAAGAAACATTCTCTCTGGAAAACTATGCGCGTAAATGTGGAATACTAAATCATACTTAAAAATTTTAAAACTAAAATCTAGTTTTCTCGTTTTCGGCTCGGGAGGGGATCTATTTTAAATTTGGACTAACTATAAATTTACTATCCTGTTTTTTTCTCTAACTTTCTGAATAGCCGAAAACGAGTAGCAAGGTATTTAGATAAATGATTTTATTGAAATTTCTGTCAAATCTGGTGTATTAATATAGAAATTTAAACAGTAAAGGCAATATACGGAAAAATGTTTAGAATTCCTGTTTCTCAGTTACGATTTCTAAATTTTCAATGGCGAAGATTATCAAGGTATTATATTCCTTCGTACTTCTTAAAAACAATTTAAGAAATCGTTTAAATTAATCGATAATGAAAACTATTTTATTTCTGCCTTGCAACCTTCAAAATTATGAACATGAAGTAAAAAAAAATTAAATCTAAACTTGACTTCTAACGAGTCTAGACATGTTTTCGAAATGCAACTTGCAAATAAAGTAACAGGTTATGAAAAGTTAACATCAATTTTGAAACATTTCTTTGATTGCAAGGTTAAAGTTGAATTGTTCTATTTTATTATGGTTGTGTTTTGATATTTATACTTGTGACTATTTTGTATCTTTAAATTTTCAATATTTAGCTGCGATGTAGCAAAACATTACAATAGCTTTAAAAATCATACAATTCAGTATAAAACCATTACACTTTTACGTTTTCCTTAACGATCAAAGTATTCTACAGCTAGTTTCAAAATATATTTCTACCTTTTCTGTTTAAGGAATGACCCCCCCCCCCCACAGACACTCACCCACCCATGAATGTGCCAATTTAAAACATTCAACTGGATACAATCTTAAATATTGTAATTATTACTGTGGAAAGTATTTTACTCTGTAATAGACGAAACCTATCGAAATAATATAAATTTACCTGGTTATGAATGAAATGACTTTTTAAACTGCTCTAGCTATGAGAAAGTTTCTCTGAAATTGCATGCCACTATGTGAACACAGTGCAACAAGCTATTTAGAGCAAAATCGACACATCCTTTAGGCACCGGAACAGACTTTGGAAGATGGGAAATCTATTGCATTACTTGTTGAATATATCATACATGTTATGCCAGATTCTTAAACGAGTATCAACTGTTAGTGTTTTAGTATGTCGGTAAAATGTAGTGACTAATGTAAACGTTTAAATTTTTTAGATTTTGTGAAAACTTGGTGTGTATCTACCCCTCTACGAGACATATGGAGCTTTTTTTCTTTATCTACAAGCTGGGACGGAGCATGCATACAGACGAATATATTTACGACTCTAGAATTTTAAGCTAATGTTGGTATTAATGCTCCTAGTCTTATCTCAACTAAGGTTAAAATATATCTGGTTAAAATTTGTAGGTATTTAATTGACGAAAAAGCGATTTTGAATTAAAATTCCTTTGAAATCGCTGACAAAATAATTTTTAATTTTCAAATGGATGACGATTGTTAAAAGTGTTTCTTTAAAGGTTTAACAAATTTCTTAATATCTGCAATTATAGGTCTTGTTCGCCACTGAGGAAAATGATTTCAGAGGAAGTGCTCGGGAAACAACATTCTAGTAAGGAAAACCATTGTAGTCTGTTAGCTAAAAAGGAAAATAGCTGAACTCTTCTGACTATTACGAGAATCGATGTAAGTTTCAGAAAAAGGTAACTATTACTGTATGTTTTAGGGCTACTTACAAGATTGTTATACTTGATGAAATATTTGTTACTTTTGCAGGAATGTTGTTTATATTTCTTTTGTACTAGTCCGAAAAATCACTTTACGTACTGATCCTTCTAGGATGCAGATGGAGGATATTTAGCTTTGTATCCTGGTTTATGGCTAGATCTGCAAAGCATGGCGTGCACGGAGTGGAAAGAATATTACTTGCGTCCAGAGAAAATGGCTTTGGAATATGGAAACTGGTAGTACCTTAAAAATATTTTACTGAAAACATTTAGTAAGGTTAATCTAGACACAAGATTACTGATATTAGTTGTCATATACTTTAGTTAGTTTATAATGAATCTTTTTTTGATTTATAAAGAGATCGACTTGCACAGTATTGACATTAAAAACATAACTAATAAATTTTAATAAATGACAACTAACCGGATTTTACATTAATCTTGTCCTATACCTTTGTTCACTCTTCATAAGAGACTATCTATTTTATTAACATAATTCATATACGTTCTTTCTTTTATACGTTATTGTTTGTTTCTGTTCTAATTTGTATATCTACAGACGGCATCACCCTGCAACTGTTTTTATAGTATTGGAGGCGAGGAAACTATGGCTGTCAGTTCGGTATTCGGGGTGTTTTTAATTTTATCCATTTAATCTCTATTTTATTCATATCTATCTGGAAAACATGTATTGAAAACCTGAAATAATACTTAATTCATTTTGTGTACTGTGAATTCAGCGTGATGTGTTGCATAATTAAAGGAAAGTTGTGTTAGACAAAATACTTCTGTTCTCATCCATATTTCGATTTCTAAGGATCCTTCATAGTAAATCACAAGGATAAAAATGTAAACAACTATCCTATTCAATGGTTGGTTATCATTACTCGTAGACATTTAAGTTAATTGACTTAAAACTAACATTAAAGATTCAAGTTAATTTAAAGTAAAATTCCTTCTATTCATTACAACATCTATCTGTTATCAATCTAACCGCCGATCGTCACATCTTAACTATTTCGATGACATTTTGGCTTAAGTAAACAATATATATTAAATTTCAATATTCACATTTGACTACATTTTTAGATTTTTATTTACATTGTACAAGCAGCCTAACATTGTAGTTTAGAATATTTGTTAAATTCTAATTTGTACATCCTCAAATCACATCTACAGATCTTGGTTACGTCTACAGAGAAATCTTGCGATTTCCTTATTTTTAAAATATATTTGCTTTTATTGCAAACTAAATCCTTTTTCTCATAAGTTTATTTTATTGTATTAACGTTCGTAGTTGTTAGTTAAATGTTTAACATTTTTAAAATTTTTCAATTATCTGAAACATGATTAATATTGACTAGTAGTATATTGATTTATTTGTAGCATTACCTTTTTCATATTTAAGTTAGACTCCTTTTTCTCTTAGTGCCTCGAGTAATCAGCTGGAAGAGTGGTGTTGAATTTCTGTTAACACTTTGATCCATATTTCTAATTTCTTTCCTAGATTAGTTTACAATTTTAGTTATAAAGGACTTTGTTTTCCGTATGCAGCTTTGAAGGTGGGTACAAACAGCTCTTCATTCTAGATACACTGGAAATTTGGGTACTTTCGAATTGTAGATAAAATTTTGATTGTTGCAGTAATGTATTACCTTAATTTATCTTATGCTTCGTAGAATTTCTTATTGGGGAGATGTGAGTAGTTTTAAGTAGAAGGTAAAGTATAGCATTTTTATCTGTTAGTTTGTTTTTAAAGTATTTTTGAAGTAGCTTCTGACTTTGCAGTAATAAGATTATTTTAATATCAATGCTTGGTATTTTGTATTTAACACTGGATTGCCCAAAGCAGTCATTTTGACTGTTTTTTTTAATTTCAATTAGAAAAACAATTATGAAATATGACACAATTTCTTAGAATTTGACTTTTTCTATAACATATAAATGGGTTTATGAATAATTCTAGTTACTTCCGCCCTCCTTAATTAAATAATATTAAAAATTAATTTTAAACAAATTTCATGGTGTGGCAGCGCGCAGCGGCCATCTGCGCGCGCACCTTTTGTTTCAGTGGAAAAAGGACAGACTGTTAGTTTTCCGTTAGGTGTTGTGCTGGTGTGTGCGAGGGCCTCCTGCTCTCTGCATTTTTAGTAATGTTAAATATTAAGTAACCTGTAAATATGTGTAAATATTTTAATAATTAAACGTAATTCTTAAATGTAGATAGTTTGTGCTGGATTTATAGTGTTACAGATTGGCGCCCAACCCGTGGCTCGAAACACGAAGCCGAAGACATGACCACAGATAAGTGATTTCTTTTCTTTTTGACAAGCACTCAAGGAACTTTATTAATTTTGTCATCCTGACAAATGAAGAAGAGATTCTGATTTGAATTCACCCTGAATTCGTTTTGTTTTATTATGATCATCCAGATCAAATTTAAATACCGCATGCCAGTTCCTTTAGTGCCTGAAGATTGAAATTTGAATAGTTTGTGTTTCGGTCCAAGTTTTGAATTTTATTTTTCTTAACATTTTTATTATTAGGACTTATGGATATTGTTAATTTCAATTGTTTTGATTAATAATTCATGAAGATAGTTAATATTTCAGTGTTGAATATTGGTGCAAGTTCAATTTAATTTGGATTTTTGTATTAATAACAAAAGATATTGCTCAAGTTAATGTTCTTTTTTTGTGTTGCTTATTATTTAATTTTCCATCGATGATTCTTTTTAATAGAAATATTATGTATCTGAAATATTTGTATAATTAAGAAGTATTATTTTATTCCTTCAAATTTATTGATACTTCCGGTTTCAAATCGGAAATAATATAGTTTAGTTGATTAATCAGATGTATGCATATTATGTCATTCTAATGAGCCATTCTCGCAGTAATTGAGTTTTACCATTAATTTTAAGTTTGGCCTGAAAAGAATAAAAATGGCATATCTTGCTAGAGGTAAAAAATGCGACCTTTTGGTTTTGGCCGCAGAATTAGGCATTGAGTTGGAACCCGACGCCACAGTAATAAAAATTAAAGATGTTATAACCGGATGTACTTCATATGACGAAGAATTCACAAAAACATTGTTGGATACAATCATTAGCACCAGAAAAGAATCCGAAGTAAAAGAAAAGGAAGCAGAAACCGAAAGACGGCAAATGGAATTTGAATTAGAGAAACTAAAGTTACAAAATTTAAATCATGCTTCGAAAACAGGAACCGTTCTTGCCGATAGTGATACGGATGTATCTAAATTTGAAATTAAAGCGTTAATCCCTCAGTTTGACCCGAAGGTAGATGACATTAGTACGTTTTTAAACCTTTTCGAGAGACAACTGTCATTTTTGAAAATACCAGAATCAAAATGGGTGGTATATCTGATCGGGCTTTTACCTATTGAAATTTCAAAATTAATTGCTATAGAATCGGATTCTCCGGATAAACCACCGGAATATGGGGAAATAAAAAAAATTTTATTACGTCGATTTAAGATGAGTGCAGAGAAATTCCGACAATTTTTCGTCCAACACAGAAAAAATCCAGACTCCACGTGGAGAGATTATTTCTATGATTTGAGAAAATATTTTTGAAGGTTGGCTCAGTGAGCTTAATATCACTACATTTGATCAGTTAAAAGATCTAATAATTTCTGATCAAATCAAAAAGAAGTGTCCTCCGGATTACAAAGATCATTTTTTAGATCACTGGAGTGAATTGAGCGATCCAGTTGCTTTAGTTGATAAGCTAGATGCTTATGAAGAAAGTAGAAACTTAAAAGGTAGAAACACGAACCATGAACAACATAGAATGGAAAATTCTAAGCCGAGTAACAATTTAAGAAATTTTAAGAATAGTGTTAATTATAAATACTCAACGAATAGAACTGTTAATAAAATTAACGAAAGACCTATTAGCTGCTATGGCTGTGGGAAACCTGGTTTCATAAAGGCAAAATGCCCTACGTGTTCCCCAAACATTAAAGTTGATTCCGCCCAGGTTAGTTGCTTGAAATTTCAAACGTGTGCGATACAAGAACCCAAGGCAATGTTAATGAAGATTAAAATAAATGGTATGTGGGGTTTAGCATGTGCTGACACTGGAGCCAGCCACACTGTTGCTGGAGAAACCCTGTATAACCTCCTCCGAGAACAAGGGGTAATTTTTCGTAAAGTGAATTTAAATATAACACTCGCGGACGGAGTGCCGAAATTCTCTGAAGTTTATAATACCGAAATAGACATTGAATTGTTAGGGAAAAGAATTCCTACTACACTATTTGTATTACCTACAGCTAAGGACAATCGAACTCTCCTTGGTACTGATTTTTTATCCAAAGCTGGTGTTAGCTTGGATACTCAGAACAGGAAATGGTATTTCAACAGTAATCCTAGGAAAAAATTCAATTTTGAGAAAGATACATTTATACCAGCTTGTGTGCCACATAAAAACTCTTTCGAATCCTCAGGTAATTCGCAAAACATTAGCACTATATCATCCGATAAAATTATTGTGTCTCCTGAGCTGAACATTTTCGTTTTGAAAGAAACTGAAGGCAGTCACTTATCTGCCGAGGAAAGGTTACAATTATGTAAACTGTTAGAAATGTTTACGGATATCTTTCAGCCAGGGGAAGAGCCTACACCTAGAATTAAACATTATATAGACACTGGTAATAATCTCCCTGTAGCTATGCCACCATATCGCATGTCTCCATTAAAGAAGGACATTCTTAAGAAAGAGTTAGAGAATCTTTTGGCCAATGGCACAATTGAAGAATGTGAGTCACCGTATGCCTCACCAGTGGTGCTAGTTCCAAAACCTAATGGTCAATTTCGCCTTTGTGTGGACTACAGAAAGTTGAATTCCACTATAAAAACTGATAAATACCCTCTGCCTAGAATGGATGATTTGCTCCATGAAGCTAAACACACTCCTTACATGTCAACGATAGATTTAAGATCCGGATATCACCAAATCGAGGTAAATCCCACTGATCGAGATAAAACAGCTTTCGTGTGCCCTTTTGGTACTTACAGATATTGCCGCATGCCTTTTGGACTTAAAAATGCTCCGGCGACATTTCAAAGACTAATCGATAACTTCAGAAACTCCCTGAATGATGTTTTGGTTCTGTCGTACTTAGATGACATAATAATTTTATCTGAAACTTTCGAGAAGCATATTGATGATTTAGGAAAAGTATTATCAAAATTGCGTGAGTTTAAATTACATGCTAACAGAGAGAAGTGTAATTTCGCCTGTAACCGAGTGAAATACTTGGGACACTACATTACAAATTCTGGTCTTGAAGTTGACCCAGATAAGGTTGCCGCCATTCAAAATTTACCATCTCCCAGTAATTTAAAGCAAGTCCAATCCTTTTTGCAAACTTGCTCGTGGTATAGAAGATTTGTACCGAACTTTTCTGACATAGCAAGGCCCTTAAGTAATCTCACGAAGAAAAATAGCCCTTGGAAATGGGGAAAAGAAGAGGAAAACGCATTTAAAACCCTAAAACATCATCTGATTAGTCCTCCTGTTCTACGACAAAATGACCCAAATAAGCCATACATCTTGCGAACCGATGCTAGCAACTACGCGCTTGGAGCAGTGCTGTTGCAAGGTGAGGGAGCTGAGGAGCACCCTATTGAATATGCGAGCAGACTATTAAACGATGCAGAACGGAACTATACAACCACAGAACGAGAAGCGTTGGCAGTGGTTTGGGGCCTAAATAAATTTCGGGGATACATCGAGGGACAAGATATAACAGTGACATCAGATCATCAACCTCTTCGTTGGCTAATGAGTTTAAAATCTCCAACTGGAAGACTTGCTCGTTGGGCTTTGCAAGTCCAGTCGTTTGCCCCAAAGATGGAATACATACCTGGAAGAGCCAACGTTGTGGCAGATCTCTTGTCAAGACCTTTCTGCCAACACGCTGAAGAATGTTGCCAATTCTGCAAAATTGCCATTGATATGCCAACACGAAGTCCCAGAGAATTACGAGAAGAACAACTTAAGGACGCAGACCTTAAAAAGATCATTGAATCATTTGAGAGTCCTGCTAAAGATGAAAATTTTACAAATTGGTTAAATCGGGGATATTTGTTGAATCAAGGAGTCTTATACCGATATTCACCAGAAGCAGAGACAGAAGAAGCCCAGTTAGTAGTGCCAAAGCATGAATGTGAAAGAATACTGAAAGAATATCATGATGCCCCAATGGCGGGACATTATGGTGTAGAAGGAACACTTAGTAAGATAGCGAAGCGGTACTACTGGACTGGCATGCGTAGATACATTACAGAGTACATAAAGAATTGTGAAGATTGTTGCCGATTTAAAGCTAGTAATCAGAAACCTTCAGGTTTGCTACAAACACCTGTATATAACCAACGTTTTGAATCAATTTCAATTGACTTATTTGGACCATTACCCAAGAGTCCTGATGGTAAAAAATGGATATTTATAGTAGAAGACTGCGCTACTAGATGGACTGAACTTTTCGCATTAGAACATGCTACAGCTAGGGAATGTGCTATCACCCTGATAGAAGAAGTTTATTTACGTTATGGATTCCCAAGAAGAATAATAAGTGACAATGGAAGTCAGTTTGTTAGTTCAGTGATGCAGCAAGTTTGTTATCTTCTTAATATAGATCAGGTGTTAACCCCGGTATATCACCCACAGGCAAACCCGGTGGAGAGGAAGAACCGAGACTTAAAACCAAGATTGGCAATCCTTGTCAAAGGTAACCACACTATTTGGAGTGAGAAACTCCCAACCATACGTTTTGCCCTGAACACAGCAAGATGCGACACAACAGGTGAAACAGCAGCATTTCTTATGTTCGGAAGAGAGCTTCGAACAACAGACGATGTTACTCGCGACCTTCGAGCTATTATCTCAAATGACAACTTCGTGCCTGAGATAACGCCTTATTTGAAACGTTTGGCAAATTATATGAATCAGTTGAAGTCTGATATAGAACTGAAACAGGATAAAAATAAATGTTATGCTGATAAACATTTCAGAAAAACGCCTCAATTCAAAACAGGTGATAAAGTGTGGGTAACTCTCCACCCCAAAAGTCAAACCAAATCCGAAAGAACAGCTAAATTTATGCCACGACGCGATGGCCCATATGTTATTTATAAAGTACAATCTCCTACATCTTATTTGATTGCTGCCCAAAATAATCCTTTTACTCCCATAGGTAAATACCATTCATCATGCCTCCAACCTTATAGAGGGCAAGGGCAGAGCAACCCAATGTTGCCCCTGAAAAGAAGAGGTCGTCCAGTTGCTGAAAGTAATCAACAGCCAGACTCTACCCCAGTCAGAAGATCTCCTAGACTGCACCCATCGACATGAGGACATTAGTCGATGGTTGAGGGGAAGATTGTGGCAGCGCGCAGCGGCCATCTGCGCGCGCACCTTTTGTTTCAGTGGAAAAAGGACAGACTGTTAGTTTTCCGTTAGGTGTTGTGCTGGTGTGTGCGAGGGCCTCCTGCTCTCTGCATTTTTAGTAATGTTAAATATTAAGTAAACCTGTAAATATGTGTAAATATTTTAATAATTAAACGTAATTCTTAAATGTAGATAGTTTGTGCTGGATTTATAGTGTTACATTTACACATTTATTTTTTCACAATGCAGTCATTTTGACTGTTTTTGGGCAATATAGGTATACAAGAAATCTCGGGCAATCTAGTGTTAAATTTACTAAAAGTTTTCTGTTTAAACCTCTTTAATTGTAAGAATTTTTAATTGAAGTAAAATGATTTTCAATTGGGTCTAGTTCAGTGTTTCTTAACCTTTTTGGTAGAATTTACCATTTTAAATATGTCACGGACCCCTCTGTGAAAAGAAAAGCTTAAACATCATTTATTACAAAAAATTCTGTATTTATTATCTTAATATTTTTATTTCAATGCAAAAAATTTGAAGGAATTAAAATTTTTAATGTGAAGGCTGTTGCCGCTTTTCCTTGATTTACATATTGAATTGAGGTATGGTTTTCGACAAAGCAACGTGCATATCATGCTCGATATTCAGTCTATTTCGATGTTTTGTTTTTATTGTGACAAGACAAATATTAAGAATTAAACGAAAAAGTAAAATATTTTGTTTTAAAAATTTGCAAGAACTTTGCGGAACTGATTTTAATGCCCCTTTATTTCCAAGTGAAGTAAAATTCAAAGGCTAATTTGTGTTTCTAAAAATTTGAAATCTTATATGGTTTGCGAATGTTCTTTTCCTCCTATTGTAGAGGTCTCTATTGGGAAATGGCAGACAGAGGTTGCCCGTGACAGTTTTTTTTAAATATTGATGCAAACATTTCAAAAATTAGGAGCAGTTTGCGGAGCCCCAAAATATGACTCATGAACCCCCAAGGGGTCCATGAACCGCAGGTTAAGAAGCCCTGGTTTACTTGTTAATTAGCCATTACTACCAAAATAATTTCTAATTGTCCATTCGGATAATGAATGTTGTAATAATTTGTTTTCTAAAGTTTTTATTTTATCAAATATTTTTTCTGCATGTTGACTATTCCTAAGTTTTGTGCTCTACTGAAGAAAAGAATTCATTTTAGACGTGAAAATACTCAACGTGAATTCCAGTTGGAAACTAGATTCGAGTTCGTCATATGAAATAAAGACTACATTACCTGCTGATTATGTTATAGAACTGTTTATCAGCGTAGACTGGTTTAGAGTTAGTTCGAAGACTAAGACACGGTAAAATCTTATTACTGTTGTAAAAACACTTTTTGTATTTCTTTTGTGCTATGTGAAGGTTTTGTTTATGTACTTGCCCCTCTACTATGCACATGTGTACTTGGCTTGCTTCCATATTAAGCTGTTTTGGGAGCTATCTACGTATACTTTCTTAAATATCTATGATTAAGGACCAAAATGGTACTAAGCCGTAAGAAACGAACTATACTTAGCTTAATGTGAAAATAAGTAAATGAAGGTTTGAGGTAATTATTCATAGCATGGCCATGTTTTTGTATTAAGTAGTTAAGCATGTTTCTAGTTTTTAATAGTAATTATGTAGGTTAACTTATTAAATTTTTATAATTGGTAAAAGCTAGTATGTTAGTTTGTTTTATCATGCTGTTTTAGATTTTAATATAGGTTACATTTTGTTTTCTAAACGGTAGCGGGGCTTTAATTTTTAAAATCATTTTCAAATATTAATATAGAATCTTTGATATATATGTCAACTTGTTAGAACTCTCTATGCTGTCTTACAGGGTTTATTTTCTACTTCTATATGAACTAAATTCAAGGTGCACTGTGGTAATTACTTAAAAGCGGTGGTAATACTGATATGTAGCAGTATCAAATATGGCTCAAGTATTGCGTTGGAAAAATATCTATTATATTACAGTATCTTTCCAAATACTTAAACAAGATTGTTATAAACAAGATTGAAATGAAATTAATATCTGAAAAAAATTGGATCCTGTTGAATGTAGGATAGATACAATATTATGACTTATCAACGCGTTATGTGTATATAAAAATGAAATTGGAAAAAAAGTAATGTAATATTGTATAGTAATACTGGCTTACCTGTTCGCAGGTTACTTTTATTGTAAACTGGATATTTTTAAAGACTTTGTGATGGTATGAATTTGACTTGTCATTTATTTTTGTTTCTTATGTAAAGTGTAAGCAAAGATGTATATAGAATTGTTTTGTAGTTTGTAAAACAGCAAAATAAAAGAAATATTTTTATCTACCCTGTCTTTATTTGCATATATTTTAACCCTCTGAGTGGACGACACATCGAGGAAATAGTGTCCAAAATACGCTAAAGGTTTACTGTGTCAGTGGCCAAAGCGTTCTGCGATTTTTTTCCTTCACCCTTTGTCTACTAGAATGGAATACTTGATATCACCCTTATTGTCCCTTTACTTCCGGTTATAACTATACATAAAGTTATTATAGATTGTTAATTTTTAAAACACTAAGATCAATCAGTCTCGAAGATCATCCCATAAGAAATAATTAATTCTAAAAGCACAAATAAAAATATTTTTTGAGAGACACGCACACACACGTGGGAATTTAGCGCAGCGCACTCCCGCAAGGTCACGCCCTCATCACTGAGTGGGGTAAGTAAGGAACTACAGAGGGACATTCGAGTTGGAGTCGTGGAGGTGTGACCAGGTCGAGTGAAGGACCCGTAGCACTCGAGCTCCCTCGATTTATTAAACCCTCTAAGCGGTTCGCACGTACAATTCTGCCAAACCGATGATGTCTTCAAAGCGGTTGTCACGTACAAATTTCGACCTCCAAAACCGTTCCGAAAATGGATGTAATGTACATTTCTGCCATTGTTTCCCCTCTGGAGTTTTGAGGTAGGAGGGAAAGGTCGACTGTTTAGGAACTGCACACCTACTCCCTGAGGCACAAAGACGCTGATAGCTTTTCATGGCTTTGTAAATCTCTATTTCGAAGTATTTCGTTTGCGGTAACAGATGTATCTCTAATTGCACCACTTAAATAGCTTGGATGACTTTCGCAGAAATTCATTCTCTTAAAGAATATTTTTATTTATACTTTTAGAACCCATTATTTCTTATGGGAGATCTTCGAGACTTGACGAGCTTTATGTGTATTAAAAATTAACAATCTATAATGTCTATTTATATATCTATTTATAACCGGAAGTAAAGGGACAGTAACGAGAGTGGGTTTCCCGTATTCCAATCTAGTCGACAAAGGGTGAAGTAAAAAATCATAGAACACTTTGGTCACTGACACAATGAAACTTTAGCGTATTTTTGGAGACCTTTTTTTCGTCGGTGTGTTCCACTCGAAGGGTTAAACACCGAGAAGGGTGTCTTGCCTATGTTAAGCTTCGAGTAGGAAGTCTTGTCAATACCGCGTCGTTACTGTGATCTAACTATCTGTCTTTATGCTTAAGTGTTATTTGTGTTCTTACGTCATTAAATATTTGTTATTCTTAATGTCGTCTGTCGTAGAATTTGTCCAACGACACCCCTAGACACCGAACCCTACAAATTTTGGGCGCTCACCCCGGGATTTGATTTCCCAGTTTAAATATTACGTGGACTAATGATAAATATTAACTTGTGTGTGTATCTAAAGAACTATTTTATGGTGTGTTCTAAATCGAGGACTGGCTGCGACTACCTAAAATCAACTCTTCGAGATCTACAGATACAGAGGTAGGAACTTTTCATACCTATATTATTTTTTAAAATGTCTCTAAACCCATGTAAAAAAGCGGATCTTGTTATAATTACTCGAGAACTGGGTGAAAAATTGCCCGAAGGAGCTACCATTGCAGAAATTAAAAAAGAGATTGAGAAAAACGATACTTTTTTGGATGATCCCAAGTTTGTTAAAAATTTCATTGATTCAGTGGTAGAAGAACGCAAAGAAAGGGAACTTAGTTTAATAAGAGAGAAAGAATCTCAAGCTATCCTAAACCAATCAAACTTAGAACTAGAGAAAATTAAATTAGCTCAGTTAGAGAAAGAGCTAGAGCTCCAACGTTTGAAAAATTTGAATTCAAATACGTCATCAAATAGTGCACTCGATGAAAACTCTTTAAATGATTCTTCCAATAAACTTGAAATATTACTTAAATCTGTTAAAACCCTATCTCTACCTGTTCCATCGAAACCGGAAAATTTTCATTTATTTTTCCAGTCACTTGAAAAAGCTTTCGTGACTAAAAGTGTTCCGGAGTATCTTAAAAGTGAAATATTAATTAATATACTTGGAGAAAAGGATAATCGTGTTATTATGTATGCAAGTGAAACAGAAATTAAAGATTATAAGTTATTAAAAGATTTAGTTTTAAAAGAGTACCAACCAACAGCAACGGAAATTTTGAGGAATTTTCAATCTGCGCAAAAATTAAATCACGAGTCCTACATGCAATTTGCTCTCGATTAAGTGCCTCATTTGAATACTATTGTAAGTTTAGGAAGGTAACTGATTTCAAATCTCTTTGTGATTTAACCGTCGATCTAATTTTTCAAACACTCGACAAAGAGACAAAAGTGCACATTACCGTTAGACAAGGTCAAGAATGGTTCCCGCCAAAAGTACTAGCCAAAGAATGTGATGTGTATTTAGATTCAACACCTTCTAATTATTCTCGTTCTACCTATGAAGTTAAAAGGATGTCTGAATGTCCAACGTTTAATAACACAACTAGAAGGTTTCGCGAAAACAAAGTTATGGAATGTTATGTTTGCAAAGGCAACCATTTTGCGCGAAACTGCCCACAACAAATATCTAACGAAAATGTAGTGTCAGGAATACGCATAGAACAAAGTGCCCTAAACGTTAAAAATGACCTTCAGTATGTAAATATTTGTATCGATGGAAAAATTATAAATTGTTTGTGTGATTCTGGTGCTGAAATTAACTGTGTAAAAAATCATCTATTTCCCCTAAAACCTACACAAGGAAATACCTTTTCTTACTTCCTGTTTCGGAGAGAGGAAACGAGCGGGAATAGCCACTTTCGATTACGCACTGACCAGAAAAAGTCCCCGAATATTTGTGAAAGCGGCACTAGTTGAAAATTTGACCGTTGACGCTATCGTCACTCCCGCCGTTTTGAGCCAGCTGCAGGCTCTGGAAGAAAAGAACGCATTCCCAGAAGAGAGAGATATGAGTCATCGCGCTTCCGGTCCAAGTCGTTGTTCAATCAGGAAAGTGCAAGAGGGGAGAAATGGGGCTAAGGAGGATGACAACCCCCCAGTAGAAAACAACAACAGTCCGACACCTACAACGACGGAGTGGGGAAACAAGTTCCTGTTTCAAATATCTCGCGCGGGAGAAAAGCCCTCGGCTGTGGACTTAAGCCATATTGGTGATGTTTCCGTTCGAAGAGAAAACGAAAATTTAGTTTCGAATTGCGCGCTTCACAAAATGGAGGATACAAATTTAACGGATGATATACCCGTGTGTAGCAGAAGTCGACGATTTTCTCGGCCTGTACAGAGAGCAATTAACAGCACCACCAGCAGAAGTACTAAATGGTCACCTTTTCAGCTCCTTACCGGTGTAAAAATGAAGAATAGAGAAGAGCGACAAATCCTAGAAGTCCTTGAAGAGGAACGGATAAACAGCTTTATGGAAAACCGTGAGCAAGAACGCGAAGAAGCGAAACGAAACATCCTCCGGATACAAGAAGAAAATAAACGTAGTTTTAACAAAAGGAGAAAAGAAGCGAACAAATATGAAGTAGGCGATTTAGTAGCAATTCGACGCACACAGTTTGGAACTGGTCAAAAGCTTAGACCCAGGTTCCATGGACCTTATAGAATAACTAATGTTAAGCCGAAAGATCGGTATGATGTCGAAAAAATTGGTGTACACCCTGGGCCAAATATAACTTCAACAGCTGCTGATTCCATGAAGCCATGGCCCAATGACTCATGAAGAACTAATTCATGCAATAACTTTTTTCATTTTGTATATTTGTATTTCATGTTTTATTCTTTTTTTTTATATAGTGTTTGTTCTGTTAGTAATTTCACAGTGCATGTCGAGGACGCCATGTTTGTCAGGATGGCAGAAGATGTGTGAATTTAGCGCAGCGCACTCCCGCAAGGTCGCGCCCTCATCACTGAGTGGGGTAAGTAAGGAACGACAGAGAGACATTCGAGTCGGAGGAGTGACCAGGGAGAGTGAAGGATCCCTCGATTTATTAAACACAGAGTAGGGTGTATTTTCCATGTTTAACACCGAGAAGGGTGTCTTGCCTATGTTAAGCTTCGAGTAGGAAGTCTTGTCAATACCGCGTCGTTACTGTGATCTAACTATCTGTCTTTATGCTTAAGTGTTATTTGTGTTCTTACGTCATTAAATATTTGTTATTCTTAATGTCGTCTGTCATAGAATTTGTCCAACGACACCCCTAGACACCGAACCCTATATATATATATATATATATATATATATATATATATATATATATATATACATATACATATATATACATATATATATATACTTATATATAATTTTACGAAAGACACCCAAGATATTTAAGTGGTGCAGTTAGAGATACATCTGTTACCGCAAATGAACTTCGAATTAGAGATTTATAAATCCATGAAAAACTATCGGGGCCTGAAGTGGTAGGGCTGCATTCCTCAATAAATTAGCCAAAGAAGGGTGCAGTTCTTAAACAATCGACTTAAACCTCCTACCGCAAAAATCCATGTGGCAAAACACCGGCAGAAAAGTATATTACATCCATTTTCGGAGCGTTTTTAGAGATCGAAAATTGTACATGTCAACCGCTTTGAAGATATTATCGGTTTGGCGGAATTGTACGTGCAAACCGCTTAGAGGGTGAAAAATTTTACTTCATGGGATACAGTCTGCGTATATTTTGAATATTGCTACTGCAATAAATGTTTAGCTATTCGGGATCTGCTTTAGGCCATTAACACTAGATTGATAAGGAAATCATTTTGACTGCTCATTACTTTCAAATTAGAAAAACTATGTATGACACAATTTCTTGGAATGTTGGACAATTTGTACAACATTAACACTTTCATGGGCCATTTATTCCTCAATCCACGTTTCCAAACTTTCAAAACAGTTGTTAATGTTATTCAATCGATCGACAAATTGACAGCTCAAAACCGAAGCGGGAATCGGTCTTCCCGTCATTTCAATAACGAGACCAATATATTAGAATGGGTGTTGCGCTTTCCACGGGTGTATTTCGTAAGATCGTGCAGGGGGTAAGTAATCTAACCACGACCCAAGAAAGGGTTAATAAACTCAGTTGTATACAACTTACAAAAAGGATCACAGGATGTGGTTAGCACAGTACTTCCTGGGATTAGCCTTCTAGTACTGCAATACATGAGATTTTGACATACATACTAATGAATGGATTTGGTACTGACATGGTAAACTTACAAAAGTTTTTATTCTGCTTTTATAAGAAACGTAAAATTTTATTTTTTGTGGTACTTCGGAAATAAATGAAATTTACTGTAAGTAATACAGTTCTAAACTATTTATTTGCAAATTTAAAATGTTTATGTTTAAAAGTTAAGGATAAGAATTTAAATTTCAGTTTTTGAAACATTTGTTTATAAATGACATTTACTAATAGAACAGTCTAAATTAAGGTATGCTTGCTTTATCCTTTGAGAGAGAAGATAATTTTCATTCAGAAGTTGAAATAAACTTGAAATGTTAAATATCTACAAATATCGGATTTTATTACAAAGATTCTAAAATTTTAATTCTTAGGTACAGATTAATTTTCACTGATGAATTCATGACTGAAGTGTGTACATTTTTGTTACATCTGATATATACTGGTTTTAAATTGCTTTTGTTTATATTGGATTATTGCTTTGAAGAGCAGATAGAAAAACAAACATGTTTTAAGACTGCTTTAATAAAGATACGTTTCTGATAGATACCCCCCATTAAAAATTGAACTATATACTTTTTCAAAAGGCATAAGAGGAGTAACGTAGTAAACTATTCCTTGGGGCACATCCATGAACTGAGGGTAAAACTAAGGTAGGCTGTTTTTAGCTAAATGAAAAGTGCTTTAACATGGTTTCTTTTACCGATACTAGTGATATAGCTAGATATATTTTCCGGGGTCGAAAACATTTTGGTCCAGGGTCCGAAAATTTTTGACAGATTTTAAAAAATTCCGCGGGGTCCGAAAATTTTTGTCCAATTTTGAAAAATTTTCCGGGGTCGAAAAAATTTTCTTGGTCCGGAAATTTTTGACCGATTTTGAAAAATTCCGCGGGGTCGAAAAATTTTTGTCCAATTTCGGAAAATTTTCCGGGGTCGAAAAAATTTTCTTCCGGGGTCCGAAAATTTTTGACCGATTTGGAAAAATTCCTCGGGGTCGGAAAATTTTTGTCCAATTTCGGAAAATTTTCCGAGGTCGAAAAAATATTGGTGGAGGTTAAGAAAATTTTTGACCGATTTTGAAAAATTCCGCGGGGTCGGAAAATTTTTGTCCAAATTCGGAAAATTATCCGGGGTCGAAAAAATTTTCGTCCGGGGTCCGAAAATTTTTGACCGATTTTGAAAAATTCCGCGGGGTCGGAAAATTTTTGTCCAATTTCGGAAAATTTTACGGGGTCGAAAAAATTTTGTTCCGTGGCCCGTAAATTTTTTACCGATTTGGAAAAATTCCGCAGGGTCGGAAAATTTTTTTAAAATTTCGGAAAATTTTTCGGGATCGAAAAAATTTTGGTCCGTGGTCCGAAAATTTTTGACCGATTTGGAAAAATTCCTCGGGGTCGGAAAATTTTTGTCCAATTTCGGAAAATTTTACGGGGTTCAAAAAATTTTGGTGGAGGGTCCGAAAATTTTTGACCGATTTTGAAAAATTCCACGGGGCCGGAAAAGTTTTGTCCAATTTTTGAAAATTTTCCGGGGTCGAAAAAATTTTCGTCCGGGGTCCGAAAATTTTTGACCGATTTTGAAAAATTCCGCGGGGTCGGAAAATTTTTGTCCAATTTCGAAAAATTTTAATAGGTCGAAAAAATTTTACTAAGGGGTCCGGAAATTTTTGACCGATTTTGAAAATTTCGCGGGGCTGGAAATGTTTGCGGGGTCAAAAAAAATTTTCCGGGGTGCGAAAAGTTTTAACCGATTTGGAAATATTCCGCGGGGTCGGAAAATTTTTGTCCAATTTCGGAAAATTTTCCGGGGTCGAAATAATTTTCGTCCGGGGTCCGAAAATTTTTGACCGATTTTTAAAAATTCCGCGAGGTCCGAAAGTTTTTGTCCAATTTCGGAAAAATTTCCAGGGTCCGAAAATTTTTGACCGATTTTGAAAAATTCCGCGGGGTCGGAAATTTCTTGTACAATTTCGGAAAATTTTCCGGGGTCGAAAAAATTTTGGTCCGGGGTCCGAAATATTTTGACCGATTTTGAAAAATTCCGCGGAGTTGGAAAATTTTTGTCCAATTTCGGAAAATTTTCCGGGGTCGAAAAAATGTTTGTCCAATTTTGAAAAATTTTCCGGGGTCGAAAACATTTTCGTCCGGGGTCCGAAAAATTTTGACCGATTTAGAAAAATTCCGCGGAATCGGAAAATTTTTGTCCAGTTTCGGAAAATTTTCCGGGGTCGATAAAATTTTGGTCCGTCGTCAGATAATTTTTGACCGATTTGTAAAAATTCCGCGGGGTCGAAAAAATTTTCGTCCGGGGTCCGAAAATTTTTGACCGATTTGGAAAAATCCGCGGGGTCGGAAAATTTATGTCCAATAGCGGAAAATTTTCCGGTGTCAAAGATATTTTGTTCCGGGGTGCGAAAATTTTTGACCGATTTGGATATATTCCACGGGGTCGGAAAATTTTTGCCCAATTTCGGAAAATTTTCCCGGGTCGAAAATATTTTCTTCCGGGGTCCGAAAATTTTTGACTGATTTTGAAAAATTTCCGGGGTCGAAAAATTTCGGTCCAATTTCGGAAAATTTTCCGGGGTCGAAATAATTTTTGTCCGGGGTCCGAAAATTTTTGACCGATTTTTAAAAATTCCGCGAGGTCGGAAAATTTTTGTCCAATTTCGGAAAAATTTCCAGGGTCCGAAAATTTTTGACCGATTTTGAAAAATTCCGCGGGGTCGGAAAATTTTTGTCCAATTTCGGAAAATTTTCCGGGGTCGAAATAATTTTGGTCCGCTGTCTGAAAATTTTTTACCCATTTTGAAAAATTCCGCGATTTCGGAAAATTTTCCGGGGTCGGAAAATTCTTGTACAATTTCGGAAAATTTTAATAGGTCGAAAAAATTTTCCTATAGGGTCCGAAAATTTTTGACCGATTTTGAAAAATTCCGCGTTGTCGGAAAAT
Source organism: Pardosa pseudoannulata (assembly GCA_032207245.1). NCBI lineage: Eukaryota > Metazoa > Arthropoda > Arachnida > Araneae > Lycosidae > Pardosa > Pardosa pseudoannulata. The sequence continues at coordinate 118,247,712 of CM063500.1, read as the reverse complement.
TTTTGTCCAATTTTTGAAAAAGTTTCCGGGGTCGAAAAAATGTTGGTTCAGTGTCACAAAATTTTTGACTGATTTTTAAAAATTCCGTGTGGTCGGAAAATTTTTGTCCAATTTCTGAAATATTTTCGGAATCGAAAAAATTTTGGTCCGGGGTCCGAAAATTTTTGACCGATTGTGAAAAATTCCGCGTGGTCGGAAAATTTTTCTCGAATTTCGGAAAATTTTCCGGGATCGAAAACCTTTTGGTCCGGGGTCCGAAAATTTTTGACCGATTTTGAGAAATTCCGCGGGGTCGGAAAATTTTGGTTTTTGTCCAACTTCGGAAAATTTTCCGGGGTCGAAAAAATTTTGGTCCGGGGTCCGAAAATTTTTGACCGATTTTGAAATATTCCGCGGGGTCGGAAAATTTTTGTCCAATTTCGAAAAATTTTCCGTTGTCGAAAAAATTTAGGTTCGGGTTCCGAAAATTTTTGACCGATTTGGAAAAATTCCTCACTGTCGGACAATTTTTGTCCAATTTCGGAAAATTTCCGGGGTCGAAAAAATTTTGGTACGGGGTCCGAAAATTTTTGACCGATTTTGAAAAATCCGCGGGGTCTGAAAATTTATGTAAAATAGCGGAAAATTTTCCGGTGTCAAAGATATTTTGTTTCGGGGTGCGAAAATTTTTGACCGATTTTGAAAATTTTCCGGGGTCGAAAAAATTTTGGTCCGAATTCAGAAAATTTTCCGGGGTCCGAAAATTTTTGACTGATTTTGAAAAATTCCGCGGGGTCGGAAAATTTTTGTCCAATTTCGAAAAATTTTCGGGGGTCGAAAAAATTTAGGTTCGGGGTAAGAAAATTTTTGACCGATTTGGAAAAATTCTGCGGGGTTTAGGAAAATTTTTGTTCAATTTCGGAAAATTTTTCGGGGTCGAAAGAATTTTGGTCCGGGATCCGAAAATTTTTGACCGATTTTGAAAAATTCCGCGGGGTCGTAAAATTTTTGTCAATTTCGGAAAATTTTCCGGGGTCGAAATAATTTTTGTCCGCTGTCTGAAAATTTTTGACCCATTTTGAAAAATTCCGCGGGGTCGGAAAATTTTTGTCCAATTTCGAAAAATTTTTCGGGGTCCGAAATATTTTAACCGATTTGGAAATATTCCGCGGGGTCGGAAAAATTTTTGTACAATTTCGGAAAATTTTCCGGGGTCAAGAAAATTTTGGTCCGCTGTCTGAAAATTTTTGACCCATTTTGAAAAATTCCGCGGGGTCGGAAAATTTTTGTCCAATTTCGGAAAATTTTTGTAAAATTTCGGAAAATTTTCCGGGGTCGAAAAAATTTTCGTCCGGAGTCCGAAAATTTTTGACCGATTTTGAAAAATTCCGGGGGGTCGGAAAATTTTTGTCCGATTTGGGAAAATTTTCCGTATTCGAAAAAATTTTGAACCGTGGTCCGAAAATTTTGACTGATTTTGAAAAATTCCGCGGGGTCGGAAAATTTTTGTCCAATTTCGGAAAATTTTCCGGGGACGAAAAAGTTTTGGTCCGGGGTCCGAAACTTTTGGACCGATTTTGAAAATTCCGCGGGGTCGGAAAATTTTTGTTCAACTTCGGAAAAATTTCCCGGGTCGAAAATATTTTCTTCCGGGGTCCGAAAATTTTTGACCGATTTTGAAAATTTTCCGGGGTCGAAAAAATTTTTGTCCGATTTCGGAAAATTTTCCGGGATCCGAGAAATTTTGGTCCGATTTCGGAAAATTTTCCGGGGTCCGAAAATTTTTGACCGATTTTGAAAATTTTCCGGGGTCGAAAAAGATTTGACCGATTTTGAAAATGTTACGGTGTCGAAAAAATTTCGGACCGATTTTAAAAATTTTCCGGGGTCGAAAAAATTTTGGTCCGAATTCCGAAAATTTTCCGGGGTCGAAAAAATTTCGGTCCGATTTCGGAAAATTTTCCGGGGTCGAAAAAATTTTGGTCCGGGGTCTGAAAATTTTTGACCGATTTTGAAAATTTTCCGGGGTCGAAAAAATTTCGGTCCGATTTCGGAAAATTTTCCGGGGTCGAAAAAATTTTGGTCCGGGGTCCGAAAATTTTTGACCGATTTTGAAAATTTTCCGGGGTCGAAAAGATTTTGGTCCGATTTCGGAAAATTTTCCGGGGTCGAAAATATTTCGGTCCGATTTCGGAAAATTTTCCAGGGCCGAAAAAATTTTGGTCTGGGGTCCGAAAATTTTTGACCGATTTTGAAAATTTTCCGGGGTCGAAAAAATTTTGGTCCGATTTCGGAAAATTTTCCGGGGTCGAAAAAATTTCGGTCCGATTTCCGAAAATTTTCCGGGGTCGAAAAATTTTTGACCGATTTTGAAAATTTTACGGGGTCGAAAAAATTTTGGTCCGATTTCCGAAAATTTTCCGGGGTCAAAAAAATTTTGGTCCGGGGTCTGAAAATTTTTGACCGATTTTGAAAATTTTCTGGGGTCGAAAAAATTTCGGTCCGATTTCGGAAAATTTTCCGGGGTCCAAAAAATTTCGGTCCGATTTCGGAAAATTTTCCGGGGTCGAAAAATTTTTGACCGATTTTGAAGATTATCCGGGGTCGAAAAAATTTCGGACCAATTTTGAAAATTTTCCGGGGTCGAAAAAATTTCGGTCCGATTTCGGAAAATTTTCCGGGGTCGAAAAAATTTTGGTCGGGGGTCCGAAAATTTTTGACCGATTTTTAAAATTTTCCTTGGTCGAAAAAATTTCGGTCCAATACAGGAAAATTTTCCGGGGTCGAAAATATTTTGGTCCGGGGTCCGAAAATTTTTGACCGATTTTGAAAATTTTCCGGGGTCGAAAAAATTTCGGTCCGATTTCCTGAAATTTTCCAGGGTCGAAAAATTTTTGACCGATTTTGAAAATTTTACGGGGTCGAAAAAATTTCGGACCGATTTTGAAAATTTTCCGGGGTCGAAAAAATTTTGGTCCGATTTCCGAAAATTTTCCGGGGTCGAAAAATTTCGGTCCGATTTCGGAAAATTTTCCGGGGTCGAAAAAATTTCGGTCCGATTTCGGAAAATATTCCGGGGTCGAAAAAATTTTGGTCCGACTTCGGAAAATTTTCCGGGGTCGAAAAAATTTTGGTCCGGGGTCCGAAAATTTTTGACCGATTTTGAAAATTTTCCGGGGTCGAAAAAATTTCGGTCCGATTTCGGAAAATTTTCCGGGGTCGAAAAAATTTCGGTCCGATTTCGGAAAATTTTCCGGGGTCGAAAAAATTTCGGTACGATTTCGGAAATTTTTCCGGGGTCGAAAAAATTTTGGTCCGGGGTCCGAAAATTTTTGACCGATTTTGAAAATTTTCCGGGGTCGAAGAAATTTCGGTCCGATTTCGGAAAATTTTCCGGGGTCGAAAAATTTTTGACCGATTTTGAAAATTTTCCGGGGTCGAAAAAATTTCGGTCCGATTTCGGAAAATTTTCCGGGGTCCGAAAAATTTTGACCGATTTTGAAAATTTTCCGGGGTCGAAAAAATTTCGGACCGATTTTGAAAATTTTCCGGGGTCGAAAAAATTTTGGTCCGGGGTCCGAAAATTTTTGACCGATTTTGAAAATTTTCCGGGGTCGAAAAAATTTTTGGTACGATTTCGGAAAATTTTCCGGGGTCGAAAAAATTTCGGTCCGATTTCGGAAAATTTTCCGGGGTTGAAAAAATTTTGGTCCGATTTCGGAAAATTTTCCGGGGTCGAAAAAATTTCATACCGATTTTGAAAATTTTCCGGGGTCGAAAAAATTTCGGTCCGATTTCGGAAATTTTTCCGGGGTCGAAAAAATTTTGGTCCGGGGTCCGAAAATTTTTGACCGATTTTGAAAATTTTCCGGGGTCGAAAAAATTTCGGTCCGATTTCGGAAAATTTTCCGGGGTCGAAAAAATTTCGGTTCGATTTCGGAAAATTTTCCGGGGTCGAAAAATTTTTGACCGATTTTGAAAATTTTCCGGGGTCGAAAAAATTTTCTTCCGATTTTGAAAATTTTCCGGGGTCGAAAAAATTTCGGTCCGATTTCCGAAAATTTTCCGGGGTCGAAAAAGATTTGACCGATTTTTAAAATTTTACGGGGTCGAAAAAATTTCATTCCGATTTTGAAAATTTTCCGGGGTCGAAAAAATTTTGGTCCGATTTCCGAAAATTTTCCGGGGTCGAAAAAATTTCGGACCGATTTTAAAAATTTTCCGGGGTCGAAAAAATTTCGGTCCGATTTCGGAAAATTTTCCGGGGTCGAAAAAATTTCGGTCCGATTTCTTAAAATTTTCCGGGGTCGAAAAATTTTTGACCGATTTTGAAAGACATCCGGGGTCGAAAATATTTCGGTCCGATTTCGGAAAATTTTCCGGGGCCGAAAAAATTTTGGTCCGATTTCGGAAAATTTTCCGGGGTCGAAAAAATTTCGGACCGATTTCGGAATATTTTCCGGGGTCGAAAAAATTTTGGTCCGGGGTCCGAAAATTTTTGACCGATTTTGAAAATTTTCCGGGGTCGAAAAAATTTCGGTCCGATTTCGGAAAATTTTCCGGGGTCGAAAAAATTTCGGTCCGATTTCGGAAAATTTTCCGGGGTCGAAAAAATTTCGGTCCGATTTCGGAAAATTTTCGGGGTCGAAAAAATTTCGGTCCGATTTCGGAAAATTTTCCGGGGTCGAAAAAATTTCGGTCCGATTTCGGAAAATTTTCCGGGGTCGAAAAAATTTCGGTCCGATTTCGGAAAATTTTCCGGGGTCGAAAAAATTTCGGTCCGATTTCGGAAAATTTTCCGGGGTCGAAAAAATTTCGGACCGATTTCGGAAAATTTTCCGGGGTCGAAAAAATTTTGGTCCGGGGTCCGAAAATTTTTGACCGATTTTGAAAATTTTCCGGGGTCGAAAAAATTTCTGTCCGACCTCGGAAAATTTTCCGGGGTCGAAAAAATTTCTGTCCGACCTCGGAAAATTTTCCGGGGTCCGAAAATTTTTGACCGATTTTGAAAATTTTCCGGGGTCGAAAAAATTTCTGTCCGACCTCGGAAAATTTTCCGGGGTCGAAAAAATTTCTGTCCGACCTCGGAAAATTTTCCGGGGTCGAAAAATTTTCGACCGATTTTGAAAATTTTACGGGGTCGAAAAAATTTCGAACCGATTTTGAAAATTTTCCGGGGTCGAAAATATTTTGGTCCGATTTCCGAAAATTTTCCGGGGTCGAAAAAATTTTTCACCGATTTTAAAAATTTTCCGGGGTCGAAAAAATTTTGGTCCGACTTCGGAAAATTTTCCGGGGTCGAAAAAATTTCGGTCCGATTTCTTAAAATTTTCCGGGGTCGAAAAAATTTTTGACCGATTTTGAAAATTTTCCGGGGTCGAAAATATTTCGGTCCGATTTCGGAAAATTTTCCGGGGTCGAAAAAATTTTGGTCCGATTTCGGAAAATTTTCCGGGGTCGAAAAAATTTCGGTTCGATTTCGGAAAATTTTCCGGGGTCGAAAAAATTTTGGTCCGGGGTCCGAAAATTTTTGACCGATTTTGAAAATTTTCCGGGGTCGAAAAAATTTCGGTCCGATTTCGGAAAATTTTCCGGGGTCGAAAAAATTTCGGTCCGATTTCGGAAAATTTTCCGGGGTCGAAAAAATTTTGGTCCGGGGTCCGAAAATTTTTGACCGATTTTGAAAATTTTCCGGGGTTGAAAAAATTTCGGTCCGATTTCGGAAAATTTTCCGGGGTCGAAAAAATTTTGGTCCGGGGTCCGAAAATTTTTGACCGATTTTGAAAATTTTCCGGGGTCGAAAAAATTTCGGTCCGATTTCGGAAAATTTTCCGGGGTCGAAAAAATTTTGGTCCGATTTCGGAAAATTTTCCTTGGTCGAAAAAATTTCGGTCCGATTTCGGAAAATTTTCCGGGGTCGAAAAAATTTTGGTCCGGGGTCCGAAAATTTTTGACCGATTTTGAAAATTTTCCGGGGTCGAAAAAATTTTGGTCCGATTTCGGAAAATTTTCCGGGGTTGGAAAAATTTCGGTCCGATTTCCGAAAATTTTCCGGGGTCGAAAAAGATTTGACCGATTTTGAAAATTTTACGGGGTCGAAAAAATTTCGGACCGATTTTGAAAATTTTCCGGGGTCGAAAAAATTTTGGTCCGATTTCCGAAAACTTTCCGGGGTCGAAGAAATTTCGGTCCGATTTCGGAAAATTTTCCGGGGTCGAAAATCTTTCGGTCCGATTTCGGAAAATTTACCGATGTCGAAAAATTTTGGTCCGGGGTCCGAAAATTTTTGACCGATTTTGAAAATTTTCCGGGGTCGAAAAAATTTTGGTCCGATTTCGGAAAATTTTCCGGGGTCGAAAAAATTTTGGTCCGGAGTACGAAAATTTTTGACCAATTTTGAAAATTTTCCGGGGTCGAAAAAATTTTGGTCCGATTTCGGAAAATTTTCCGGGGTCGAAAAAATTTTGGTCCGGGGTCCGAAAAATTTTGACCGATTTTGAAAATTTTCCGGGGTCGAAAAAATTTCGGTCCGATTTTGAAAATTTTCCGGGGTCGAAAAAATTTTGGTCCGGGGTCCGAAAATTTTTGACCGATTTTGAAAATTTTCCGGGGTCGAAAAAATTTTGGTCCGATTTCGGAAAATTTTCCGGGGTCGAAAAAATTTCGGTCCGATTTCGGAAAATTTTCCGGGGTCGAAAAAATTTTGGTCCGGGGTCCGAAAATTTTTGACCGATTTTGAAAATTTTCCTTGCTCGAAAAAATTTCGGTCCGAATTCGGAAAATTTTCCTGGGTCGAAAAAATTTTGGTCAGGGGTCCGAAAAATTTTGACCGATTTTGAAAATTTTCCGGTGTCGAAAAAATTTTGGTCCGATATCGGAAAATTTTCCGGGGTCGAAAAAATTTCTGTCCGACCTCGGAAAATTTTCCGGGGTCGAAAAAATTTCTGTCCGACCTCGGAAAATTTTCCGGGGTCGAAAAAATTTCTGTCCGGGGTCCGAAAATTTTTGACCGATTTTGAAAATTTTCCGGGGTCGAAAAAATTTCGGTCCGATTTCGGAAAATTTTCCGGGGTCGAAAAAATTTTGGTCCGGGGTCCGAAAATTTTTGACCGATTTTGAAAATTTTCCGGAGTGGAAAAAATTTTGGTTCGGGGTCCGAAAATTTTTGACCGATTTTTAAAATTTTCCGGGGTCGAAAAAATTTTGGTCCGATTTCGGAAAATTTTCCGGGGTCGAAAAAATTTTGGTCCGGGGTCCGAAAATTTTTGACCGATTTTGAAAATTTTCCGGGGTCGAAAAAATTTTGGTCCGATTTCGGAAAATTTTCCGGGGTCGAAAAAATTTTGGTCCGATTTCGGAAAATTTTCCGGGGTCGAAAAAATTTTGGTCCGGGGTCCGAAAATTTTTGACCGATTTTGAAAATTTTCCGGGGTCGAAAAAATTTTGAAAAAATTTTAAGCCCGATTTCGGAAAATTTTCTGGGGTCGAAAAAATTTTGGACCTATTATGAAAATTTTCCGGGGTCGAAAAAATTTCGGTACGATTTCGGAAATTTTTCCGGGGTCGAAAAAATTTTGGTCCGGGGTCTGAAAATTTTTGACCAATTTTGAAAATTTTCCGGGGTCGAAAAAATTTCGGTCCGATTTCGGAAAATTTTCCGGGGTCGAAAAAATTTTGGTTCGGGGTCCGAAAATTTTTGACCGATTTTGAAAATTTTCCGGGGTCGAAAAAGTTTTGACCGATTTGGAAAATTTTCCGGGGTCGAAAAAATTTCGGTCCGATTTCGGAAAATTTTCCGATGTCGAAAAGGATTTGACCGATTTTGAAAATGTTACGGTGTCGAAAAAATTTCGGACCGATTTTGAAAATTTTCCGGGGTCGAAAATATTTTCGTCCGATTTCCGAAAATTTTCCGGGGTCGAAAATATTTCGGTCCGATTTCGGAAAATTTTACGGGGTCGTAAAAATTTCGGTCCGATTTCGTAAAATTTTCCGGGGTCGAAAAAATTTTGGTCCGGGGTCCGAAAAATTTTGACCGATTTTGAAAATTTTCCGGGGTCGAAAAAATTTTGGTCCGGGGTCCGAAAATTTTTGACCGATTTTGAAAATTTTCCGGGGTTGAAAAAATTTTGGTCCGACTTCGGAAAATTTTCCGGGGTCGAAAAAATTTCGGTCCGATTTCGGAAAATTTTCCGGGGTCGAAAAAATTTCGGTCCAATTTCGGAAAATTTTCCGGGGTCGAAAAAATTTTGGTCCGGGGTCTGAAAATTTTTGACCGATTTTGAAAATTTTCCGGGGTCGAAAAAATTTAGTCCGGGGTCCGAAAATTTTGACCGATTTTGAAAATTTTCCGGTGTCGAAAAAATTTTGTTTCGATTTCTGAAAATTTTCCTGGGTCGAAAAAATTTCGGTCCAATTTCCGAAAATTTTCCGGGGTCGAAAAAATGTCGGTCCGATTTCCGAAAATTTTCCGGGGTCGAAAAAATTTTGGTCCGATTTCGGAAAATTTTCCTGGGTCAAAATATTTTTGACCAATTTTGAAAATTTTAAGGTTTCGAAAAATTTTTGAGCGATTTTGAAAACTTTCCGGGGTCGAAAAAATTTTGGTCCTTTTTCCGAAAATTTTACGGGGACGAAAAATTTCGGTCCGATTTCGGAAAATTTCCGGGGTCGAAAATTTTTCGGTCCGATTTCGGAAAATTTTCCGGGGTCGAAAAAATTTTGGTCCGGGGTCCGAAAATTTTTGACCGATTTTGAAAATTTTCCGGGGTCGAAAAAATTTTAGTCCGATTTCGGAAAATTTTCCGGGGTCGAAAAAATTTCGGTCCGATTTCGGAAAATTTTCCGGGGTTGAAAAAATTTCGGTCCGATATCGGAAAATTTTCCGGGGTTGGAAAAATTTCGGTCCGATTTCCGAAAATTTTCCGGGGTCGAAAAAGATTTGACCGATTTTTAAAATTTTACGGGGTCGAAAAAATTTCATACCGATTTTGAAAATTTTCCGGGGTCGAAAAAATTTTGGTCCGATTTCCGAAAATTTTCCGGGGTCGAAAAAATTTCGGTCCGATTTCGGAAAATTTTCCGGGGTCGAAAAAATTTCGGACCGATTTCGGAAAATTTTCCGGGGTCGAAAACATTTTTGTCCGGGGTCCGAAAATTTTTGACCGATTTTGAAAATTTTCCGGGGTCGAAAAAATTTTGGTCCGGGGTCCGAAAATTTTTGACCGATTTTGAAAATTTTCCGGGGTCGAAAAAATTTCGGTCCGATTTCTGAAAATTTTCCGGGGTCGAAAAAATTTCGGTCCGATTTCGGAAAATTTTCCGGGGTCGAAAAAATTTTGGTCCGATTTCGGAAAATTTTCCGGGGTCGGAAAAATTTCGGTCCGATTTCCGAAAATTTTCCGGGGTCGAAAAAGATTTGACCGATTTTGAAAATTTAACAGGTTCGTAAAAATTTCGGACCGATTTTGAAAATTTTCCGGGGTCGAAAATATTTTGGTCCGATTTCGGAAAATTTTCCGGGGTCCGAAAATTTTTGACCGATTTTAAAAATTTTCCGGGGTCGAAAAAATTTTGGTCCGATTTCGGAAAATTTTCCGGGGTCGAAAAAATTTCGGTCCGATTTCTTAAAATTTTCCGGGGTCGAAAAATTTTTGACCGATTTTGAAAATTATCCGGGGTCGAAAAAATTTCGGTCCGATTTCGGAAAATTTTCCGGGGTCGAAAAAATTTTGGTCCGATTTCGGAAAATTTTCCGGGGTCGAAAAAATTTCGGTCCGATTTCGGAAAATTTTCCGGGGTCGAAAAAATTTTGGTCCGGGGTCCGAAAATTTTTGACCGATTTTGAAAATTTTCCGGGGTCGAAAAAATTTCGGTCCGATTTTGGAAAATTTCCCGGGGTCGAAAAAATTTCGGTCCAATTTCCGAAAATTTTCCGGGGTCAAAATATTTTTGACCAATTTTGAAAATTTTCCGGGGTTGAAAAAATTTTGGTCCGGGGTCCGAAAATTTTTGACCGATTTTAAAAATTTTCCGGGGTCGAAAAAATTTCGGTCCGATTTCGGAAAATTTTCCGGGGTCGAAAAAATTTTGGTCCGGGTTCCGAAAATTTTTGACCGATTTTGAAAATTTTCCGGGGTCGAAAAAATTTTGGTCCGATTTCGGAAAATTTTCCGGGGTCGGAAAAATTTCGGTCCGATTTCGGAAATTTTTCCGGGGTCGAAAAAATTTTGGTCCGGGGTCCGAAAATTTTTGACCGATTTTGAAAATTTTCCGGGGTCGAAAAAATTTCGGTCCGATTTCGGAAAATTTTCCGGGGTCGAAAAAATTTCGGTCCGATTTCGGAAAATTTTCCGGGGTCGAAAAAATTTCGGTCCGATTTCGGAAAATTTTCCGGGGTCGAAAAAATTTCGGACCGATTTCGCAAAATTTTCAGGGGTCGAAAAATTTTTGTCCGGGGTCCGAAAATTTTTGACCGATTTTGAAAATTTTCCGGGGTCGAAAAAATTTTGGTCCGATTTCGGAAAATTTTCCGGGGTCGAAAAAATTTCGGTCCGATTTCGGAAAATTTTCCGGGGTCGAAAAAATTTTGGTCCGGGGTCCGAAAATTTTTGACCGATTTTGAAAATTTTCCGGGGTCGAAGAAATTTCGGTCGGATTTCGGAAAATTTTCCGGGGTCGAAAAATTTTTGGTCCGGGGTCCGAAAATTTTTGACCGATTTTGAAAATTTTCCGGGGTCGAAAAAATTTTGGTCCGGGGTCCGAAAATTTTTGACCGATTTTGAAAATTTTCCGGGGTCGAAAAAATTTTGGTCCGATTTCGGAAAATTTTCCGGGGTCGAAAAAATTTCGGTCCGATTTCGGAAAATTTTCCGGGGTCGAAAAAATTTTGGTCCGGGGTCCGAAAATTTTTGACCGATTTTGAAAATTTTCCGGGGTCGAAAAAATTTTGGTCCGATATCGGAAAATTTTCCGGGGTTGGAAAAATTTCGGTCCGATTTCCGAAAATTTTCCGGGGTCGAAAAAGATTTGACCGATTTTGAAAATTTTACGGGGTCGAAAAAATTTCGGACCGATTTTGAAAATTTTCCGGGGTCGAAAAAATTTTGGTCCGATTTCCGAAAATTTTCCGGGGTCGAAAAAATTTCGGTCCGATTTCGGAAAATTTTCCGGGGTCGAAAAAATTTCGGTCCGATTTCGGAAAATTTTCCGGGGTCGAAAAAATTTCGGACCGATTTCGGAAAATTTTCCGGGGTCGAAAAAATTTCGGAAAATTTTCAGGGGTCGAAAAAATTTCGGTCCGATTTCGGAAAATTTTCCGGGGTCGAAAAAATTTTGGTCCGGGGTCCGAAAAATTTTGACCGATTTTGAAAATTTTCCGGGGTCGAAAAAATTTCGGTCCGATTTCGGAAAATTTTCCGGGGTCGAAAAAAATTTTGTTCCGGGGTCCGAAAATTTTGACCGATTTTGAAAATTTTCCGGGGTCGAAAAAATTTCTGAAAATTTTCGGGGTCGAAAAAATTTTGGTCCGGGGTCCGAAAATTTTTGACCGATTTTGAAAATTTTCCGGGGTCGAAAAAATTTCGCTCCGATTTCGGAAAATTTTCCGGGTTCGAAAAAATTTCGGTCCGATTTCGGAAAGTTTTCCGGGGTCGAAAAAATTTCAGTCCGATTTCGGAAAATTTTCCGGGTTCGAAAAAATTTTGGTCCGATTTCGGAAAATTTTCCGGGGTCGAAAAAATTTCGGTCCGATTTCGGAAAATTTTCCGGGGTAGAAAAAATTTCGGTCCGATTTCGGAAAATTTTCCGGGGTCGAAAAAATTTTGGTCCGGGGTCCGAAAATTTTTGACCGATTTTGAAAATTTTCCGGGGTCGAAAAAATTTTGGTCCGACTTCGGAAAATTTTCCGGGGTCCGAAAATTTTTGACCGAATTTGAAAATTTTCCGGGGTCGAAAAAATTTCGGTCCGATTTTGAAAACTTTCCGGGGTCGAAAAAATTTTGGTCGGATTTCCGAAAATTTTCCGGGGACGAAAAAATTTCGGTCTGATTTCGGAGAATTTCCGGGGTCGAAAAAATTTCCTTTCGATTTCGGAAAATTTTCCGCGGTCGAAAAAATTTTGGTCCGGGGTCTGAAAATTTTTGACCGATTTTGAAAATTTTCCGGGGTTGAAAAAATTTCGGTCCGATTTCGGAAAATTTTCCGGGGTCGAAAAAATTTTGGTCCGGGGTCCGAAAATTTTTGACCGATTTTGAAAATTTTCCGGGGTCGAAAAAATTTCGGTCTGATTTCGGAAAATTTTCCGGGGTCGAAAAAATTTTGGTCCGGGGTCCGAAAATTTTTGACCGATTTTGAAAATTTTCCGGGGTCGAAAAAATTTTGGTCCGATTTCGGAAAATTTTCCGGTGTCGAAAAAATTTCGGTCCGATTTCGGAAAATTTTCCGGGGTCAAAAAATTTTCGGTCCGATTTCGGAAAATTTTCCGGGGTCGAAAAAATTTTGGTCCGATTTCGGAAAATTTTCCGGGGTCGAAAAAATTTCGGTCCGATTTCGGAAAATTTTCCGGGGTCGAAAAAATTTCGGTCCGATTTCGGAAAATTTTCCGGGGTCGAAAAAATTTTGGTCCGGGGTCCGAAAATTTTTGACCGATTTTGAAAATTTTCTGGGGTCGAAAAAATTTCGGTCCGATTTCCGAAAATTTTCCGGGGTCGAAAAAGATTTGACCGATTTTGAAAATTTTACGGGGTCGAAAAAATTTCGGACCGATTTTGAAAATTTTCCGGGGTCGAAAAAATTTTGGTCCGATTTCCGAAAATTTTCCGGGGTCGAAAAAATTTCGGTCCGATTTCGGAAAATTTTCCGGGGTCGAAAAAATTTCGGTCCGATTTCGGAAAATTTTCCGGGGTCGAAAAAATTTTGGTCCGGGGTCCGAAAATTTTTGACCGATTTTGAAAATTTTCCGGGGTCGAAAAAATTTCGGTCCGATTTCGGAAAATTTTCCGGGGTCAAAAAATTTTTGTTCCGGGGTCCGAAAATTTTTGACCGATTTTGAAAATTTTCAGGGGTCGAAAAATTTCGGTCCGATTTTGAAAATTTTCCGGGGTCGAAAAAATTTTGGTCCGGGGTCCGAAAATTTTTGACCGATTTTGAAAATTTTCCGGGGTCGAAAAAATTTTGGTCCGATTTCGGAAAATTTTCCGGGGTCGAAAAAATTTCGGTCCGATTTCGGAAAATTTTCCGGGGTCGAAAAAATTTTGGTCCGATTTCGGAAAATTTTCCGTTGTCGAAAAAATTTCGGTCCGGGGTCCGAAAATTTTTGACCAATTTTGAAAATTTTCAGGGGTCGAAAAAATTTTTGGTAAGATTTCGGAAATTTTTCCGGGGTCGAAAAAATTTTGGTCCGGGGTCCGAAAATTTTTGACCGATTTTGAAAATTTTCCGGGGTCGAAAAAATTTCGGTCTGATTTCGGAAAATTTTCCGGGGTCGAAAAAATTTTGGTCCGATTTCGGAAAATTTTCCGGGGTCGAAAAAATTTCGGTCCGATTTCGGAAAATTTTCCGGGGTCGAAAAAATTTTGGTCCGGGGTCCGAAAATTTTTGACCGATTTTGAAAATTTTCCGGGGTCGAAAAAATTTTGGTCCGATTTCGGAAAATTTTCCGGGGTCTTTTCCGGGGTCGAAAAAATTTTTGACCGAATTTGAAAATTTTCCGGGGTCGAAAAAATTTTGGACCGATTTTGAAAATTTTAAGGGGTCGAAAAAATTTTGGTCCGATTTCCGAAAATTTTCCGGGGTCGAAAAAATTTCGGTCCGATTTCGGAAAATTTTCCGGGGTCGAAAAAATTTCGGTCCGATTTCGGAAAATTTTCCGGGCCGATTTTGAAAATTTTCCGGGGTCGAAAAAATTTGAGTCCGATTTCGGAAAATTTTCCGGGGTCAAAAAAATTTTGGTCCGGGGTCTGAAAATTTTTGACCAATTTTGAAAATTTTCCGGGGTCGAAAAAATTTCGGTCCGATTTCGGAAAATTTTCCGGGGTCGAAAAAATTTCGGTCCGATTTCTTAAAATTTTCCGGGGTCGAAAAATTTTTGACCGATTTTGAAGATTATCCGGGGTCGAAAAAATTTCGGACCAATTTTGAAAATTTTCCGGGGTCGAAAAAATTTCGGTCCGATTTCGGAAAATTTTCCGGGGTCGAAAAAATTTCGGTCCGATTTCCGAAAATTTTCCGGGGTCGAAAAAATTTCGGTCCGGGGTCCGAAAATTTTTCCGAAAATTTTCCGGGGTCGAAAAATTTGGTCCGATTTCTGAAAATTTTCCGGGGTTGAAAAAATTTTGGTCCGGATTCTGAAAATTTTCCGGGGTCGAAAAATTTTCGGTCCGATTTCGAAAAATTTTCCGGGATCGAAAAAATTTTGGTCCGACTTCGGAAAATTTTCCGGGGTCGAAAAAATTTCGGTCCGATTTCGGAAAATTTTCCGGGGTCGAAAAAATTTCGGTCCGGGGTCCGAAAATTTTTGACCGATTTTGAAAATTTTCCGGAGTTGAAAAAATTTTGGTCCGACTTCGGAAAATTTTCCGGGGTCGAAAAATTTTTGGTCCGGGGTCCGAAAATTTTTGACCGATTTTGAAAATTTTCCGGGGTCGAAAAACTTTCGGTCCGATTTTGAAATTTTTCCGGGGTCGAAAATATTTTGGTCCGGGGTCCGAAAATTTTTGACCGATTTTGAAAATTTTCCGGGGTCGAATAAATTTCGGTCCGATTTCGGAAAATTTTCCGGGGTCGAAAAAATTTCGGTCCGATTTCGGAAAATTTTCCGGGGTCGAAAAAATTTCGGTCCGATTTCGGAAAATTTTCCGGGGTCGAAAAAATTTCGGTCCGGGGTCCGAAAATTTTTGACCGATTTTGAAAATTTTCCGGGGTCGAAAAAATTTTGGTACGATTTCGGAAATTTTTCCGGGGTCGAAAAAATTTTGGTCCGGGGTCGAAAAATTTTTTTACCGATTTTGAAAATTTTGCGAGGTCGAAAAAATTTTTGGTCCGATTTCTGAAAATTTTCCGGGTGTCGAAAATTTCGGTCCGGAAAATTTCGAAAAATTTTGGTCCGGGGTCCGAAAATTTTTGACAGATTTTGAAAATTTTCCGGGTCGATAAATTTTTGGTCGGGGTCCGAAAATTTTTGACGGATTTTTAAAATTTTCCCGGGGTCGAAAAAAATTTTCGGAACCGTCCGATTTCGGAAAATATTTCCGGGGTTCGAAAATTTTTGACCGATTTTGAAAATTTTCCGGGGTCGAAAAATTTTTGGTCCGGGGTCCGAAAATTTTTGACCGATTTTGAAAATTTTCCGGTGTCGAAAAAATTTTGGTCCGACTTCGGAAAAATTTCCGGGGTCGAAAAAATTTTGGTCCGATTTCCGAAAATTTTCCGGGGTCGAAAAAATTTCGGTCCGATTTCGGAAAATTTTCCGGGGTCGAAAAAATTTTGGTCCGGGGTCCGAAAATTTTTGACCGATTTTGAAAATTTTCCGGTGTCGAAAAAATTTTGGTCCGATATCGGAAAATTTTCCGGGGTTGGAAAAATTTCGGTCCGATTTCCGAAAATTTTCCGGGGTCGAAAAAGATTTGACCGAATTTGAAAATTTTACGGGGTCGAAAAAATTTCGGACCGATTTTGAAAATTTTCCGGGGTCGAAAAAATTTTGGTCCGATTTCGGAAAATTTTCCGGGGTCGAAAAAATTTTGGTCCGATTTCACATCACAAGTTGTATATAACTGAGTTTATTAATGTCCAAATTATAAGAAGTGGTGTCATATACATAGTTTCTCTAATTTGAAAGTAAAAACAGTCAAAATGACTTCGGAATCTGCTTTAGGCCCTTAACACCAGATAGTGAATAACTAAACAGCAGCAATATTCAAAATATTAACACTGTATACCATGTAAAAATTTTAAAATAAATGCGAAGTCTTAGTTAAAAATTTTTTATTTAACTATTTTACAAAGTGATAAACAAATCTATATCTGATAACAATCTGATAGAAATGGAATAAGTCGATAGCTCCCCAAGCAGCTTAATATGGAAAAAAGCAAATTATCCATGTGCATAGTAGAGGGTTAAGTACATAAACAAAATCTTCACACAGCACAAAAGTTTAAAGTGTTTTTACAACAGTAATGAGATATTACCGTGTCTAACAGTCTTCGAACTAACGCTAAACCAGTCTACGCTGATAAACTGTTGTATAACATAATCAGCAGGAAATGCAGTCTATTTCATATGACCATCTCAAATCCAGTTTCCTACTGGAATTCACGTGAAGTATTTTCAGCCTAATATAAATTCTTTTCTTCAGTAGAGCACAAAACCTAAGAATAGTCAACATGCAGAAAAAATATTTGTTAGAATAAGCTTTTAAAAATATAAATATTACAACTCATTATCCGAATGTATAATTAACTAGAAATTCTCGCAGTAATGGCTAATTAACAACTAGACCCAATTGAAAATCTCATTTACTTCAATTAAAAATTCTTACAATTACATTAGAGAAGAGGTTTAAACAAGAAACTTTTAAAAAATTTAAATACAAAACACCACGCATTGATATTAACATGTTACTGCAAAGTAGGAAGCTATTTCAAAAATAGCTTAAAAACAAACTATAATAGATAAAAATGCTGTACTTCACCTATTTCAAATGCAAATCAATTCCCAGGGTGACTATGTTAACAAGATATGCTGTCTTGATCGAGAGACTTCTGTTATAGCTCAATATTCTTTTCTCTTCTACCATCTATATCCTTCGATAGAATTTCTTAATGGAATTCTTCGACTCACGGGGTTGCACCACTACTTTGTGTCATCCAAATAATCATTGTCTCTCAGACTACCTATAAATATAAGGATTGTTTAGAATTATTGAATATCAGTGTCATAGCTGCTAATCTTCCGACTTATACAAATAAAATACATGAAAAGAGAACTGTAGCATTGTATGTTACATAAAACAAACACCCAATTTCTGAAATAGGTATATCAGTTTTAACCTATCCACCGGCCACCCTTCCCACCTTTTTCCCTTTCAAAACAGTCACCCTTTTCGTAAATTCCAGACGGAACTTACCGTACCATACTAGAGTTGCCGGTTTAAAAGTTATCAGGCTACTTTTAAATTATTTTCCCTGAAAGGAGTTCCGTTACTCAAAATTAGTTTCTTTCATTTATTATCGCTTTGCAATATTTTTTCCCCTCAAAAGTGTGCGATACGAGTTATACGAGTGCGAACGAGAAGGGGTCGATAGGTCCGTTTTCGAACAGGAATTCGCTGTCGAACCCCCGTCGACGCGTTCGTTCAGTGGGTTAAGAAAACTCTTCATTTCTAAATACTTCATAGAGTATGTCAGGTACTTGTAAGGTTTCCCCAAATCTGCTCCTTTTGAACTTCATTAAATAAAAACTGAAGTTTTATGTATAACTTCAACAAGTTCTGGCTCCTTAGTTCAGTTAACCCCTTCCCTGTTTTGCCCGTACGCCGTACGGACAATCCGATTTCTATTTCGCTTGTACTGTTTCGGCCGTATTTTTTCCAATTTTAGTAACAAATTATTCGTATAGATGTCCAGTAAATGATAGTTTACAGTTTATTGTATTTTCTACTCCGATTGGTTCAAAAGCGCGGGTTTTGTATCAGAAGACGAATTGTTATCTTTCAGTGTATAGCTTTCTGGTTATATTTTACTAACCGCCTGTTAATTTTATTGAAGTAAAAGTTTAATAATATATTTCTACTTTTAAATAATGGATAATTCAGAGCGTATGTAGCTAATTTCTTGAGATTCGAACTGTGATTCGGAATCAGAATCTGAATTACCTGTAAGTGATAGTAGCGAAAGTTTACTAGACGACCTGGATAGAAGCGACTCGGATAGTACAGATGGAATCAGTCAAGTAAGACAATTTTTTAAATTATAATCCTTCGGATCAGCCTCTTAGATTTGCTTTCTCTGGAATTGAAAAAATTAACTTGGATATCGATGCGACTAAAGGTAAACTTCAGTTCTATTATGCTTTCATAGAAAGAAAAATAGTTGTAATAAATGCTTCAAAATATTAGAAATGTTAATTTTAATAACATCTTTACTTAAAAATGTAAAATGAGCAAAAAAAAATGTAATAAAAAATGTGACCATTTTTTTGACCGAATTCTGGAAAAAATGAAACTGTCAAAAGGTTAAAATGGTTTTTCCAGTGTTGGTACAAATATTAAACTCATATGTTCAATATACTGTGGTTTAAATATCCAAGCTTCAAGTTCAGAAACTATTTTCACCATATCTAAAATTTTTCATTTCACTTCTTACCTCTAGAAGTCATCTTTATTTTAAATGATTATGAATCATTTAATTTGTTGGTTAATATAAATATTAGGTTAACTATGAATATTTTAATGCATAAATATACTTCTAACCATCTTGAAGGCTTAAGTTTAAAAACTTTAATATTCATTCCTAAAAGTTTAAAAATAACGATAAGATTTGAAAAACTAAAATTCCCGATAATTACTTAGAAGCGTTTACAATCTACTACTTCAGAGTAGACACTTCAAAAGATATTTTACAACTTTGATTTACTAATTTAGAAGCTAAAAATACTCTTCATTGCTGAGTTTAAGTGGACATGCGTAGCAAAATTTTAAATTTGTGTATTCGTATAAAATTCTTACCCTTGTATACGAAATCCATAGTACTCTGCAAACCAAATAGTCTATTTTAATATACCACTTTTGAGTTTAGTATGCTTTCTGTGTGCCATTCAGAGAAGTTTTCTACATGCATCGAAAGTTTCCTATGACTGCCATATCAAGAATGAATTTAACCCATTAACGCCCAAATTATTTTTTTTCGACATAATGTTATATAATTCACAAATTGAACGTCTTTTACTATCAACATGAATATTATCGAATTTTATCAATACGTACCATAGTTTTTAAAAAATATGCTGATCTAAAAATAGATCACTGGGCGTTCGGGGGATATATTTTAGCAAATACACCACAATCAGTAGTACTTCAATAACGTGGTAAAATCGAACCAAACATAAAAACTAATGCGTTTTCTTTTTAAAAACGTTTATTTATCCAGAATTTCACAATATTACAGAAAAACCTCACCAAGTCTATTTTCGAGGTCCAAGCGATGTGCCTATCTTGCTCTATATAGCTCGTTCCACTATGTTCACAAAGTGTTGTGCAGTTTCTAGGAACCTTCAACTCACAGCCATAGTAGTATAAAAAGATCATTTCGTTCATAACGAGGTAAATTTCCTTTACTATTTTGATAGGTTGTCTATAACAAAGTAAAATACATTACAGTTATACTTTCAATACTTAAAATTTTAACAATATTTATATCTCAATATTCAACTCCATACTCAATCTGCTCATTGTTTTAAATTGACATTCCTTTCAGGAGGAGGGGGGGGGGTCATTTCTTAAACCGAACAGCTAGAAATATACTTAGAAACTAGCTGCAAAACACTTCGATCGTCAAAGCCGACATAAAAGTTTAATGGTTCTATATTAAATAGTTCGGGTTTTAGCGGTTCTTTATAGTTTTCCGACATCGCAGTTAAATATTGAAAATTTCATGATTCATATATAATGCTTAAGTGTATAAATATCAAAATACAACCAAACTAAAATAGAATGCAATTTAAATCTTGCAGTCAGATATTTATCAAAACTGACGTTGTATTTGCTCGTGTGCCTGCTCGATTATTCGCACGTTAAATTTCAAAATAGGTTTAGACTCAAAATATTGGTAAAGAGTACATAAACTTTTTTTTACTTCATTTCAACTGTGGAGGTTGCAGGGCAAGGAATAAAATATTTACTTAATTTCAATTAACATAACGGATCCTTCAATTAACATAACGGAGACTTCTAACAAGTACATACGAGTATAATGTCTAGACAAAGTTTGATAAAAAATTGGAAACCTTAATTGGAAATCAGGGATTCCAAACATCTTTTCGTATATTTATCGTTACAATTTGCCTTTTCTAATTCAATTTCTGTAATAATATTATCAGGTTTGACAGAAACTTCAATAAAATCATTCACCTAAATCCGAGACTTGCTTCTCGTTTTCGGGTATGCAGAAAGTTACAGAAAATATAGGATAGAAGTTTAGCGTTAGTCCCCATTTAA
Organism: Pardosa pseudoannulata; assembly: GCA_032207245.1. Classification (NCBI taxonomy): domain Eukaryota; kingdom Metazoa; phylum Arthropoda; class Arachnida; order Araneae; family Lycosidae; genus Pardosa; species Pardosa pseudoannulata. The sequence goes on along the minus strand of CM063500.1, from coordinate 118,227,520 downwards.
AATAGATCCCCTCCCTACCCGAAAACGAGAAAAATGTTTTAGTTTTAAAAATTAAGAATATAATTTAGTACCACATTCAATCTAATAGTCTGCCAGAGAGAATGTTTCTTTACCTGTTAACTTAACATTTAACTACAACTGTCAAACCTGACAACCCCTTCCTAAGAAAATTTACTCGAGGTTTTCTTCGGTTCTAAACTTAATAAAAAGATGTTCAGGATCAAAAGCCAAGATTTGAAGACGATTAAAAATGTACCAATTAGAATCGAATAGATATCCTAAACTACAATGTTAGGAAGTTTATATAATGTAAATGAAAATCTGCGAAATAGTAAAATGTAATTAATGAAATTTAATAATCTGCCTAAGAATTTCATTGTGATAAATTTTCCCCTCAGCGGAGCACGAGACCTAGAATTTAAAACAAAATACATTTAAAAGTAGAATTTAAGTACCAACTATCTATTAAATAATTCAATAATATAATACTTACTAAGGTTTAAGTATTATACACACTGATAAAACTAAAATAGACTAAAAATTATCTTAAGATGAGAATTATCAATCCGACTTCTTTATAAGATATTCAACAAAAGTCAAATTTTTCTGTTCCATGATCAAATAAATTTCCGTATCCTACTAGAATCGGTCGGAGAGATTTCAGTCTGATAAATTATTCTCAGCTGAGCACTAGACCTAGAACAGAAAACATAGACATTTAAAAATAGAATTTATGTACTATTTATCTATTAAATAATTCAGTAATATAATACTAAGGTTTAAGTACTATACACACTGATAAAACTGAAGTTGACTAGAAATTATATTGGCAACGAGAACTAATTATCGATCTTTAACATCTTTATAAAATATACAACTAGTAAAACAAAAATTCCTTTACATGAACAACTGAACTTAAGGTTCCTACTAGAAGGTTCCTCAGAATTTTCAGCCTAAGTTTGTTTTACTGAGAAGTAAGAGACCAGAATTAAAAACATACAGACAGTTACAATTAGAAATGAAGTATTTAATAAACTTCAACTAAAATTAACTAGAAGCTACCTAGGCAATGACTTTAACTATCAATCCTAGACAATTACTTCCAATTGAAAATCCTTATCTCTTCAATAAGGTTTCTACAAACATTTTAGATTAATGACTTAAGTTGAAAATTCGTTCAAATGTGAAATACTAAGAGCACTTACACCAACATAAGCTTCTAACATAAAATCAAAAGTAGCTAAAAATCCTCAAGAAACAGTTGTTATAGAATGTATTTCACATTTCATTTTAAACAGATTCATTCCACTGACCATGTTTAGAACATATGTTCTAGGTAGACACGTACTGCTGTTACAGATTATCCCATACCATTATGTCACAACTGAAAAAAAAAATGCAAATAGTAACAAGTAAAAATACCAAAATACAACCTAAATGAAATAAAACAATGCAACTTGAATTTTGCAATCTGAAAATATCCGAAATGGATGCTAACTGTTCTTGAGTTCCTTTGTTTTATATGCTATTATATTTCGACAATCGACTCTTAAGATGTACATTTAATTTTTTTCACTTTATTTTAATAATTTTGGAGTATGCAGGGCAAGGAATAAAATAATTAAATTTCAATTAACATTACGGATCCTTAATAAATTCTTTTTAAGGAGTACGTACGAATAAAATATCTTGAAAAGTTATGCCATTAAGAAAATTAGCAATCGTAATTGGGAAAATGCGATTCCAAACTTCCCGTATATTTACAGTTACGTTTGCCTTTTCTACTTAATTGCTGTATTAGAATACCAGGTTTGACAGAAATTTCAATATAATCATTCACCTACACCTGAGCCTTGCTACTCGTTTTCGGCTATGCAGAAAGTTAAAGAAAATATAGGATAGAAATTTAACTTTAGTCCCCATTTCAAGTAAATCCCCTCCTGAGCCGAAAACGAGAAAATTTTATTTTTAATAATGTTGAAAATATAGTTTAGTACCGCATTTAAGCTAATAGTCTGCCAGAGAGAATGTTTCTTTACCTGCTAACATTTAATTCTAACTGTCAAACCTGACAACACCTAACTAAGAAAAGTTAATACTCAAGGTTTTCTTTGGTTTTAAATTTAATAAAATACTCAGGATCAAAAGCAAAGATTTGAAGATGCGATATGAGAATGTACCAATTATAATCGAATAGTTAACCTAAACTACAATGTTAGGCAGTTTATATAATGTAAATGAAAATAAGCGAAAAAGTAATATATAATTGAAATAATCTGCCTCCGAAATTTCAGTCTGATAAAGTTTTCCTCAGCTGAGCACGAGACTTAGACAAAGACATTTAAAAGTAGAATTCAAATACTACTTATCTATTAATAAAAGTAATTAAATAACATACTCAGGTTTAAGTACTATACACCGGCCTTACAGGAACGAATATTGGGTTATTTCGAGGCTCCTTTTCCCTCCATACGAGAACACTTCGGGTACCACACGTCTTTGCAGCTGAATCTAGGAAACATTCGAATCTAGGATTTTCTTTCGAAAAATGGAGTCTGGTTTCCATAGGAATGCAACACCACTCTTCAAGCTGATTTCTCGACTCTCCGGAAAATAAAAGTTAAAATTTAAATCTGAAAGATTAATGAAACAAATCAATGCAACTTTTAATCAATACTAGGTACTCTTGATCCTAATTGCCAAAGTTTTAAAACGATGTCAAACGTTTAAATAACTCAGTACTACTAGCGTTAATTCAACAAAGTAAAATAAACTTTGAGGAGCACAATGCTTTAGTTTGCAATAAAAGAGCAAAATATAGATTGTGTCTTACTATACAAATTTTCAGAAACAATTTAATCTCATTTTTTAATAACAGTTTCTAATTAAAGTTTTATTTTAATAAAAATTTATTGACAAAATGTTACGCAATACATTATATATTTCCCAAATTCTAAATTAGGATAAAATAGTAAATTAATTTCTGTATTATGTTTAATGCGATCTACAACTCGAAATTACCTAAATTCTAGTTTATATATACATAATGAATATAGGTTTGCACTGAAACTGACAAAACTTTGCTGACAAAACTTCATATGGAGAAGATATAATTTAATATTGTAAACATTACACACTAAATTAACAATCATTTTTTAGTACTGTTGTATCAAAAACTGCAGTGTTATTAGGTCTTACGCAAAATAAAAGGGTCATTCAATACTTGACCGAGTAAGGCTACCATATGAAGTACCGAATGAAATAGAAATAAGTCGTACCTATGGATTTGTTGCTATGGAAAGTTTGAATCTCGTCATTTCTGCATACTGAAAAATATTAAAATGCTTCACACAAGTGAATTTAATTTCAGAAACTTTAATATTTTACTATTTATATACCGAGAACACCAGGAAGCATCTACATTTAACTTTTAGTTTGAACTTTTACGTTAAAGAAATTCAATTTCTGAGTTTAGTTATAATTACTGATAAATAGAACTCAATATCGCAAATTCAGTTTAAATTTCTGGTTGTGAATACATATAACAGCCTTCCACTCCAAATAACTAAAATCGAATCTTAAAGATCCTAAAAAAATAAAAAAGCAAAGAATGTAAAAGAAGCATAGAGATTACTTGCATCATTACTTGCTTTGACACACAGATGATTTGCGCCATCCAATACACCTGTAAAACGGTTTATAATAATCTCATACAATTAGGTCACAACTGCTAATATAAATTAAGAATGCAAATGGTAACAAATATCAACATATTACATATATCAAAATTACATATATCAAAATACAACTAAAATAAAAACAATGCAACTGAAATCTTACAATATGAGAAATTTTTCCAAACTGATGTAAACTGTCTTGAGTGCCTGTTGCTTTACTTGAACGCTAAATTTCGAAACAGGCTTACACTCGTAATATTGGTAGAGAGTACATTAAATTGTTTTACTTCATTTCAACTGTGGAGGTTGCAGGGAAAGGAATAACATAGTTTACTTAATTTCAATTAAATTAACGGATCCTTAAGAGATTCCTAACAAGTAAATACGAGTGTAATATCTGGATAAACTTCGACATTAAAAATTTAGAAATCTTTATTGGGAAAACTAGGATTCTAAACATTTTATAGTATATTTATCGCTACAGTATGCCTTTAATTCAATTGCTATGTTAATATACCAGGTTTGACAGAAATTTCAATAAAATCACCTAAATCTGAACTTGCTACTCGTTTTCGGGTATTTAGAAAGTTACAGAAAATACAGGACAGAATAATAATATTTACTGTTAATCCCCATCAAAAATAATTGAGTTACCAGCCCGAAAACGAGATAATTGAAGATTCTAGCTTTAAAAATGGATAAAATAATTTTGTATCGCTTTTATTCGTACAGTTTTGCCAAAGTGGACATTTTCTGCAATTACCTGTTAAACTAAAATTTACAACTGTCAAACCTGATTACTTGATATATTAAATTTACTTAAATTCTGAGCACATAAAATCGAATCTTGAGAAAATCGCCTTTTTAATTACCAATACAACTTTACATTTATCACTAATGAGCATTGACACTCGCTCATTCATCCTCGCAGTAATATTTCTAGAAATATGAATCAATGGTTTTTTCTGAGAAAGGGAATAAATTTTGTTCGAAATAATACACTCTTCAAGTCTATTAGTTATGGCCCACCAAAAACAACTTTCAAAACTTCTGTGAAAGAAAAGTATGCAGCAATCAAATTAGTGTAAATACTAATACATACTAGTAAATCGCTTTCCAACCTTTACTACAAACATTAAGACAATTGAAACTAAGCAATAAACTCTGAGTTTGCAATAAATGAACAAGAGTACTTTAAGTGAAATGGAAGCTGGATTCAGAAGAATTGTATAGTAATCCTTAGTTATATCCATTAAATTTGAGTTATAGTAAAAATATTGAGTAAAAATATTAAAAAACTACCGATAACGCTCAAATATATTAGAAATTGGGGAAACTTTAATACATTTCTACAAAAATCTCACTTAATCTTCCAATTGAAAACACCCAAATTACTTATCTAGAATGATTGCCGGATTCAAGTCGGACTATTACCCGCCATGCCACGGATTCCGCGAAATCGATGTTCGGGCATTTTCACGTCATCCTTTCTTTTACAGGATCCCGTTTCCTGCTAGCATCTGCCGGAGCATGTTCACTCAGAAGTCTTTTCCTGAGCGGAGCAGGAGACCTAACATTGAAAACAAAAACATTTAAAAGTAAAATTCAAGTACTACTTATCTATTAAAAAAAATTAAACAGTATACTTACTAATGTTTAAGTACTATACACATTGATAAAACTAAAATAGACTAGAAATTATCTTAGCAATGAGAAACATTTATCTGCATTATTTATAAAATATTCAACAAGTAGAGTAAAAATTCTATCACATAATCAACTAAATTTCCGTTTCCTGATACTCTTCCTGAGAATTTTCAGTATGATAAGTTTGTTTTCCTCAGAGGTATGAGACCTAGAATTAAAAACATAAAGACATTTAAAATTAGATCTGAACTAAATACATTTCAACTAAAATTAACCCTCTAAGCGGTTTGCAAGTACAATTCCGCCAAAACGATGATGTCTTCAAAGTGGTTGTCACGTACAATTTTTGACCCCAAAAAACGTTCCTAAAATGAATGTAATGTGCATTTCTGCCAGAATTTGAGGTAGGAGGGTACGGTCGATTGTTTAGAAACTGGATCCCTCTTTGACTGACATTTATTGAGGGATGCACCCCTACTCCCTGAGGCACAAAGACGCTGATAGCTTTATATTGCTTTGTAACAGATGTGTCTCTAATTGCACCACTTAAATATCTTGGATAACTTTCGTAAAAAAATATAAATAATTTTCTTAAAGAATATTTGTATTTGTACTTTTAGAATCCATTATTTTTTATGGGATGATCTTCGAGAGTTAATGAGCTTTATGTGTATTAAAAATTAACAATCTGTAATATTTATTTATATATCTATTTATAACCTCAAATAAAGAAACAGTAAAGAGGGTGGGTTTCCCCTATATCATTCTAGTCGACAAAGGATGAAGTAAAAAATCATAGAACGCTTTGGCCATTGACACAATAAACCTTTAGGAAAACATACGGAGACTTTAATCGGTGTGTTCCACTCGGAGGGTTAACTAGAAGCTACCTTGGCAATGACTTCAGATTATTAAACCTAGACAATTAGTCCTAATTGAAAATCAATATCTCTTCACTAAAACAGTTTCTACAAACATTCAAGGTCAACGACTTCTGAATGAAAAATTGGTACAAATATGAAATACTGAGAGCACTTACACCAACATGAGTTGGTAACATAGAATCAGAAGTAGCTAAAAATCCTTAAGAATCCTTTCTGCCACACAATCCACCTGTAAAACTTTACAATTATCGCATACCATTATGTCACAACTGCCAAAAAAAATATATAAATAAAAATAAAAAAAACAGTAGGAATGGAAATGGTAACAAGTAAAAATATCAAAATAAAGCCTAAATTAAATAAAACAATGCAACTTTAATTTTATAATATGAAAATTTCCAAAAGGGATGTTAACTGTTCTTGAGTTCATTTGTTTTACATGCACGTTATATCTCGAAAGCATTTAAAGACTGGAAAGGAGTATAGTGTACATTTAAAT